>JAHHFK020005445.1:0-168443 GCA_024533555.2 Aedes koreicus | reverse complement strand
GATTCTCCGCATGGATTTCTCCGAAATATTGGCTTCCTTTGCAAGTTTTCTTATGGAACGCACCGGGTTGCGAGCAGTTTTTGCACAGACCGATTTGATCATGTTCGGCGTGCGTGCAGAGCGCGGACGTCCGCTTCCCGGCTTTCGCTGCTTAGGACCATCCTGCAGGGAAAGTGACCGCTGCAAGAATTCTTTTACAGCGGTTTGTTTACCTAGGCGCCCACTTTCTGTGGTATAAATTTCACGGTGTTTCGTGCAGTGAGTCAAAAGTTATTCCAGATGGAAGCCGAGAGGAGAGAGAAAAAGGAAATTCTGCACACCCACGTTGATAATCCAACGTGGTCCGCAATAAAAATCGCAAAAACGTTGAAAATCGCCAAATCAACCGTGTATGATGTGCTCAAACGTTTCAGGGAGCGAAAGAGCGTGGATCGAGTGCCTCAAGGTAAGCGTCGTAGTGGAACATATGACCGCAAGCTGAACCAGAAGGTGTTGAGAACCGTCAGAGCAAACCCTGGACTATCAGATAATGAAATCGCACAAAATACGCTGCTGCTCGCAGTACCGTTCGAAGAATTCGTTTGCGAGCAGGATATCGTTCTTATCGAGCCAGCAAGCAACCAAACAGAACGTTGAAGCAAAGTTTCGTCACCAAAACTCGAGCTCGGAAATTGTACCAGCAGGTTTTGACGAAGTACCAAGGATGCCTGCTCATCGACGATGAAACCTACGTCAAAATGGATTTCGGACAGCTTCCTGGCCAAAAATTCTACATGGCGACGGCACGAAGAGATGTTCCTGCGAAGTTTAAGTTTGCTTTTATGGACAAATTTGCCAAAAAAAAAACTGATGATTTGGCAAGGGATATGCAGCTGCGGAGCAAAGACCAAAGTGTTCGTGACGAATAAGGCGATGGACTCGAAGCTGTACAAGGAAGAAATGCCTCAAAAACCGCGTACTACCTTTCATTAAAGCCCATAAAGGTCCCGTGAAGTTTTGGCCAGATTTGACGAGTTGCCACTACAGCCGGGAAGTCATCCAGTGGTACCGCGATAATAACGTAGATTTCATCGATAAAAACATAAATCCACCCAACTGCCCGCAGTTCCGGCCCATCGAGAGATTTTGGGCAATAATGAAGCGGAAGCTTAAGAAAAGTGGAAAAACGGCTCGGGACGCGACTCAGATGACCAAAATGTGGAACAAATGTGCCAAGGAAGTTGACTCCAGAGGTGTGCAGCGTTTGATGGGAGGAATAAAGAAGAAAGGGCGAATTTTCATTAGAAACGAAGAGAAATGATTTGTATTGATATTTTTTTCTTAAAGAACAGTGAATTACCTTTGTTTCGATGTATTAAACTTATTTGTACGTCAATCCGTTACCGAGATACAGATGATTTTATTATTCCGGATTCTAAATGGACATTGCTTTAAACGGATGTTAATCAAAATTTCATGTTCTTCATTAGAAAAATCATGTTCTTCGTCTTCAATGCCGCTTGGACAATCTCCACCATTTTGAGAATTATGTTCTTGATCATTCTGGTAACCGGACTTGTAACGAAATTGATGCATGATAAATTCATCGTGGTCCGTAACTAATTTTTCCGAACGAACAGTTTATCCGATAAGTTTGAATTCAAATGGTCCAACGGCCCCGAGCAGGTCTGCTGTCGGTGTAACGGTGCCGTCATTGTCAACTGACTAATGTTGTGGTTTTTTTCTTAAAACTTAGTTGACGGATGGTTGGCAAATCACTCTTCAGAATGCTCGAGAAGTTTTCCTTAATTTTTCGCTTAAACGTGCCACTTGTTTTCACTTCTTGAAGTTTGTTGCTAATCCATCTTTTTTTAATTTTATTATGACAACAATGGTAGAGCATCTTATAATGCACTTTATGTAGTTCAAAATGCTACACTACATGCTGTTTGCTCTCGTCAGAAGCCAAATGGCTTAATGATGGTTTTTATAATGATAAAGCGTGCTTATGAAATATTTTATCACGACTTAGTTAAACAAATATGAAAGAGCTTTATTATTGACTTACCGAACGGTTTAATGAGGGAATAGATTTCCTAGTCAATTATTTTTAAAAGCTGGACTGTTGTTGATTTCATCTTTCTGCAAGAAAAGGTTATAAAAACAGCCAAAAAGTAAAATAATAAACGATACATATTTCGCAAAATTGAAAACCGCTTTTAAGCAAAATAGCATATATATTGCAGTAATAAAGCCCTTATAAATTAGAACAAAAGTTAAAAGGCAGAAGGATTGTTACTTGGGTAGCCTGGCGGCCACCCTTAAACCCCCAAATAGTGAGAGCTTTCCGCCTCCTACCCCCATGATTGAGGTCTGTTCCACCCCCAATGACGTTGGATCGAAATCTGAGTGGGGCTTAAACTCAACGCTGCGCTGTGCTGTAAATCTGAGGTTTACTTTCTTCGGATACAGGAAACAGTTTTGTCATAAAAAAAATAATAGACAGGGAAATGTCTGGCTTGTAATGGAAATTTAAAAAAATTATGGAAATTTTCTCTTAAAGCAATGATGATTTAATTATTTTACTGCTTTTTTTGTGATTTTAATGCAAAATTGTGGTTTTTATTCATCGAAAATTTTGTCTTTTTCATGGAAATTACTTAATGGTTTATTGAGATTTTAGGTTTTTTTCATTGCTTGAAGATCGTTCTATCATAAAAAATTAGAAATTAATTATGAGTATTTTAGTTTTTGTAAAGGAATTTTCAGGTTTTGAATTGCTACTAACCCCATTAATCTACTGGGAATTTTATTTTCTTTTTATAGAAATTTTACCTTAGGAATCGTTTATATTTTAACCTATTTTAAAGTTACTAATTGTAATGCCTGATAAGGGAAATTCAAACTAGCAGACCCACCCATACTGCCAAAATAAAGATCTCCGATTGCATCGCCTGCACCTGTAAACGTCTTACCATCAACGCACCATCACCAATAATCGGATGTCAGTCAATTAATAAGCTCTCCGGAAATTATTGAAATGTGACCAGCAGCAAACCTTGCTAATCTATCAAACGTCATTTGTCAAACCAATCCTTTAATCGTCCACTTCGTCAATTGGCCAGCCCATTAGCGCATTCGTGATTCATTTGGCACAGGACAGGACCAAATTTGAACCTTAAAATTGGCGGGACAGCAAAGTGCTATTTAAATATCCACCTCTCCTACCAAAAATTACTTCACACCTCGGAGGAATTGTACGGATTCTAGCTGGTCGGTAGGTTTACCACTAATTGACGCCATTTGCTGACTTAATAAATCAATCAAAGTCAAACCGCAACGAACGGCTACTCAGCCACTAACTAATCGAAGGGACACCAAAAAGCCACATTGTGCGGCATAACGAACGCGGGCGCAAGTTTGGTGCCATTAAACCGCCGACGACGGTAGACGTGCAACTCATGATTGTAGTTTAAAGTAGTCCAAAAATAACACACGGGACCACTGCTGAGCGAAGCTGATATTTGTTTTGACTGCAACTTTGGCCACAGGGCGTGCGCACGAGTTTGGTGTCGAAGAATGGCCATAGGTTTCTGATTGACTTGTACCCACGGGCGAACGGGCTGGTCCAAGCGGCTACTAAAGTGCTTTCAAACTGATGGGTGATGCTTGAGTCATGTACTAGCTCCAGTGTGTCCAGGTTAGGCAAACAAAAGGCCCTCTCAACTTTGGCAGATTGACATGTGGCCTAGTCTCACTCTCCATCGGTCGCCGTCGTTGTAAGTGATCTGCACGACAAATTATCCATATCGATTTCTCCATCGGTTCGACATGGGTGGGGTATTGGCCCGTAGGCAGTAGATTGTGCCGCATTGCAACATGTTCAATGATGACCTTGGCAAATCTGTCCATTTTGTTGTCGCCCCGCCGACCGATCGACCGGCTAATGGCTGTGTCCAATCCATTTCATAGCAAGCGCGAAGGAATGTTGCTTCGTTACTTTTCCTCCCGTGCTTGATGACTCAATTCCCTCGTCTTAAACCGTGAGTTAGATTAAAAGTGGGCTCTACGCCCGGCAACAATGATGATCGCGGGACGCGTTCCAGGAAAACCGTACCTGATTGAGCATTATGCCACTGACTGAGTGACTGCTGATTGAGAATGCCAGAAGCGAAGAAAGTCATTAAACTCTTCACCTCCATTCAGAGAACGATGCGAGCATTTATCTGATTAACACGTTTTTCCTGCGAACTTCAGCCATCTGCGCTCCATGGGAACAAGGCAGGTATGCGAGTGGACGGAAGCAGAACTTCTGTTTGATCAATTAATTTAATATATTTTATTACACCTCTAAAAGCAAACACGATGGTGTGGGCTACTGTTTTGATGATGATTTGATGAATGAAGGTTTTTTTCCGGTGAGTTCAACTTGAAGGTTCCTTGATTTCCATGTAGGGTTTGGTGATGTAGCGATGTATGTTTCAATTGGAGAATATTCCTGGGAATTAATTTATGGTAAAAAAACAGTCATGTCGAGCATTAGTTATAATAGCATTGACATTAATGGACCAATTAACATAAGATTCCGAGTTTGGTCAAATAGAACAGAATTCAATATGAACTGGATTATGATTGCAGGAGCTGGAGTATGATGGTTTGATTAGACATTCACCTACATATTTGTTTCAATTTATAACTAATCATTCATTCCCTCATACTTACTCATTTACTTTCCTCTGAATAATTTCTCAACGCATCCCTTAGTAGTAGGGAAATTCCTCAACACTCAGGGTAATTTAGCAGGTGCTTTCATCTTCACAATCTCAGGCAAAAGCTCTGCATAATCATTCACAGTCACTGCATCACCAGCGGAGCAAAGACATTCCATCTCCGATCCAATGCAGCAACAGAACAGGGATGAGTCTGGGACCTTCAAACCATCAATAATATCGAGTGCTGCCTGTTGCTCTTCCCGTGTTCGACTGCGCATACGATTACTGAGCTTCCGTCTTACTCATCACTATCATCATCGGCAGTGTGGATCCACAAAAAAAAAAAAGACAACAGGAATCCCAGCATCTCTTGATGGCACCATCATAAGCAAGCACCATCGTAACTCTTCACCAACTTGCAGATGAAGAAGATGCTATCGAACGAAGGTCGTGCGGTAGCATGCTTCTTTGGCTACTGCTTTTCGAGTCGTGTGTTCTTTTTTTTATCCTACACGTCTTGACGCGTTCGTGAAAGAAATTATGATTGCTTTTGCTGATGATGATTCCCCCTCTCCCCAGCTCCCAATCTCACCTTCTCTCTACAAGCACATAGGCTGTTCGTGTCCGTGACATCGAGATCGCGATAGTGGAGGTAATTTATTATTATTTGCATGTAGCTGTACATCTCTCCCGTAGTAATTACTCAGGATGCTCAAACAGGTATCAGCTTTCGCCGAGCTGCCGTTGCTGCTGCTTTAATTATGGTCCACACATACTTGGAGTGCCGTCTGAGTTCATACAAGCCAAGAGCGGTTGTCATTTTATAGAGACGTCTATGCAAAACTAATGGATTATGAGAGCTCATGGTCCAGGTGTTGGCATGTTGTAGTTGTTGTTGGTGGTGGTGGTGGGGATGGTGTTGCGATGTGTGGTGATCTTCAATGGCAGTGAGGTTTATCACCTACGACCAGAAACGAGAAATGATAGTCGACAGTTGGATCTTTAAGATGCTTGACTTGGAAAGAATTTGTTAATGGGTGCCTTTACATGATGGGACCAACAAAGGCATTATGCATTTTGGCGAAGATTATAGTGGGTAATAGTTTGACGATGGATTGGAGAACGAGTGGTTTGTCAATTCTGCGGGAGAACATAAGGATTGTATCGAAAATAAACTAGCAACTCTTATGATGCGCTCACCCATACACGGGCAAGACTATCAATCTGAGCCTACTCAGCCCTACGCGTTCATCTGTCAACAACACCATCAACTTATGAGCTTTCGGCAAACAGTGATCGTTTTCGAAATGCCACGAATCGAAAAGAGTGTTAAAATTCTTCTTGGCTTTGCGAGAAGGATGTCTCGATGAACAAAATAGCGAAAAGTTTCTGAATTCATCACAAGAGCGTTGAATCCACCTCAACAATTTCTGGGAAGGATTTAGTCGAGTACAACTGTGGCGGTGGTGACATTCGGTTGCTTCAGTCGTTAAAGATTGTATCGTGGCGGGAGACAGTACCGTACGTTGTTTACAATGAATGCTTTTGGTCGCAGTTTTACCATCAACAATTTTCAAACAAATACCGGTTCTCTAGATCAGAAATCAGCTGTTTTGACAGACGTCTTAAAAATATGTACCAATAAACTAGTCGAAAATAAATTTGTTTTAGTAAAGAACTCGAACAGCTGGTACAATTTGGATCTTTTGCGTCTTAAACGTTAAAGAGACAAGCTGTACAAGAAATGGCGTAGAACTGATAGGCATATCTTTTTGAATAGGTACAAAGATGCACGTAACAAATATTCGCAATCCGTTAAACAAACTCGTTGTGAATATATCCACAGGACAATTGATATGCATCAAAACAACAGCAAAGAGTTATGGAAAATTTTGAAATCTATGTTAAAACCTAGTAATTGCAAACCGCGATGCATAACCTTCAATGGCACATAAGAACAGTCAGAGGACAACAACGCATGTAGATTTAATGAATATTTTGTCGATAGTATTTTGTCAATCAATCAATCCATTGATCTAGTAGATGAGCCAGACGAAATAAAACAGCCGATTAATACTAACTGTAGTTTTGAAAGTTTTCACCCAATAACGTTGGAGGATCTAAAATCTATTTGCTTTTCTTTAAACAAAATGGCTGGAGTAGATAATGTAAATGCAAAAGTAGTACAAGATTGCTTTAATATCATCGAAAACAACCTGCTGGACCTAATTAATAAATCGCTGAAAACTGGGCACGTGCCACGCGATTGGGAAGAATCTTCAGTCACTCCCATTAAAAAAGTTGCTGGAACGATTAAAGCCGAACAGTTTCGACCTATTAACATGTTGCAGACTTTAGAAAAAAAAAAATTGGAACTTGTTGTAAAAGGCCAGCTGTTAACGTATTTAAATATTAATTACTTAATTGCGCCGGAACAATCGGGATATCGCGAAGGTCATTCTTGTAAAACAGCGTTAAATTAAGTGTTAGCAAAATGGAAAGAAAATAAAGAGCGTAAAGATACGATTGTTGCTGTTTTTTTGGATCTGAAACGCGCTTTTGAAACGATTTCTCGGCCCTTGTTGTTAGAAACAATCAAGCGTTTTGGATTTTCAGGTTCTGCATACAAATGGTTCGAAAGCCACACTGACAGGCAAAATAAAGTGCGCACCTCTTCGTTTTTTTCAATTTCTCTCATTTACTTGGTTCAAATTAAAGTAAACAGACTGTATTTTTTTTATTACCTTATTTTTTTATATTCTTTTTAAGTTTTACTTATGGAATACTGAAAAAAAAGTAGTTTTACTTAAAGAAAAAAAAAATCAATTTGTGTTGAAAAAAAAAAAAGTGGCAAAATAAAGTGCCCACTTCATTTAGGCTACAGAAAACATAAATAAAAGTAAAATAAAAGCATTTCAATAATTGATGATCTTTAGGTGCTGTGAATCTAGCTCTTCCCAGGCGCGCTCCAGGGCTTCAAAATAGTTATTTTTATTGGTAACACCAGTTTTGTCAACCCTGGCATCGAGAATCGCCCCCAAATTCTCGATAAGATTGAGGGCCGGGCTTTGTGGAGGCCATTCCAGCGGTTTGATCCGACAAGACCGGAAGAAAGACTTGGTCTTCTTGGCAGTATGCTTCGGGTCGTTGTCCTGCTGGAATACGAACTTCTCTTCAAGGCCCGTCTGGATCAGTGAAACCTCCAGATTTTCTCGCAGGATGTTGATGTAAGAATCTGCCGTCATTATCCCGTCGATTTTCACAATGCTTCCCACTCCACCCCACGAAAAACACCCCCAGACCATCACATTTCCTCCTCCATGCTTCATCGTGCCTTGGATGTGGCGCTCCTGAAGCTCCTCTCTCGATCTGCACCAAACACGAACCTGCCGCTTTCGGTTAAACAGCTCGAATTTTGATTCGTCCGTCCAGAGAACCGTTTTCCAGAACTCTAGGGGCTTATCAGCATGCTCTTTAGCAAACTTAAGCCGTTTGGCTTTGTTTGCCTTGCTGATAAATGGGTGCTTCCGGGCAAGTTTGCTATTCAACCCCTGTGCTACGAGACGGCGACGAACAGTTCGACCGGAAACTGATAACTGAAGGGTTTCCTGGATCTCGCGGACAGTTCTTCGCGGACCTTCGGGTTCTTCTTGACTTCGCGCATGATCTTGGTGTCCGTTCTCGCATCCGTTTTCCGCTTCCTGCCTCTGCCAGGGCGATCCACCACTGATCTAAACGTTTTAAGCTTCAGAAGAATTTTGCCAACCGCTGCCTTACTGATACTGTACTTCTTAGCGACAGCCCGGTGCGATTCACCGTTTTGCACATCACGAACGACCAATTTTCGGATACACAAGGGAATTGCTTTCGAAAGCACTGCGTTCTCCATTTTTTTCAATTGAATCAAATGCGATCACGTATACGAATGCACCAGGTTGAGCCGTTTGCTTCAAAACATGTCAAAATATCAAAACATAAACAATCGAGGGGTCTTCCAATGAAAACTTATCGAAAACATATCGATTTTTGAAGTGGGCACTTTATTTTGTCACTGTTTTTTTTTTTCAACACAAATTGCTTTTTTTTTTTTTTCTTTAAGTAAAACTCCTTTTTTTTTCAGTATTCCATAAGTGAAACTTAAAAAGAATATGAAAAATAAGATAATAATAAAAATACAGTGTTTACTTTAGTTTGAACCAAGTAAATGAGAGAAATTGAAAAAACGAAGAGGTGGGCACTTTATTTTGCCTATCAGTGTATTTGTCTGACAGAACTCAACGGACGGCTTTTAATTATTTTGTTTCGAGCCCTGCGGAGAACAACCTTGGCGTACCACAAGGGAGTGTATTAGGGCCCATTTTATTCATTCTATATATTAATGACATGCGATTTTGTCTTGCGATTTTGTGATATTAATCTTTTTGCTGATGATACCGTGTTGTTCAATGCAGCTTAAAGCCTTGATGAGGCCGCTTCTCATTTGAATGCAGATTTACGTTCTCTAAGTAGAAGGTTAAAGTACAAACAGTTGAAATTGAACGTAAGTAAAACTAAATTCAGGGATATTTCACGGAATCGAGTTATCGAAAACGTCTCTGTTAAAATTTATGATGAGACAATTGATCGCGTTCGTGAGATTAAATATCTTGGCGTGATTATTGATGATGGATTAAAATTTGACTCTCACATTGACCATGTCATCAAGAAAATAGCCAAAAAGTACGGTATTCTCTGCCGATTGAAAAAAGATTTAACTATTGCTAGTATAATACAATTGTACAAATCTATCATCTCTCCTCACATTGAATTTTGTCCTTCCATTTTGTTTTTAGCTAATCAAACACAAATATCGAGATTGCAAAATAAGATGCAATACATTCACTTCCTCCTCTTTTTGTTAGATGCCCTACAGTGGCTATCGGTGAAGCACAGGGTTGTGTATTTGACAATGGTGTTCATTTTTAAAGTAATTAATGGTTTGCTGCCTCAATATTTGCGTAATCGAATTGAAAGAGGAAGTGTTATTCATAGATATAACACTAGAAACGCGGATGATGTTAGAACACCATATTTTTTGTACGGAGCTTCACAAAATTCGTTGTTTTTTAGAGGTAAAAATGTTTTTAATTCCATGCCTATACACATCAAACGTGCAACAACGCTAAAAGATTTTAAGAGACAATGTATTTCACACATAAAAGCTGCCTTTTGAACAGCTACTCTGTTAACTTTTTACTCTTGACTAGTTTTGTATCTTGACGATGTTATTAAAGACTGTATTCGATGAAATTTGGACACCCGCAATTGTTCGTAACTTTTTAGCGTGTGGGTAAAAATTATTGAAATTTTAACTGAATGTATTTCATTGTGTTGTGTCAATTGTGTAATGAGTTTCGTGAAAATCGGTCGAGTGATTACAACGATGGCTTCGAATGAAGAAATAGTGCGCCAACAAATTTGGGGCACTCACTTCGAAAACCCAAACGCTTCTCATCGATGGATCGGAAAACAGCTCGGAATCGCACATTCAACCGTATCTCATGTGATCAAAACGTTCAAGGACCGTAAGACAACCAGCAGAAAAATGGTAGTGGCAAAAAACGTGGCACATCAAATCCGGAGAAGGCCAGGATGGTATTGAACCAATTTAAGCGATATCCCAACATTTTGATCAGGGATGTTGCGAAAAAGGCGAAAGTTTCAGTTTGTTTTGTGCAGAAAACAATGAAACGTTCTGGATTACATGTGTACAAGGTCCAGAAGGCACCGAACCGGAGCGATAAACAGAACTCGGTGGCCAAAACTCGTGCAAGAAAACTGTACAGGGAGTGGCTCACAAAACCGTTCTGCATTGTGATGGACGATGAGACCTACATTAAAGCCGACACCAAACAAATGCCAGGACAGGAACACTACGTCGCCACCTCTAAGTTGGCCGTTCTGGAGAGTGTACGGAAGAAGAAACTGTCTAATTTCGCCAAAAAATTCCTTGTCTGGCAAGCGATCTGCGGATGTGGCAAAATGAGTCAGCCCTTCATCACCTCTGGGACCGTCAACGGACAAATCTACAAGGACGAATGCCTCCAAAACGACTTCTGCCCTTCTTGAGATCTCACGATGGCCCGACACTGTGTTGGCCGGATTTGGCATCTTGCCACTATGCCCGGCCCGTCTTAGACTGGTATAAAGATAATAATGTAGTTTTTGTACCAAAAGACGTCAACCCTCCAAACACTCCGGAACTTCGCCCAATTGAAAAATTTTGGGCAATCATGAAGGCAAAGCTCGTTAAAACTCCAAAACTGATAGAAAATGAACATGAACTAAAGAAAGTGTGGTTAAAAGTAAGTAGGTAAGTCGGTCCCGTCATTGCCCAAAATTTGATGAAAGGGGTCAAGGCAAAGGTGCGGACATTTGGGTTGGGAGAAGAGATTCAATAAACCAATGATGTCAAAACTTAACCATTTAGTAGTACTTTATTTCCAGAAAGTTTGAAATGAATCGGGCTCAAGGAAAATTTTTGGTGACCTATTTTGTGTGTCCAAATTTCATCGAATACAGTCTTTACAACGGATATTTTTGTATGGTTTATTGTTAAATGTTTTATATTTGTCATGGAGTACAAACAAACTATACTTTTCGCCTAGACGATGATGATGGATTTAAAGTTTTTATTTATTATTTTAATTTGAAGTAGTTTTTATATTTTGTGTAGCCTACAAAAGTTTGAGCCTCGCGCGCGGTATACAGGTTTAAAGGACTCCTTTTTGAATTCATCAAAAAAAATAGTGGCCTTTGAAGCTTGAGAAGATGCCATGAAATAGTAGTGGGTTGTCTGGCTGATTGTCGGGAAATTCCTTGTCAGTTCTGTTGTGGTAGAAAGTAAAAGATTGACTAGGGTCGGTCCAGGATTTTTTCGGTTTGGAAATTTTCTCGATTTCCCTGATTGGGGATATCTTTGGTCAGCCCAAAACTAAGGTGGCGGTTCTATTAGTGTTGGAACCCCATTGACTCAGTAGCGGGCAGGATCGGATATTGGCTTGTCTTTTGATAATGTCCTTATACGGGATTCTGTGATTTGAATTGTAATAGGATTTCCTGATCGCTGGGAATACTTGCGAACATTTGAGGTTGACATCAATAGCTTTTTACATTTATATCGCTGTAAAGCAAATGAATAATTTTGGAAGAAGTTTACATCGGTAGATGAAATCAGTTCGTTTTTTGTTCTGCATTACTGGTTGAATTGTTTTTAAATAAATTATCTAATAGATAAATCGTCAAGCTCAAACTTTTAAAGGGGTAAGTGGCGGGACCATCATCAATTCATATGTTAATGTATAAATGTAAATGTATATGAAGTCTATTATGATTGACGAAATAAATAAAATCAAAAATCATATTTTATGAATGGCCATGTTCTTAGAGGCAGCGAATTCAATAAGTCTTAGGCCATGTCGTTTGTTTCTGGTGAGTGGTTAATTTTCAAAAAGTCGGTCTTAACTAAGGCCTGTTCACGTTAAACTTGACAGCAAAATAATAGCAACAAAACAAATTTACTCATAATTCAACAAAACCGATCGTTTATTACAAAATAATAGAGTTATATCTACTTTAGAAACAGATGATTAAGATGTTGATCCTTCTTTCTGCAGCAGTATACTACTCAATCTACATAAAACATCCTCTAGTGCGTTCTATCGTCACCACCAAAGTCCAGAAGGATTTCATGCTACGCGGCTTTCTGGATTACATGCGAATCGTAGGATTTTTGATCATTGGACCTCGACAGGACTTAACTAACCAGCTGTTCTCGATTGCGTCAATTTGTAACCATTCGTGCGATCCAAACACTGTCGCTGCCATCTAATACGGAAAGCTTAAGTTCATTGCTATCCGTTCGATATCGAAGGGCGAACAGATTGTAATCTCCTACGGGCCGCTCGCATGGGAGCATTCGGAAAACGTAAGGCGTCAAGCCATACAAAGGTTCCACTTTGATTGTCTATGTGACACATGCGGTTGTCTAGGCAATCCATTGCGACGCAGGTTGTCAGATGCCAAGAAGCTTCCGCCGATTCCATACAAGCATTTGATCACTGTACAAAATGTGATCGAAGTTCCGAATCCCAATGATGCAGCCAATCTAAATATGCTTCAGCAGTTTGCCCAACTGTACGCGTACGTATATCCTCGAGAGGACTACGTTCTAATGCTGGATTTATACAGCGCGCTGCTAGTTAGCCTTTTCGCCAAGGAAACTTTCTGTGGTACACCCGCCATCAGGTTCCGTACGGTATCCTCAGATACGCTCACCGTGACGATTCCAACTTCTTTTGAAATCATCGGTCCCATTTGCTTTCTTCTTAGTTTCGAAGAGTTTTCGCTTAACTAGAGCCCAGTACTTCTCTATTGGGGCGCAGTTCTGGACAGTTTGGTGGATTGGCTGTTTTTGGCACGTACTTGACCTCTTGTATCGTATGTAATTCCAGGACGGATTTCGCATAGTCACAAGATCAGGCCAAAACAGAGCTAGAAAGTCATGGCTTCTGATCAAAGGTAGATACCGTTTTTGCAGACATTCTTTCTCGTACACATCCTTATTGATAGTGCCGGTAGAGACGAAACTTTTAGATTTTCGACCACAACTACTTATGGCCTGCCAAATCAAATACTTCTTCGAGAATTTGGAAACCTTTTTCTTCAGGCAATGCTCAGCAACGGCGTTCCTTTGCTTTTCGAATTAAAAAACTAGACCTGAAAGCTGTTTAAAGTCTTCGAATACGTATGTTTTGTCGTCCATTATGATACAAAAAAATGTTTGCAAAAATTGGTGTAAAGCGACCTTTTGCAATGAAATTTTGCTTGTCATCACGGTTGGGCACCTTTTTCACTTTGTACGCCTTCAGTTCTCGCTTTCACTTTTTGTACGTATGATTTGACTTCCCAACTTTGCGAGCCACATTTTGCACAGAAAGATTAGGATTTTTCTCAATAATGGCTACCACCTTCTTGTTTATTTTTCGGGAGCATACTTATCGATTTGTTTCACTTAAAACCTTCAGAACCACAGTCAGGCGCTGGTCAAATGATTCACAAACAAAAAACACGATACATTTTTGTAGTTTTAGCAAGATCGCGTGCCGATAAATTAGGATTTTGGTGCCGTTCGTACAACTCCACACTTCCACTTGATTTGACGCGATTTTACTGAATGTAACAAGAATGTAAACATGTTGTACCGCGAAATAAAGTGAAGAGTTTCAGCTGTCATATCAGTGGAACGTTTCAGCGATCCGTGAAAAAATCCAAAATCTAGACTGAAAGAAAATTGTCCGAAATTTAACGTGGACAGGCTTTACTCATCCCGGTCGACCTGAGTCTACCATGATTTTGACGTCATGGCCTTAGCAGCGGTAGTATTCTCGTTCTAGTAGCGCATAACAAGAATTTTTGTCGTCATTAGTACTACGCACGTTGATAATGCTTAAGTTGAAGAGCTGACCATTTATCCTCAACTTGCGCAATCGTTCGTTGATCGGCCACCAATCTGCTACCAGCTCACGTGTCCTTTCCTATATTTTCCAGCACACCTCCTGCAGCTCTACGATGACAAATTTGCGATCCTTTAGTATACCAGACAATATGCGGGTGCTTCCGACGAAATTGAGGGATCTGCAGTTCCACATACCGAGTTTCCAATCTCTAGTCCTGTTTCGTTGATGTGATCTTCGCCGATTGTTCCGGTCCGTATTCTGTTGACGTTCCTGTGCTTGCGTGTTTGCACGTTCTTGTTCTGACTATCTTGCAAGACTTGGCACCAATAGGGTTACCATATTGTACCGGACTGAATGGAGTACATATAGGAATTTACGTAGAAGAGTACACAATTTCTTTGGATATTTTGCTTAGTCAAACACTCTTTCTTTATTTGGATCAAGTTTCGTTCATAAAAAAATACATAAAAATAGCACAAAGCTTTCACTTCTTGTACTTATTACTGCTTCGGACAATATCCAACAATTGTTTGTCGTTTTCAATCATCTCATAAAACTGAACGCAATCTGGTCGATAGTTGAATTTCACCATGATCAGAGATTCAACCGACTTGGGCAGCAAACGGTTTCGATCATCTGACCAAAAGTTGTTCATGAAGCTGAATAAACGCTCAACGTTGACAAGCACTAGGAACAACACTTTGGAAATACTTGGTCCATTTATGAACTGCATGCAGCAAGAACAAAGACAGATTGGACACTTGGTCGAATAGCAAGCTTTCGTTAACCTTGACTCCTTTCTCATCCAAATACTCCAAACATCCGGCGACGTCATCCCATTTCGGCAATTTATCCAGCGTCATCCATTGGAAAACTTTCAGTTCATCGTAGTGTCCAGTCCATTTATCAAGATACACGAGGGAATTTTTGTAAACTTCCACAAACGCATTTTTCATCTTCTCTGCAACATTCGAATTGAGGCTGTCTCGCAGAATCTTCTTAACTCGCAGAGGAACAAAATTTTTGAGCCAGTCTTTCCGATAATTGCTTGCGTACGTTGTCAATCACAGAAATAGCTTCGATCAAGCAGTAGTCTGCTGCTTCAATGCTTTGAATGTTGCTTTGAAACATAGACATTAGGGAATGCACAAACCACAAGTATGCTACATTGATTTCTTCCTTGAAAAAATCCTCCAGGAGCTTGGGTGGATTATCAATCGAGTTGAAATAGCTTTTGAGGGCCGCATAAAGATGAATAATCCTTTCAACGGTAGGCATAAGAGAAAGCCATCTTGTTTTTGAGTGCTTCAGAACCTTTTTATACTCAGTGACAACAAAAGAGCAGAATTTTTTCAACTCTTCGGTACGGACTGTGTATATCGAGAAATATCCTTCAATTTTCAGAACGAAAGCCTCAATATCTACATCTAATCGATCGAATCCATGGCGAGCAGTATTATGCAACAAATGGGCAGGACAACCCACCCCCACTAGATTACATTGGGTTGCTTGTTTCATGTGATAATAAACGTTATTCTGTCCTGCACGGTTAATACCACCGAAATTTGTGGAACAGTTATCACCGCTGAATGCAATGCATTTTTCAAGCAACTCATGTTTCTTAAGACTCTCGGTCAACAGTTCAGAAATACGTAATGCCGTTTCGTTTTACAAGGATTCAAAAGATAGAACCACTTGCTGTATCCCCTTTGCTGCATGGAAATACTGAACGAGCACAGGAAACATCTTCGTTGATCCATGGTTGCTGCCATCCGTGCTAGCTCCGATGTATAGAATAACCAATTCACCAATATCTCATCCAGGAACGTTTTGACGGAGTGAGGCGCTAAGACTTCTTTCACGATAGCCTCGGTCTTCATTCTTGCACATCCAACTATGAACTGCAACCTCCTAATCCGGGAAAACCTTTTTGTACAGCTTGTTTCCACAGTCACAGCTAAGGAAGCTGTAATTGTGTTGCACCGCATGGAAAGCCATTGTAGCCTCAGCAGCAAGTACTTTTAAACCCAGGGAAGATTTCTGTACCACAAAGAGCTTCGTCAATTTTTGTGACGATCCCGCTGATCTGACGTTCGAACTATGCTTCTGTGACGCTAAATGTTGGGTTCAATCCGTTCGTTCCTTATTGGCAATGGAAATTTTCTTCTGGCATACTTCGCAGAAGACTTCAGATTCGTTGGAAGTGGGCTTGAATTGCGGAAATTCTTATTAGAGGATGTCCGAAAACTTGTTCCTCCGACGCGACATATCGAAAACGTGTTTACCCTAAGTTTGTAGAAATTATAATAAGAGCGGGATAATTACTTTCATGATGCTTAAACTTACCTGTTTTTTTTTAAACAGACACAACTAAAATGAATTATTCGGACAAATTTAAACAAACTTTTTACACTTATCCTGCAAAAACAAAACTTCTTCGTACGATCGAGTTGAAGGTGGTAACGAAACAACAACAAACTTGCGAGCTGACAGTTTGTCCATATTTGTCAGACGAGGGGTGTCACAACAGTGAAAATTACAACATTCTGAATGGAAAGAGAAATACTTGACGTGGGACTACGTTTTTGCTACATGTATCTTTTCAGATGAGATGTAATTTTATTTTGTTTATAATGAAATTTGATTTTGTTAATAGTAAAATAATGTGATGACTTAAAGAGTACAATAAGTTTTATTTTACCAAAAAGAATAGTACGCTCATTTTTTTTTTTCCTGAAAAAGAGTACATGTACTCTACAAAGAGTACGTGTGGTAACCCTAGGCACCAACCGTCTAGCTTCCCGGAGGGCCATAGTGAACAGCTCAATCGAGCTACTTTACTAATATGTCGGGCGTACCTCAAGGCAGCAACTTGGGACCACTGCTGTTCTCAATTTTCATCAACGAGGTTGGACTGATAATTCCACCTAACTGCAGGTCGTTCTATGCAGACGATGTGAAAATTTATGTGGTTGTGCGATGCTTCACTGATTGTTTACGACTACAGCACTTGATCAGTAGCTATGAAGAGTGGTGTTCCAGGAATTTCCTCACTCTGAGTGTTAACAAATGCTTCATTATCACATTCCATCGAAAACTGAACCCAATTGCATTTGATTACATGATAAATAATCAACCTCTGCAGAAAGTTGATACTGTTCGTGACCTTGGAATCACCCTTGACTCCGGTTTGACATTTAGACAACACTACACGGATATGATTACCAAAGCCAACAGACAGCTCGGTTCCATGTTTAAGATCTCTGACGAGTTTCGTGATCCCACATGTCTGAAAGCATTGTACTGCTCTATCGTGCGTTCTATTCTGGAATTTGGAGCCGTTGTGTGGTGCCCGTATCAAGGAATCTGGATTGCGAGGATTGAAGCAGTCCAAAAGAAATTTGTTCGTTATGCTCTCCGTCATCTGCCGTGGAATGATCCTGTCAACCTTCCAGCATACCAGGATCGTTGTTCACTCTTGGGAATTGAAACATTGGAGCATAGGCGTACAGTCATGCAAGCAGTTTTCGCAGCAAAAGTGCTACTAGGTGAAACTGACTCTCCCGGAATTCTGGCCGAACTCTTTATCTACGCTCCCGAACGAGTTCTGAGAACAAGAAATTTTCTACAGCTTGGAGCTAGTGCTGCAAACTACGGCCAACACGATCCAATTCGATTCATGTCATCGCGCTTCAATGAACTCTACGCTCTGTTTGACTTCAACTGTTCCGCAGAGACCTTCCGTCACCGGATTCAGCGTAATTGGATGGAGGGCCGCTAGTTCAGAAATGGTGGCATTTACTACGTACTGGCATTAATGGCGAAGATACTAGACGACTGATTCACGATAGATTATTTAAGTATTACTGACAAGTTTTGTGTATGTACTAGAATTAATGTTGTTTTGCTTGCTTTGTATTCCTTCTATTCATGTTGATTTCTGTAGCGTACGATTTAGAAATAGGAGGTTTTTACGCCACATGGCTTTTCCTCATTACATTCCAATGAGATGTTAAGTCAGTTGGAATTATATCAATAAATAAATAAATATTGCGTGCTACGATATCAACGTCGGTGGCGAAGCCAAAACATTGGACGGACTTTCTGGAGATCATACCACTCGTGTCTATCAGCGCTGTTTGAATTTCACCCTCCAATGCAATGTTACAAATCAAACATGACAATCCACCACCTTGCCGTAATCCTATCTGAGATTTGAGAGTATTCCTGAGAATCGGACGACACACATCACTCGATCCATCGTTGCACAGTGGGAAAAAAGTGCCCGAAACGCAAAAGAATTCTATACCTCAGCTCGGAGTGGAACGATCTCTGTAAAAATAATCTTCACTTGAAGGAAAATTTCCAAGGAATCGAATGAACGTATTTCCATTGACCGCACGGAACTGCTTTGGGAGCAAATGAGCTCATTTTACTGCTTGGTGTGACTCAAGATCAACAAAATGATGCTAGTTCTATATAAAATTTTCAGGAAAATCGATTGAAGTTGGTTTCGTTCACCGCACGGCTCTGTGAACGAAGATATGGCTGATTTTACCCTGATTCCCCTAATAGTTTTGTGTTTATCATAAATTTCTTTGGTCGGATTTACTCAAAATCAACAAATTAAAGCTAGTCCTTTGTAAAAATTGCTGAGAAATTGATTGGAATTGGTTTTATTCACCGCATAGCTCTGTGAGCGAAGATATAGTCGATTTTACCTTGATTCCCATAACATTTTCGTTTATTTTTCAGAAATTTTTATTCGGTGTGTTTCTACAGCAACAAAATAAGGTAAGTCCCATGCAAATGTCCTGGAGACTTGATTGAAGTTAGTTTCACCACTCTGTGAATGAAGATTTGACACAATTTACCCTGATTCTCCTGATATTTTTTTTGTAATTCAGAAATTTATTTGGTCGGTGTAATTCAAGATCAACAAAGTTAAGCATGTCCTATGTAAAATTTTCTAGAAAATCGATTGGAGTTGATTTCGTTCACCGTACAGCTCTGTGAACGAAGATATGGCTAATTTTACCCTGATTCCCCGAATATTTTCGAAAGAAAGAAACAAACCATTATTACTAAATATGGCACCGCTCAAACGTCATCTAATGAACTCGTGAAAATGCTGTCTCCTGCCTACTTTATACTGTTCGAGTGCTAACAGCTGACGGCACGAATGATTTCAATGAACTTCTTTGCATTCATCCTGATTCTCTCCGTCTCTTTAACTCACATTTTGACAGTTACCGGTAGTACCTTTCCTTGTTATCTCTTTTACTCTTAGCGCAAAAAGTAAGGTTAGTTTCCCTTGCAGTTGGCAATGGATGAACGCACCGAATGAACTGAATGAAACTTTTGAAGTTTAAGAGGTACCGTGTCGTCATATAAAAACACGTTCTAAGAATTAACTTACTTTATGACTTATTATTTCTTAGTCCGCTTTTCTCCTTAGGGAAGGTCCATTAATTATGTCACGCAGTAGGGGGAGGGGGGGTTCGAGAAAACGTGACGATCCATACAAAAAAATTTGAAGGTCCATACAAAAAACGTGACATGGGGGGGGGGTTACAAAAAGTCAATTTTTGCGTGACGTAATTAATGGACGTTCCCTTATGCATGTTTACTTATTCTCCTTAGTTTATAATATGTTCCTAATTAACGGAAAATGTGGATAAAAATGAGTGCGCAGAAAACTAGAGTAAGCAAAAATGAGTCAAAAGCTGAGTTAATTCTTGAAACGTGTTTGCATATGACGACACGGCACCACATGACGTTGGAGTTTACCACCATTAAAACTCAAATCTTTTGTTCTGTTCATTCGGTGCAAAAGAGTTTGTCCTGCAAATCGTTCATCTTTCTTGGATAGTTTGTTCAAAATGTTTTCAAAACGTAAAGTTGTGGATATTTATTTGAAAAAACGGTAATAAACAGAATTTTTTTGATTTTGTCCAGCAAAATGTGCAAGTAAAAGAAGATATAGTACAAAGAAGTGTGGATGTATGGATGCGTGCATTCAAATTTCATTGGAGAAATGTTGGAAGCAAGAAACGATTTTTTTTAACGAAAAGCTGATTGACTGGATTTGTCGTTACAGGTAAGTTCGATTTCCCATTTATCAAAATGGATGAAATTTAAGAACTCTGATATTGAGCAACAATACCGACAGGAATTTCCATTTGTGAAGCAACTTCCTCCTTGCCTACACAAGTATGAACAATTGCCGATGCTGGTTGACCATTTGGTAAATTGAATAATAATTTAATCATCAAAATTTGCAATCAGTAGAAATAAATTTTTGTTTCATTTTTAGCCGTTGACGATGAACTTCGTAGACGAGCAACCTGGAGAAACAAGCCACAGACGGCACAAGTTTGCTCGGCTTCATTTCTCAAGGAAAACTTCTGTAGAGGACAATCTTGAGGACATGATGAAGGTCTGATTCCCAAGATGTCCTATATGTTGGTTGAATTAAGTGGGAAAAAACAGCACTGGAAACCTGACCAGGGCCTTAAAGCACATATGTTGACGTTTTGTTTATCTCACGAACATGATATTTTAACAGACAGTGGAAACGATGGCAGCGATGAAGAAGAGTAGTGTGGCAGTGAGGATGAAGGTTGTTGAGTTGGTGAAAACAAAAACAATATAAACTTTTTCTTGAAGTGGTCCAAAAGTTCCCATATTTTTTATTTGAAGAAGAAAAAAATTTGGTGACGAAAGAAACCAAAGTAATACAAAAATGGATAAATGGGGCATAATCAGCGATAACTTCGTTATAAGAGCCGTGCGGTTGATGAAACCAATCGATTCTCCATAAAATTTTACAAATGACTAGCCATATTTTGTTAATCTTGAGTCGCTCAGAGCATAGAAATTTCTGAATAATACAAAAATATTAGGGGAATCCGAATAAAATCATTAATATTTTCGTTCACAGAGAAATGCGGTCAATGAAACCAACTCCATTCAATTAACCAGGAAATTTTGCTTAGGACTAGCTTCTTGTTTGTTAAATTTTGCTTAGGATTAGCTTCTTTTTTTTTGTCACACCGAGCAGCGAAATTTCTGAATAATACAAAAATGAAGAAATTTCCGAATGTAACGAAAATATTAGGGGCATCAGGAAAAAAACAGGAATGTCTTCGTTCACAGAGCCGAGCGTTTAACAAAATTAACTCCAGCAATTCCCCAGAAATTTTTTCAAAGAACTAGCATTATTTTGTTGATCTTGAGTCACACCGAGCAGAGATATTTCTGAATAACACAAAAATATTATGGAAATGAGGGTAAAATCAGCCAGTTCTTCATAAACCGAGCTGTGCGGTTAATGAAACCAACTCCAATCAATTGTTCAGGCCTTATTTTGTTGTTCTTGAATCACACCGAACAAAGCAATCTCTGAACAACACAAAAAAATTAGGGGAATCGGGGTAAAATCAGCCATATCTTCATTCACAGTGCCGTGCGGTGAACGAAACCAACTTCAATTGATTTTCTTGAAAATTTCACATAGAGCTAGCATCATTTTGTTGATCTTGAGTCACACTAAGCAGAGACATTTTCTAAACAACAAGGAAATATCAGGGGAACCAGGGTAAAATGAGCTCATTTGCTCCCCAAGCAGTCAAGTTAAGATTATTTTTACAGAAATCGTTCCACTCCGAGCTGAGGTATAGAATTTTTTAGCGTTTCGGGCACTTTTTTCCAACTGTGCGTTGCCTCGACCAACCGTGTCAGTTTTTCTGGATATCCATATTCGAACATAATCTGTCACAAAAAGCTGGTATCGATGTTAAATATTAAATGTTTCTAATTGAGAATTATGTACCGACAGTATGAACAATGTTCTTTTATTCTGCAGGGAAGTTTCACGGAACTCAGTTCCAAGCGAATGTGAACTTCTTATTTCCCTTCTCAAGTAAAATCCGAACACACGGTTGCTCAGGTTGATATACAAGTATGGGCACTTTTTTAGTACTACGCGAGAATTGACTAGTTTGACGCTGTGAAAACTAAAGTTACAGAAAAAATATGGTTAAGGATCCAATAAGAAATCATTTGAGTAGAGTCAATTAACTTTTTCTTCATTCCTATGAATATAGAATCAATAGAAGCCCATCTCTTACCGTATTAGAAAGCAGAAAACCCATCCAAAAGTATGAACCAGTCCAGCGTGGGCCAATCGTACCTCCTAATCAAAAACGAATCATTTGCAACTTGTTTCCGCGCGCAATCCCGGAACAGGCACCGACAGAATCACCGAAAAATGACCATCGAGACCATCCGTTTCTTTTTTTTTTTTGCATTTGCACAGGCGATGATTTTATCTGGCGTCATTTTTCTCTTCCATGTCCGAATCAGGTTCCGAATATATCTTTTACCGATTGGCCTCCGGGTACTTTTGTCGTTGCTTCTGTGTCGAACAAATGTTTCCGTGTTTTTATTTCGGTTTTGCCTGTCGTGTTATTTTCTCTCCCTCTTTTTTTTGCGGGAGGAGGGAAATTTATTTATTACAATTGCTTGAGATATCAGGATCGCACCGCATCGGCACCGGAATGGGTTTGTGGCCATTTATATAGTGTACAGATGACAGGCAAAAATGGTTGCCAATTTGATCGGTGTATGCCAGCTTAATAAATTACCCGAAACGACACGATTTGAGGTGGGTGTCGAACTCGCGAACTGATTAGGGGTTTGCGATACAGACGTTACAATAAATTAAGATAATCTCATTCGGCTTGGGATGTCCTAGAGGGACGTTATTCATTTTTTAACGCTTTTGAAACGTACCTTCTAGATTTTTATGGAGATATTGAGCGGAATTTAATTACCAATTGTATGGAAAAATTGCGAAGCAAAGTGTATCTCTTCGGTTCTCAGACGACGATCCCCCAAAGATGCTACGCAGTTTCTCGCCGTCGGCCATAAAGCAAGAAACAAATGAATATGCACTTTGCTTGTTCCAGAATCAGATAAACATGTCATATGTCTCTTGGCAATAATTGCCATGTCCCGGGCACGAAGATAGCAAAATCGATAAGCGTTCTCATGCCTTGGGCTCGTCTTCTCGCGATCTTCTTCCGTGACATCGGATCGCATCCAGAGATCTTCTCCCCTTCTCTCTTGAATTATTTTTCTTCATCTTCCTCTGCGACCATCGTAATGAAATATGCTCTGCGACTGTGCTGTTTTGAAGTGAAGAAACAAGTTCTCAATATAATATTTTAATTCCGATAAAATCTATGATGAGAGCAAGAAAAATGCCTTCCCAGTGCCAATGTCAGTGCTATTTTACATCTCAAAATGCGTTTCTCCACGGAGGGCCCTCCTGCGTCTTGAGAAGAAGAAGATGAAGAAAAAAAGAAGGCTGAGTCCTGGTGTTCCATGGCATCTGACAACAGCAGTCTCTCCGTAAGGAATCAGTGAATGCACATTGCTAGAAGCCAAAACGAAGCCGCTTCGCACGGAAAAACTACTGCTCAATAAATAACCGTTTAGCGAGCGGAGGCAGATTAATTTTCGTTGATACCGAATTAGCCTTAAGACCTGCATCGTAAGAAACCTTCAAGTCTTTAGCTTTGGCATGGTTGCTGGTGAGCCAATCTATCTTTGTTTTGAAATCAATTCAAAGTTGGAAGCCGCATCGTACTGAATCTCGACAGACAGAAGCAGATTCGACTGTCAAGATACTAATCGACCGGAATCGATCTTTGGAGACAACGAAGATCCACCGTCGTTAGCCGGGGCCTGAGTTGCCCAGCAGAACCATCAGGTACCTACTCAATCAACAAAGGCGATCCATAGCTGCTGGAACTATCGTCATTGGTTTTTAACAGGATTTCGGTGGTCTATCCGATTGGAAAAGATTGACAGAAAACAAAGCCTCCACTAATTGGATGTAACTCGCATGCCGAGCGACGTTCAGCAATTCCCCGTTCGGTAGATCTAATCTCCAACAAACTAAGATTTGCATCCGTTCCATATGTTAGAAATTCAGCGAAACTTCATTGTTCTTCCATCCTCTGATTAAGATCTTAACCCTTCTGGATGCAGGTGAGACTCGGTGGTCAAGGTTTCCGAAATTCTCTTCGACATTTAACGCGTCCATTCCCTTCGACGGTGACGGCGTCCTCCAAGAGCGATTGATTTATGCACCTGTATGTGGCCCGCATGAGGAAGCAGAAGGTCAGTGCCAGATTGACAACGATCTCGCTGCTGCTGCTGCTGGTGAGGCGGAGAATGATGACCGTGGAAGGAGTGCCGCCGTTGTTGATCGTTATCAAGTTTCTCGATGTCGCGCATAAAGAGCATTTACTGTTTCTCCTCGCAATCATCCAATCCACGTTCGATGGATAGGCTTTATCACTTTTGCGCAACGACACTTAACTTTTATTACTTATTCATATTTTCCTTCCTTCAGCGCCTGGGGACTGCCTCCGGTAACCTTCGTGCTTTTAATCGAGTATGTGCCTGGGAAGACTGCCATAAACGAGTTTTGACAGGGTGGTGTCGCGGGGGTATTTCAGCCGGGTCATAAATGAAGAAAAAGAAATCGAGTTTGCTAGAGTCCTTTACAGTCCATTACAGGAATAATTAAGGACCGAAGAAAACATAAAAATATGCCTGCTAATTCTTAAGCAGTCAGATTTCAAGTAAATAACTTGTATTGAGGTCTTACTATGGCAAAACAAATGTTAGAGTGTCAAAAATCCAGGTGAAATCAGTCAGAAAAAAAAAAAAATCTTCCATGACCCTCCACGATTAGGATGAAACTTTGCACATGGTTTCGATATGGGAAATCATGCTTTTCCACTTGGGCTAAACAAAATAAGCTTACGCAAGAGTCAGAAGGGCGCATGTATTTACATAAGTGCAATCTTCAAAACACCATTGCTCGTAAAGCTTTGATTGTAATTTTTTTTGTGTTTATTTCTGACACTTTACACCAGAGGTGCATTCTGTGTTATTTTTCATCATCATTACAATCTTCTTCTTTTTCATCATCATTACAATCTTTTACATATTCTTTGTCAACTTTTCAACTTCTTCGTCAATTTTTCAGCTTCTTCGTAAACTTTTCATCTCTTTCGTCTAGTCTTATATCTTCTTAAAGTTCTTTATCATCTTCGTTTTTCTTCACCTTCTCCTTTTTTGCCCATACCATTATTACTTTTTTTTTGCTTGCTTATCTATCCTCTTGTATTGGTGTTTTTCTATTTTATTTATAGCCCACTTTCCATCATTCTTCATTCGCAATTATTTGTGTTGCTAACATTTTAGTTCCTGCTTTTTGTTTGTGCTCCGGTTTTATTCCCGTTCTTCTTCCGATTATTTTTTCTCGCTGTGTTCACCTTTAACAATTGCTCTTATTTTAAGTTGTTTCTTTGTTCCGTAGTTGTCCTGCGTCTTTACAATTTTCGATATAACCCGGTCTGCCGCAAGAAGTTCAGTAATTTGCTTGTATTGTCCACCGAGTTATCTATGGCATCTCGAAGGCTTGTCGCACAAATACTGTGCTCTTGCCGTTGATTGACGTATTTTCTGCAATGAAGAATTAAGTGTCGTACATCCGACACCGTTCCACAGCAGTTGGGTGGAGGTTCTTTTTTTTAATAGAAACATGTGGGTAAGCCGTGTATGGCCAATCCTTAGGCGTGTTAATACTCGCTGATCACTGGTGCTCCCACGATCCGTCCACTTATCTCAAGTAACATTGCTAACACCATCCAGCTTTATTAAGTTTTATTGAAGTTTTATGAAAGCCACTAGAAATCAATTTGGTTTCATTATGGCAGCAAGAGGTGTCAATAGGTTTCATAGTCAGGTCAGGTTTATGAAAACCCACACAGCTTGTTTACAACAATCTTAAAACCTTGTTTCTTAAATTCCTTTTACTCCTATCAAAGGTTTTATATCGACTTTATGAACTCGTAAAATGCTGTATTGAAATGCCGTTTTAGGACTCATTGATTTTATCATATTATGGTCAGTTGAAAAAGCATTTTGAAACCATTTTGCCGCCAGTAAATGCATCAAACGGCAAATTGGCATTAAAAGAAGTCACCAAAAGACCAAATAGTTTTATAATAGTCATTGCGAAGCTAAATTGGCTTTATGGCAAAACTGTGGTTTTTTTCCAATCGCCATATTGAAATATAAGAAATAAATGAAATGTGGAAAAATAAATGCATCAAATTTTCAATGGTATGCAAATAAACTGCAGATCGGAGACTAATTTCAGCATTCCTTTAGATAATCTCATCCAATTCCAAGCACTTTGCAGGAAATTCATGATTAATTTATCCAATATATTTGTTTTAATTTGATATATGTTGTTGTAAATTCCCATAATTTCCGAGGCGCATTAAATTTCGGCTCTTATCGTGCCAATATTCACCATAAAAATAATTGCGCATATAATTTGGAGCAGAATATGCTGTTGAAAACACGATTTGTGTTGGATATTTTGCTATCATACAAAATTTCCCGCAACACTAGACCTTTTTTTACTGCTTAATGAATCGGAAGAGAAGCGAATCTAACAAAGCAGAACAACAAAAACCAACCTCGATTTCACACTGAAGTTTGACAGCGGTGGCCATTTGGCCGTATGCTGGTTTTCATAGCAGGTAATAGGTTTTATGAAGGTTCTCAAGTGGTCATAACATCTTTCACTAGAACATTTTCAAAATCTTTATGTTCTTATAAAGGTTTTGTTAACTTGTTTTCACAACCGTCTATAGAATGGGTAATTTTGTACAAATTTCGGCTTTAAAGAAGCATAGAGGAGGTGTTGGTAGACAAAACAGTTTTGAATGTAGTTTTATCAACAAAGCCGGGAGAAGTGCTATACGGCTGGAATAAAACTAAAATTGTTACTTGGGATAAGAGGGTTCCACACTTTCTGAAGCTTGACTTCGGAATACGACTGGTATTCAGGGCCATTGTCTTCATCAGTTCGCTAATATGGCGTCTAAGTCTGGTTTTAGAAATAATTGCATTCTTAGAACCTTCATGAGTGGCTCAACAGCATCCTTAAACCTTTCGCCTCTCTCGCTTCATTGGTCCGAAGTATTTAACGCCATACGCTTGTGTCAGATAGGTTGCCTTTGGTGGCAAGCAAATGAATCTTATGCCTTTTTGTAAGCAAATTTCAACAACCTCCGGACTCAAATGTGAGGAAAGATCTTCTCCAATCAGCACAATCGGTACTTTCAAATGCCTCGTTGCTGGCAGGAAAAGCGTTATGAACCAATTTTCAAAAATCGTCTCGTTGAACCATCCAGAACCACTGCGGTTGTAACGCGTTGCTCTAGGCCCATTAGGCGTCCAAAAGTCCCATAGATACTCTGCATTAAACACCACGTATGTTGCCCACAGCTCTCACATTTTAAAAGTATTTCAAACTAAGCTTACATATGGCAAGCTTCTTCCCAAGATCGTCTGACAGATTGGTCTCATCGTAGTTGAATATGCTGGAAGTAGATTGAGTGTAGATGTATTCCCTGGTTGTTTCGCGTGTTGATCCTGCTCAACTCAACTTGATGTTTTGCGCAAACCCTTGGCTTAGCTCCTGATGATCGTGAAGGAATCGATCCACTCAGTCCCGAGATGGTTTGTTATCGAGGAAAGCTGGGACGTTTCGACCCTGCATACACAAATAGATCCAAGCAATTCCCGAAGATCATCCGTTCCAATGGGAAAACCTCACTGGGACAAAGTAGAGAGATGATCCTAAAAATATGCTTCTTCCGCTTCTAAAAAAAATTGTTGGTGACCAAGAGCCTTCAGATGCGATTCGGAGAGCTTGTTGTAGATCGTTTGTCGACTACAATTCAGTTTTCTTGCGGCTACTTGAGACATCTCTCCAGTTTTTCCTTTTTCGAGGTATATATTCATTGAAATTTGATACGGAAACCACGGTTTACTTCTTGATATTATCGGCTCTCTGGTGGTTTCGCACTGTTTTGAAACTTAAATAAAAGTAAACTACATAGCCTTGTAATGTGATCACTGACGAAAATTCAACCAACGCTCAATTTTTGACATAAAATAACAATTTTTCATGTAAGGGGATGGTAACTCACCTAACCTTGAGGTACCAGGTGGTTACACACCGAATGCCTGTCGTTCTGCAAAATTTGGAAGCGCCTGTTTTGAGTTATCTCAAATTATAATATTTCACTCACTATATAAAAAAATATTGCGATTAGAGATAATGAAATCATTGGGTATAGAATCAAGTCTCCCCCAGTTTATACTAGACAGATGAGATTGGCTATCAATAGAATCTTAGTTCACAGAAGGCACAAAATGCTGCTAGGGAAAATAATTTCGTCAAATCTTTCAATCGTAATTCAAGGTAAAGATTGCTCTTTAGGACGAACAACTTGCTTGTTACAGATATAAGTTCCAGTTGTAAAATCAGTGTCATGAAGAAAATTGACAAAGTTTCCGGCTCTGGAAGTGCCAGTACATCGGTCCCAAGCTCGGTTCTAAGCTCAATGATTTGCCCCTGATAAAGTAACTCGCACAAACACACTTCCAAATATTTTGGCAAAATGACACAGCAAATTCAAACAGAACCAAAGATTCTAGTTCCGAATGGTGCGGGAATGTATTGCGGGGTGCAGACTACAAGGATCAATTTCAAATCGCTAGTTTCATAATGATTGTTGGTAAAATGGTTTGTAGAAAGACGGTAAAAGTGTTCGTCTATTGAGGCTGTCCTCCAATCAAAACAATTTCTGAAATCTTCACATGAGTGGAACTGCTGATCAGCCAGGCCATGTGCCATCGAACGGAAAAAGTTATAATCGGACGGCGCAATATCTGGGGAATATAGCGGATGAAGTAGGACTTCCCATTTGAGTGTTCCCAAGTAGGTTTTAACAAGCTTGGCAACGTGAGGCCGAGTGCTGTCATGCAGTCATGCAAATCACTGTTTCGTGCCTCTGCTTATATTGAAATCGTCGTCCTTCCCTTGTTGTCGCTGGAGCAGCTGTTAAAAAACGACGCTCAACGTTTCTCGGCAACGAATCATAAGGAACCAGAGTTCCTTGCTTCTGAATCATTCCCAACGCATGCAATCGCTTGGAAATGGCTCAACGGGTAACTCCTAATGCTGGAGCAAGCTCTCCTTGCGTTTGGCACGAATTCTCATCGACCAATGCCTCCAATTCAGCGTCTTCGAAGGTTTTGGGCCTTCCTTCACGTGGACAGTCATCATCATCAAAATCGCCGTTTTTGAAGCGACGGAACCAATCAAGGCATGTTGTTTCGCTTAAAACAGCTTCGCTAAATTCCGCTGCATTTATAATTTGTTGATACATTTATTGGCTTACCGGGATTTATGGATTTCGTGAACACAATTTACCGAGCAAAAGTTTCAGGAACAGAAAAAAACATTGAGCATAACCTATGAAGGATTTTCTCGTTTTGATAAGCAGTGGTAATCTAATTTAATTAAAGGCCTTCACAAAATGACCCAAAAAAAGTATTTTTTAAATTCCGAGTTGATGACATGTTTATAAATACTATTTCTGTTTCAAAATATTTAAAAACTTATGTGTACAAAGGAGCTTCGCTTGACAAAAGAAGTCTTTCGCTATAGCGATGATTTTTACATTCTGAGTTTTGTTTTTGTAAGAACTATTATTTTATAACAATGCTATATAATTTTTCAGGAGACAAAATGTTTTCAGTGAGCAACTTTCTAAATGCTGCCATTTTTTAGCTTATTTGATTGCAATGGCGACATTTTATTTATGTATCCCTTTAACCTAAATAAGTGGTGATTTTTCAACGACATGTTTTTCAAAACCTACAACCGAACCTACAATTTTCTTTAACTAACCTATGAGAAGATTGAACCTAAAGAACCTAAAAATTGAACCTAAAGAACTTAACCTAAAGAAAATTGAACGTACTATCCGGAACTGTGAGTCTGAATTGAAAAAAAAAAAGAGCTTGAGAATAATCTAAAAGATAACGGGCGGTCACCAAATAGCGGGAATGAAGAGAATGGCTCGGGAATAAAACAACAAAAAAGTTCAGTTCACTATGATTAATTTCATATAAAGGGTTGACCTTTGTCTTCAAACTAAGCTTAATGAATATTAGCATATGGTCCGAGGTCCGCCGTGTAACGCAGCTTAGTCCTGATGGTAGCACATGACCGCTGAACGGCTGCCACATCAATTTTCCAGATGCTGCTTCTGATCCTGTTGATGAGTTACTACATGTCCTTGGCCTTCCAATTACCCTTGTATACAGTAGAGCACAATAGACCAAAAAAATCCTCGATAGGACGACCCTGCGGCAGACTAGTCGAATTCCGGTCTTTTGGCACAAATGGTCTTTTTTGGCTCTCCAGGAACGTTAGCTTCTTCTTCGCGTAGTGTGATGATGCCTTGTCCAGCCGAAACACGTAATCTCCATCCGAGTCATATTTCTGAAGGAACGGGATGAGGATTTTCTGCAAACACTCTGTTTGGTAGACTTGCTGAATGATGGCCAAGCCAGTTGGTTTGAACCACGGCTCAAAAAACACCTTATTGCGATGTATGGCAGCACTTTTTGTTCGAACTTGTGCTTGAATTAACCTTTGAAGCAGTTGTACATGGAAACAAACCCGCTCCCAAAGATATTCAAAACGACTCATGATATCTTGAGCCTAGTGTATTTTCACTTTATGAAAATACACCATGATTTGGGTTCATGATCATGATTGATGCTGCCGTAACGCACCCGAGGCGTTACAAATTGTACTGCTGAGAGGAAATCATGAATCGGAATCATGATATCATGATTCACTGCTCCCCAAATCATGATTTGAGTTCTGAAAGTCATGACCTTGGCTCATGATAGTGGATGCGCAACGTTTATGATTCTAGGCTTTTTTTATAGGACCATGAATCCAAATCATGATTTTGAGATTATGAATCATGAAATCGGGTGTGCAAAGTTAAAATTTAATGTTATACATGAGACTAATTTTTGGATGTCTATTAGAGATAAATTTGTTTGTTGTTATTTAAATTAAATTTTAATATGTTTCAATTATCAAATCATTGTAGCAAGTCCCATTTACTCTTAGGAAGTTCCAATATAGACGAAGGTATTTTTAAAAGATAAGTCTGTATGAACATCCATAGTGGTTTGCAGTCCGGAGTTTACTGCAGATTCAGCACATATGTTATGTGGATGCATATGCACGCAGCATGCAGAATATTGTCTGCAATATACTCCTCACCACCGAAAATCACCATTCTCTCTCGCTATCAACCCTCCATCCGGGCCCATTGCAACTATTTGGGGCTGGAGTGCCACACTGCCAAATTTATCTTTGAGCGATTGAAGTCGCTGCTCGATTCTGCCCTCTATGTCGCCTACCGTCTATGTACAAGAGAAAACAAATTATGTTAGTTAAAACACGAGGCGATGTTTTGTCACAATAATAAAAACATTTTCAAAGACAATTTGGTTGTGAAAATTATCAATCAGAATATTAAAACTTGCATTTTTTTGTAGGAAACTACTTTTTTTTTAAATATGAACAAGCTTTTTTGCATTGATTGTACATAGGTTATATTTTAATTAGAGATTGATACCAAAACATTTCAATTGAATACTACAAATTAGTTTCGAGGCACAGATCGATACCAGCGGTTTATGCGGTTTTCACTAGTTGGGGGAGATGAGTCATTGAATTCCGGTTTATGTGAGAATTTCACCACTAGAGGCGCATTACATTCAACTTACTATATATGAATGCAGTTACGCTTTGGGATAAGGCGTAATTGGTTTCATCCTAGGATATCTCGAGAGTGGTAAATTTATTCCTAAAAGTGGTTCGAAATTCACTCACTACATGGAGCCAATGTGCATATAGCCTTCCAGTTTGTTATTGCCAAATCCCTAATAGTGATCATATATTTTCGTGGTGTTCGTCAAAAGTGGAGTCACTCAAATTTGAGTAAAGGTAACTGACATGAGTTGATGTTTTTGATTTGTCGACTTGTCGATCCTAGGTACATTTACACAAATTTGAGTGACTCCACTTTTGACGAAAGTGAGTCTGAAACGTCTCAAAACTAAGTCAGAACCGCCGGCATTGTTCCTCTTGCTACTTGACTGCCCCTTGTTATCCCCAGACCAATGCTACTTTTCTACTTCTTGCTAGTTAACTGACCCTTGCCACTCTTGAGGGCCTCGCTACAATCCTGCAACTTGTTAGTCCCTGTTTCTTACTTATTCTCTACCCATTGTTTCTTCCCTACCCCGTACTACTCCATGCTTCTTGCAACGACTCTGCCTATTGTTAACTTCCTGCTCCTAGCTACCTCACTGCCCTACCACTATTGCTACCACCCAACCCATTGCTACTTAATATTCCTATGTTACCCACCTGCCCCTTTCTATACCAGGTTCCTTGCAACTCCCTTGCACATTGCTACTTCGCTACCTATTTCTACCTCTATATTGCTACCCTTGCTCCTGCTGTCCCACTGGCCCTTGCTACTTTCTTGTCCCTTCTTATTCTTTGGCTCTAGCGGTATGTTCAGCGTGAACAAACTGAAATCTCACATGTATACTAGCGCCACGTATTGAATGAATTACGAACTTATGTGAATACCATCCAGAAGAACTTTGTCATGAGCACAAGTTTGCTGAAGAAAGCTTCGTCCTAATTAGTAAGGCTCTCGAGATACCGCATAATGAAACTGAAAGCTCATATGCACACTAGCGCCGCATAAGACTACCATATGGAAGAAGTTTGCTGAAGTAATCTTCAACTCATATCCTTACTAACTAGCGCCACGTAGTGAGTGAATTCCAAACGTATGTGATCATCGTCCGGATGGACTTGGTCACTAGAACGAATTTACTGAAGCAAGCAATGTCGTGGTTCCTAAGGCGCTCGAGATATAGCACTGGAACTGGAACTTGCACACTAGCGCCGTGTAGTGAGGGAATCCCGAACTTAACTTATACCTTTAGGAAGGGATTTACCAGTAGGACAAGTTTACTGAAGACTGATGTGTCCTAACGGGTGATGCCCAAAGCGTCACTGCACTCATTTATAGTACCTTGAAAGTAAAGCGTCTCTAGAGGCGAAATTTTCAATTGAACCGGAACTCTATGACACAGATTTGTTGGTTTAACCCCTTACAACAATTCTGCTGAAAACTGTAGAGGTTTATCACTTGAAACAACTGAAACAGACATCAATTTCCCCAATTAGTGAAAATCCCATAAGCTGCGGGTACCGTTTTTTGCGGTTTGCCCGTTAAAAATCGAGACTGCAAAGAACGAAACCGAAAAGATCGGTACTCGACTGTTCTTCTATATTCTTGCTCATCAATTTTTCTCTTACGAGTACTTAAGCGGACATGTGATGGCGACGGAACTTCCTTATCACTACCGGGACCTATCGGACGGTACGAAAGCGAGCACTGAGTTAATAATAACAAAGATTAATTCTCGACAATTTATTCAAAACGACGTATCTGATTGTGTAAACAAAAAATGGTAGGAAAAATTAAACATGAAATTTTTATAAACATTAGCTCTTTCACACAAGCTAGGACCACCGACACAAGGAATGACATTTCCCTAACATGATTTTGATGCTTGTTTCCGAGGGGCTGCTGTGAGTTTTGAGAAATTACGTTTGAATCTCTGTTCCCCTCTTTGTCTACAACCCAAGCAACACACAAGTTTTATAACGGTTGAAAATACTTTTATTTGACTAGATTTGGTTATAAAGAAGCTTACTCAACATAAAAGCTTGAAGATGTGTTACTCGGGAAATTCAGATACGTCATTTTAAATAAGTTGTCGAGGTTTGTTTGACAATTCACTTACCTGTTGGAGCGGAGATGAAACTGGACGGTACTGATTGAGGCAACTTCCTGGCGGGTAGCGGGTATTCTGTTGAAAAAAAATGGGAAAAAAACAGCACTGAATTTAGTCAGCAGCAAAAAAATTGTTCTTTCATATTCTTGCTCGTTAATTTTTATCTCTTACCGGTACTTAAGCGGACACGGGATGGCGGCGGAACGCACGCACTTCTAAATAAAAATAACTTTAAATTCAACAGTCTTTGAAACCGTTCAAAATTTCACCTCCGAACGCGAACGACGCTGAAACATGATTGAGCACGTTTTGACAGATACACCTAACGCTAGTGGTCATGATTTCTGGTTCATGAAAATGGTTGCGGTGAATCATGATATTGGTCATTTCGGTTATGATCATGATTCATGATTCATAGTCATGATATCATGAAGGAATACAGTTTCTGGTTTCATGATATGCAAATCAATGATATGCGAGATGGATCGATCAAGTAAAAGGCGACCTGCGGACCCTTCGCCAACTGCGAGGCTGGCGAGGAGCAGACATAGATCGAATAGAATGGAGACAACTTCCGTACACAGCAGAGGCCACCGCGATCTTGGTCTGATTTTAAAGTAAGGAGTGTATCGAATATAAGCTATCCACAAACATTTGCGTTGTACGCATGGATTTGTGATGTTTTTTTATGCTCTGAACACTGTATGCTGTGCGTTTGACTGTCAGCTTTCTTTTGTTTACTTGTTTGTGCGGTTCAAATTCTGCGTTTTCAAAATGTCGCGAATTGAAAAGGAAGTGAAAATTAAGGCTCTGGACACATGGCTAAGTGAGAAGGGTATTACCTTGCGAAAATTGGCGAAGCGGTTTGGAATTCATCATGGATGAGCTACCAGGAAGAGGCAGAAAACCCGGTTCTTCCAACCCGAAACTGGAGCAGAAAGTGGTATCTCTAATCATGAAGAACAAATCAATGTCAATACGTGATTTGGCCAAAAAAGCAGGAACGAGTGTCGGCATGATCCAGTGTATCAAGAGGCAAAACCACCTGAAGACCTACAAGAAGCAGAAAATCTCGAAACAAAGTGCAGAACAGAAGAAGCGAGCAGCAACAAGGGCCCGGAAATTGTATTCGCGTCTTTTGCAGCGTCCGGATGCATGCGTTTTGATGGACGATGAGACCTATGTAAAGGAGGACCCAAAAACCCTTCCAGGTCCACAATACTTTACTGCCGTCGTTGGGAAGGATGTGAGCGATGCGGACAGGTCGATTCAAGTGAAGAAATTCGGTCGAAAGGTACGACCAGCAATATGTTCCTGTGGTTTGAAGTCAACCATTTTTTACACTACCGGAACTATAAATGCGGAAATCTATCGATCTGAGCGTCTCCAGAAGAGATTGTTGCCTTTATATAAGAAGCATAGTACACCTCCACTGTTTTGGCCGGATTTAGCGTCGGCTCACTATGCCAAAGCCACTCTCAATTGGCTTGCGGAAAAGGGTATAGATTTCGTTGAGAAAAATTTTCAATCCACCAAATTGCCCTCAGCTTCGACCCATCGAACGTTACTGGGCAATCGTGAAGAGGGTCTTCAAGAAGACTGGTAAGGCAGCTGGGAACATGCAGGAGTTCAAAAAAATTTGGGCTCAAGTGTCCAAAAAATGCGATGCAACACTTGTCCGGAACTTGATGAAGAGCATTCGATCCAAAGTTCGAAAATTCGTGAAGGAATAACTTAAACTTCATCCGGTCTTCATTATGTTCAAGTTTAACCTCGTACAATAAAGGATCAATTTTTTGTATGAATAAAATATCGGTTTTCAACATAATTTGAAAGAAAGTTTGTGGATAGCTTATTTTCCATACACTCCTTAAGAACTGGAGGTACTTTTTGACGGATTTTGCAAACGTCTCTTAGGTGTTGAACTACAGCTTCTGCTTAGCTTTCCGATCGCTTTGTATTGTCGGACGCTCCGGACCCTAACGGCAGCCAATGATATTGTAGATGCCAGATTTACTATGTGCCATCGCCATGAAGTACCCAACGGATGCAGAACTAGCTTCTGAAAAATAAGTGATACAGCTTTCAAATTTTTACTGTAAACTTTAGGAGTGCTAGGAATGGCGATACATCATCACCACTGACTATTTTTCAAACTGAAATAATGGAAGTTGGACTTTTTTTTTCAAATAGGATGCATATCCGTTGAAATTCAAAAATCGATACTTACAGGTCCAAGCCAAAATCCTGACATCCTTTTCACATTCCCGTTGTATAATTTCCACTCGTAGCTATTTTTTCCATTCCATTGGTGTTCCGGTTGTTCAAAAGTATGCATTCCAACGCGAATTAAATTGAAAAAAAAGAACATAACCATCTACCGTCACCACCTTCAATCAACCATCGACACCGGCATCATAATTTTCCCTTGAGAAAAAAAAAATAATGCACCTGCAGCAGCACCGACACGCCAACCATAAATTGGTCGCTTGCGTTTCCGAGCAGCGCAATAAAAGCAACACCACCCATTCACAGCAAACAAAACTCACCGAAAGCAAAACAAGAGAAGAAATCAATAAACCTAAATGAGATTGTGGTTTTTCGACGACGCAATGTTGGGCAGAAAGTTATTTCTCTTGGGGAATTTTCGCACTCCTGCGTATTGGCAATGGAACTCCGTGTGAAAAGGCGCCGTAATGCAATAACTTACCATACCACCAGACCGATCGGAAATCTACCACTTTCAGAGATTTGCCGGCATGGGAAAGCCATTCGAGCGGAAAAACTTGCAATAAAGTAATTCCTCGATTGCTCACTGTGGTTAAATAAATTAGCGCCCAAGTTTGACGTCGTCGCAGGGCGCCGCAATCTCCGTTACCGCCGCCCATCGATTTGCGGTGGGGCTCGAGCTGCTCGTAAAAGTTTTCCACCCTCCCGGCCTGATCGACAAAATGAAGCGTTGAAATCAATCCTCACCAATTAATTTCAAGCACAGTCTCGCAAATTACTGAAAAACATACATTTTGCGGCTCGAGGTAGCCCTGGTTTGGCAGGCAATCGTTGCACAACGGAGAGATTAATTTCGCGGTGATTTACTCATTAAGGCCTAAAAGCCCTCTCGTCTCGGCAGATAGATGGATGGATGGATCGATGGAGTAATCAGGTCATATCGTCAGTTGAGAGGTTGCCCAAAGTGTGAGAAGTGTAAGGAGGAAGTGATGACCGTTAAAGATCGCCATTTAGGTGCGAATCTCCAAACCCGGCCAACGCAATCGATTTCACGCAAGCACGATGCTTGGCGTTTCTTGTTTCCTGGTAATTGAGAACCATTAAATTGTAATTGATCACATGCATTAGGTGTTTAAATCGAAAAACGATACTTAACCTAGATAATGGAGGAACGTAGGAAACGCTATGCGATCGTTAGTGTGATGTTCTTCGTTTCAAATGGTTGTTCACAAACAATCGCATTATGGCGTAAAATGAGCCACGTAATGGCCGTTGTCTAAATGCTTTACGGATCTGCCATATTTCACTGCTCGGTCGCTTTATTTTGATTTTCCATCAGATTATAAGAGTTACTGGCCTTGCAAGAGAATTTAAAGAAAAGACGTGTCTGAATCCTTTAGTCGGGTTTAAAAGTCACTGTGCATTGGACTCAATCTCAGCAAAGAAGATGAATGTAATCAGGCTTTGCATTTCCAGAAATTTATCCTTACCCAAAATAGCCTTGCATCAACCCTCAACTATCCACCAACACTGCCATAAGCAAGCTTCAACATCTTATCCGGGATCAAATTTGTCAGCACCAATTAACAAGGCGACCCACACCGGGTGCCTCAACAGCCCAATCTCCGCTGGTCCATCGTTAGATAAAGCCATTCATCGTACGGAAGCAGCCTGCTGATTGTGGTCTCTTCTGCTATGACTCCCCCGATGTTCATCTTTTGTCCTTCCTAAGGAAGTTTCCTAGCTAAATATATGCGTTGCTGCACCGTCGTCGTATCGTATCTAGTGACAAAGGAATGAAGATACGTGGTTTGCGAAAATATTAATTAAAACTTTGTGTACACAGTTCCTGAGCTTATATTCGAATACAGTAGTTGATGGTGTCAAACGAGGGTCCTGTACATACAGGAGAATGCGGGTGCTTCGGTGCGGTAAAAGTTGGCTCACTTTGCTCGCCACCATAAGCCAAGGTGGTCGGAAAAGTGAGTGCCGAGATTGTTTAAACTATAAACATACATACACACACACACACTCACATACACGTTAGTACTATACTGCTCAAATGGAAAAGCTCTTTCAACTAAAAATAGTTTGGGCTGGGGGAAGAAAATCCGAGCTTCCTGATGAAATCGGAATAACACGACAACTTGGGCTTTGACATTCTATATTGTTTAGCAAAATCTGCGGGAAAATTTAAACGCAATTCAAATCGAAATAACTGTTCCGAAAATGACACAAACGAGTATATCTTAAATAATCCAAAGCGTCCAGATGAATCGATTTCCCACTTCCATGGTTGGAAGCATGTGTGAATTAAATTCGGACAGCTGTAAACTCGTTTTAAACTTTCCAATTCTCAGGAAAAGTGTTCAGTAATTTCGAACAGAAAAAAAAGGTACCCAATCAAAAGATTCCTCCCATCATGATGACAATTGGGCAAGAGTGGCAAGCGTGCTCCCTTGATTGAACACTGACTGTCACATGATGGGATCAAGTTCTTCTTTCTTTCTGTGTCAAAGATCCAATTCGCTTGATGTTGTGCCGACAGTGAGCTAAGTCATGGCCTGCTCGCCTGCGCTCGTTGCTGCCGACAATGGCGACTTCGGCGGCGACGGCGACGGAAGGAATTAATTGAGGAGAAGATTTGGCAGCAGACGGCACGGCGTGCCCGTTCTTCGATTGTCTGTGACGACAACAATTTTCCCATCCATTTCCAGCCTACGTTCCTAAGCTCAGCTTTTTGTCAGTCAATCGACAATCCAGTCAGTAGTCACAGAAGCGCTTATATTTTTTTTTGGGAATTAATCAAATTTTAAGTGACTTGCGTGAAATTCGGGTTCGATCGGTTCCGAACGAGCGTGGCGGTTGCATTTACTTTTCAAACCGATTATCGTTGCCAGCTCCTTGAACTGGTTTATAATTAAAATGTGAAATTAATCAAACAGCATCCGTTGCAGGTGGTAGTGTTTGGAGGGAATTGGATTTGTGTGACCTCTCACAATTCGTGCGATTGCCCTTGATGAGGAATTAAATTTGTTTGATATTAATATGAAGTATTCAAATTAAAAAGAAACTATCAATCAAGGGTGGGCGTTAAGCCATGTTCAAATAGTATAAAAAATGGTTCATGAATTTGCATTCTAGTAAGGCATTTCAATCCACTCCATCTAAGGAATATAGTCTGTTATGGTTTAAGCATGGTTTGTTTGCTGCATTGTGCAGAATATCGTAAGTTGAAGGCAATTGGAAGGGTTCTCAGTTAAAGATACGTGTAGCTGAATGCAATTTAATTTTTACATGCTGATCCATCACCTTGCATATTTTGGCTCAATTTTTTACTTTTAATTGAGGTTTTGGCTGTTCAGTATAGTGAGTCTAACCGATTAGTGCGCTGGAACAAACAGTCGCCACCCCAACTTATAAGACACCAACAGTCGAAAAAAAACACTAAATTTTTACTTTTTATTCTATATCACATCATAAACTCGAAATATTTTATCGTAATTTAGCCTTTACCAAGGGTTTTGATTTCCTATTGTTTGGTTACCTGTGATCGTTATATTTAACCGATACATTTTTTTTTATTTAAGCGAGTTGGTTGATTTGTAATGAAAACACCATGGTTTTTTTTGGAAATCTCATTCAGCAGGTAGATAGCCATCTGTTCTAGGCCGTCTCGAATGAACTAAAACGTCTACAGCAGACGTACAGTTTAAAGAGACGTTAATATAATGAATCATCTGTTCTAGTATACCCAGCCTAGTCCAGTCTAGTACACATCAGGTTCAAAGTATCGATTCAGCTATAGCACAGTCAATAAATTCTGCATCTTACCTACATGAAAACTTGATCGGCGACGACTTTCGTCAAAGATACAGCAGACGAGAGTTAAACCACGCGGGTCTTCTTCGAGGCCTTGACAACGGAACACATTGTGCGAAGAATTCGCGCAGTATGCCATTGAAGCAGCTAACAGCTTCGTCAACACCGTTACAGAGACAAACTGCAGACCAATCAACTTGGGAGAGCGTAGAGTTCAACGATTCGTAGTCCACCTTATCAAAGTCACGATCAAGTTCATCAATGTCTTCAACGAATGAAGTTATTGACGATGAATGTACTGTCAATAAATGAGCTGGATGGTGAGGATCAGTATCTACAACTGACTCCGGAGCCTCGTCAACCGAATGAATTGGCAGCTGGCGATGGCATGTACCCTTCATTCAGCAGCACGAAGTGGCAAGACGCCAATTTGGATTAAGCAGCTGGCGGTGGCTAGAACCATAGAAAGTGCACTGTAGCTGATTGCGCTGCAGTTTGTTGTTGCTAGGCAGAAATAAATTATGGTGTGGTGTGCTAGGCAGTCGGTTACTTGGGCAAATAATGTCTTTGTAGCCAGCCGGTGGGTGCTACCACTAGGAGCAAAATAAGGTGCTTGTGTGTGTGTGTGATATTTGGTAGAAATCACTTTTTGATAGTTCCAAAACTGATGACTTGATGAACGCCACATACATGTAGTGCTTAGAATGATAGTCTCATCCGGTTTCCCTACATCATATATGGTGGTCAGCAATAACCACGTATACAGTGCTTGCCATCCATAAACCCAAATATGAACTGTCATGCCACCACATTTTATACTTATATATTGAAACTTATAGTTTGATGACTGATTGTATGACTCAAAGTGCCGTAATATTTACAAATCTGCTGCCATTCACGTGTACACTTCTCGGGAAACAGTGCAGGTCATTCCGGTGTGGTATTAATCATACAATGATTGATGACCGACCGTACGAATACGAATGTACTTTCACCACAATTCTGCCCGTCATCCGAAGCCAGTAGAACGTGTGTATGTGACTGCATGCATGCTTGCATGCATACAATTACCGTTACATTGACTCCAGGTCAAACCAGGGACAAACCGAAAAGTGAAAGTCATTCTACTGGTTGCCCCGGGCTAACCCGGGTCGATCGATGTGCCGGCATCAGCAATCACTCTCCGACAGCATGAAACTACAGAATTGCCACGATCATTTCGATTACCCCGGAGGGCACCTCACACATGCTCTCACTCGCTCTACTCTCTAGTGGGCTCTTGGTGACGCGGCGCCGGGTTCGTTCGATTTCGATTTGCAATTGATACTTTCCTGCTTACCACATATAATTCATGAGAATGAGTGAATTAGCACCAGCATGGCAATAAATATCGCTTTGATTTAAATGTAACTTGGCCTGATATCAGCGCGGTGTGCGGCTGCTGCTGCTAAGTATGTGCCTATTGTTTGAACATAGTACACTTCGCTTCTCGTCACCCCCATGGATACGGGAAAAAAAGGTGCAAGAAAATATAAAAACCATCGCTTCTAATGCAAATTAATGCCAAAGGCTGTTTTCATTATTTCGATACCTCTGGTCTGGCACCTTGACGGGACCCTTACCTGATGTTGCACATGCTTACTAGCGAAGCAGTTCACTTACGTAAGAGCACTAGTAGTCTATCCAGCTCTTCAACTCGGAGCAAGAGGTTTCCGAGCATATGTGGAGTAAGCAACAAAGACGGTTTGGAATCACAAGCCACCTCTCGGCAGGCAAGCACTTCAACACTTGCCTCCGCTCGTTGGCATGCAGCTGAGTCAGAACGCAAAAACTCTCGGGAGTGGAGGAAGACGGTGGTGAAGCGCATATTTTTCACCTTTTTTGCATTCCCGCAGATATTATTTATTGCTCTCCGATAATCAGTGCGCATATCGGAGGCCGGAGTTGGAGCTACTCACCGGGTGTTGAAATAACATGCTGGTAAGGTTAAGGCTTGACGGCACGACACGGCTTTACAACCGGTGTTTTACGGGCAGCAGTAGGTCCAGGTATGGAAGCAGGAGGAAAGCTTTCCGGTCGGTGGAAGGTGGGTATGAGCGATTAAAATTTTAATCGGTTGCTACTGCCGTTGCGGAATAGTGTTACCTTTTGTTTTTAATGGCGATACGATTTTACTGATAAACCAATTTGGACGCGAGAGAATAATGGTTTCGGGCAATTGAAGATAACTAGCTGATGCAGTATTGTTGTTACTGTGGGATGTGGGTGGTTCATGGGTTTTAGATAGCCTTGTGCGGTCGTAGGTATGTGGTGTCATTTGTAATTTTGAGAGGTTCTTGGAAGCTTTATTCAAATGACATCCTGTTTCAGCCCAGTCGGTAGAGACACAGCTAAAAATCAGTGGGGTTGTGTTTAACACACGACCGGTTGACGTAGACTACACAGATAAAAAGAAACATTGAATTTTCTGCGTTATCTAATGCACATAAAGGAAATGCTAGATTTGGCAGAAAATAATGGGATATTTCAAATAAATTTAAGCCAAATAACGCCTAAATTTAGCCTGTTGTATGAAAGATTGCAAACATTGTTGTATGGCGCATGAAAGATTGCTAACAATTTCGTTGTTTACGCCTCCTTTGGCTTGGAATTAGACGAGGGGAAACGTTACGCGCTTATTAAAATTAATTATTTTTTTCTATGTACGTTAAACAGTTTGATTAGTTTCGTTAGTTTCGTAGCGGAACATTCACAGAAAAAATAATAATGAATTTTAGCAGACGCGTAAAACTCTCCGTTGTTTAATTGAAAGCCAAAACAAGCGTAAAAAAAGAAAAAGAAATTGTTTGCAATCTTCCATACAACAAACCTGATGTCAGTGATATTAGGTTTACATTTTAATGGAATCCTCCCCTGAATTTGAACCAAAAAATGGATTTTTTTTGGCAAAAAATGAAAGCCACATATTTGTAAAATATATGCGTTGAAGGATTTTTTGATACGATTAATATTTATTGAATGGCAGCGTCTCGAACGCACCTGTCCCACATGCGCTGCGGGGGCTGAGGGACGCTCCACTGCTATAATTCACCGCGCACCGCCAAACGTCTTTCTATTCCTTCTATGTACTGATACTCGAATTGTGGCATAGGTAACGTTCACAAATTACGACCATGATCTAGGGGGGAGGTGGGTCTAAGAGTTTGTGACACCCCATACAAACAAATTATAACTGCTTACAAAAATGTGCGACAAGGCGGGGGGGGGGTTTGGGCTGAAAAGTCCAAAAACAGATGGACGTAATTTTTGAGCGTCCCCTAATATAGAAATATAATGTAGATGGCAGCACATAAAAAACAGATTTTCCGTCAAAATACAGCCCATATATTATAACGAGTGTTTACTTGTTTGTCGTTCAAATTTTTTTCACCGTTCTCGTACAGAATGCCGAAAACTAAATCACCACTATCTCGGAGTCTGAAGAGACAATTCCACGGAAGCAAGTGCGGATCACGTCAGTTCATCAGCGAAAAAACTGAAAGCCACGGGCTACGAGGACATTGAATTGAACAAAAACTCCACCTACGTGCAATGTCTTGCTGGTGTTCAACGCGTTGAGTAAATTTTTAATTTGCAAGTCGTGTTGTGGGGCAGTGAAATTTGGACGCACGGCTGGACCTGGGGTGGGGTTCAAACTTATCGTAGTTTGTTCATGCTCAAAACGTCAAATTTATTCGTCTCCGATGTCGCAAATCGTTTATGAATTGAACCGACGGCTTTTGTTTGCTTTTCGCGTTCTCGGGTGCGGGCTAGAAAGTGTGAAGACGTTTTGCTGTCTACTGGACATCACAAACTCATTCAGCAGGCATATGTACTACAACTTCTTGGATAATTTGTACGCTGCATCGAAGACCGTCTTCGACATTATTCAATTGAAGGCAGTGAAGGAAGAAATTGCAGCCAACACCGCAGCTGGGAGCAAGCCAACGCACTTATCAGTTTCCGGTGATGGTTCTTAGAAAAAGCGAGGATTTTCGTCGCTGTCCGGTCTAGTCTCACTTATTGGTAAGCACACAGTCAAAGTTTTGGACGTGATTGAAAAATCATCGCCCTGCCAAGCCTGTCAAAATTGGTCTTTGAAAAAAGATACTCCGGAGTATTTAGAATGGCAGGAAAATCACGTCGATGATTCCACAGCGAATCATACTGGAAGCGCGGGTAAAATGGAGGTGCGTGAAATGTTCGGCAGATCGGAATCCCTTCTGGGTGTTAAATATAAATATTATATTGGCGATGGGGACACTAAAACGTTCAAGGCCTTTGTTGAAATGAACCCGTACAAGGACTTCCCGGTGATCAAGAATGAGTGCGTGGGTCATGTTCAAAAGCGTATTGGAAATCAACTACGCACGTTGAAAAAGAACACGAAAGGGCTCGGAGGGAAGGGTGCTGGAAAATTAACTGATAAACTCGTCACAGAATTGTCGATCTATTACGGTTTGGCGATAAGACGCAACGCAGATTCTTCATCTCGTATGAAAGATGCCATTTGGGCTACTTATTGCCATAAGTGCTCAACTGACAAAAATCCACAACATCATTTGTGTCCGGATGGAAGTAAGAGTTAGTGCAAGTGGCGAGTTTCTGAGGCAGAAGGGACATTGAAGACCTTCAAACACAAACCCCCGCTCGCAAAAAAATGTTGCAAAGCCATCAAACCGATAAACGAGGCTCTCTCCGAAACGGACTTGCTGGAACGCTGCGTTGGAGCAAACACGCAAAATTCCAACGAATCTTTCAACGTGACAGTGTGGAGAATGGCGCCAAAGCACCTTCATTGCGGACATCAAGTAATCGACATCTGTACGTACATTGCTGCGTGTATATTCAACGAGCGAAGATCAGCTTTGGTTAAGATCATGCATACCATGGACATAAGTATTGGCAACGAGGTCAGCCGATACGCCCAGGATGCCAACGCTAAGAGAATTCTGGAAGCTGAGCGACAAATATCGACGGCTGCTCGAAACGCACGCATTGCACATCGTCTCCAGGAAGAAGCCAAACAGAAGCAATTTAAAGTAGAGGAAGGTATATTGTACGGCCCAGGAATAAGCGACTAAGATAGAATAGAAGAGAAGAAAAAAGAAAGATAAAAGCGACGAAAATAGACATTGGGTGTTCAAAAATTGCAATACTGTTTCGAATTTGCGTGAGAATAAAGATTTTTTTGGTTCACCGTTTTTCTTTTGTTGTCTTTTTTCAAAAACTAATGATAAATTCGTACCGCGAAAATAAATTATAGACATTTTGGTCAAAATTTGGTACATCGAATTTATTTCATCCGCCATTTTTGATCCGCCATTTTGAATTTAAACAATATGACTTCAAATTCGTATTCAGCGACCCTAAAAACCTATAGGATCAAATAGGTCGTGAAAACTGATCAAATAAAAGAGTAATCCCAAGGCAAACTTTCTAAAAACTTTGAACGCGTTTTTCTCGAAACCATGTTTTTCAATCTAACTTCAAGCCCCTGGCTTGAATTATTTATCCGATTCCCTGTCCGAATAACTGTTTGAAAAGTTACAATTTTTTGTACGGCTTAATCTAAAATTGGCATTAATAATTAATTATTTATAATTTTTGAACACGGTTCAGATGAAAAAAGCAGCGAAAAATTAAACTTTTCAGTTCAAATGATCACTATGCAATGAGTTTAAGTTTAAACTGTCCGCAATCTAGTACAAGCCGTAGCAAATTTCAATATCTTTCAGAAATGATAACTAGATTTGATTTTTGTCCACTACAAGTCGCCCCACGTTTTGCGCCATTTTGTAGCCGCCATTTTGAATTTTCACAATTTTTTTATCTCCTTGAAATTTTGAATAATCGAATTTAATCGTCAAAACCGAAAGCTCTTACGCCTTTTCATACTCCCAGACAAAAAAAATACAAACTTTGCCTTATTTTTGACCCTTAATGAAATATTCCATGAATTCGTGTCAAATCTAGCATTCCCTTTATTAGCATTAGATAATGCAGAAAATTAAGTGTTTATTTCAAACGATGTTGCAACGCAAGAACTGTTCTAATCGGACGTTGGGTTAGCATAAGTGAGTAAGTATGTTAATCTTCTTCTTATTCTTTCTGAGCGTTTCAAGCTTATTGCTTGCTCTCAACTTAGTATTCTAAATGCATTTCCACAGTTATTAATTGAGAGCTTTCGATGCGAGGTACCACTATTGCATTAGTATGAATATGTGGCAAGTACAATCATACCCTTATGTCCAGGGAGTCGAGACATTTTCCCTTACGAAAAATGTCTAGACCAGACCGGGAATCGAACCCAGCCCCCTCCAGCATGGTGTTGCTTTGTGGCGGCGCCTTTACCGACTGAGCTAAGGGAGGACCCTGTATGTTAGTATGCATTATGAAAATTAGGAAATTCTATTGTACACTCTTCAGAAAGGTTTAAATGATGATACGGCCTCAAGTTGAAGGCCCTTCTGCAGCATCTCAACCAGTAGTTGGCAACGTTTAAGTTTTGCCTGATAATCACGAGTTCACTCGGCATCGGTACATGGTTGGAGGATTTTCCATATGTTCGATTTGAACGCACTTCCGAAATGTGGGCATACGTTTGGCACCAAAACGATGAGGCATCGTACTGATTCTTACTTTCACAGTTTCTCAACATTTATTTCTTCCTAGAAGTAAAACTCTATCCAACGCGAATCGTTAAAACAACAGAATTGAAAAACTTTTCATAACTGTACTTAAATTGTTTAAGCCACCGCCGGCTGTCAATTGGTAAGAACCTGGATAGTAATGTTGAATAAATTCCAATCAAACAAACTCTTTCAAAATTGAATTAGTCATCCTGAAAAGGACGGATTTGAAATTCTCTGCATATTAATTAAAACCGTCTCGGTCTTTTGAAGAAGCAGGTTATTTCAGCCGTTGCACGTTGCGCCTTACCAAAGATGGCTACCAAGAAGATCACATACACAAGCACCTTATTTCGCTTCTTCGTGGTTGCGCCCACCGGCTGGCAATCGACTGCTTAGCACACCACTGCATAATTAATGGCAGCCTAGCAACGGTTGCCACCGCCAGCAGCTAAATCCAACGTTCGCGCCTTGCCGCCCTGCACTGCCGAATGAAGCTAGTGAACCATCCAGGGTTCGCCAGCTGCCAATAAATACTGGCTCGTTGCTCCGCACAGCTCCAGTACTGCAACACGAATGAGAAAATTTGCTTTTACAGTGACGGACAACACAATAAGACCAAAGCCTGATTTTCATACGAAATGGTCATGTTAGGGGACTTGCCTTTCATTTTCACGAACACATAAGTGTAGGCATGTTTTTGGGTTTTTTCTTCGTTTTATTTATCAATTCCTACATAGTTTTCGCGACAATATTGTTGGAGTAGATCTTACGCTTCAGGCCCAGACATTCTCGATGGGACGCAGCTGGAGGACGTTGGGTGGGTTCGTCGACTTGAGTACAACATCGATATTCAGCCGCTCCATCTCCTCCAACGATCGCCGCGAGTAGTGGGCCGACGCCAGATCCGGCCAGAACACCGCGTCTTCGCCCTTATGGTATTTCTTGATGAACGATGCAGCTTCCGGCAGGCATTTCGTACTATAAATTTCCCCGTTCACGGCCAGTCCGAAGCAAAAGAAGAACGACTTTGACATCCCCTTCTCGCTGATTGTCAGCCACAGCAGCACCTTCTTAGGGAACTTGGTGTGTGAAATAAACTTCACCTCGGAGCTCACTTTTCGTGGGGAAGTAAAATACGAAGTGCCCTGCCAGTCGTTGCCATCCAGAGTGAGATAGGTCTCGTCGTCCATCACCACCGCCACGTCGCGATTCGCCGGGAGAATCGAGTTGACCATCGTATTCAGCCGCTGCCGCTGCGTCATTGCCCGCAGCTCCGAAACCAGTGGACGTGACTTCCGCTTCCTGACATGTATGTTCATGTTCGCCAGGTACTTTTTCCTGTTTGGCCGGTTGAAACGACCTCCCGGCCAAGCGCACGCAGCGATGTAGCCGCTTTTCCCTCAGTCTTTCTCTTCAGCATCCTTTGGAGCTTCTTGTCACTCAGGGTCGTCGGCCGTGCGGAACCGGGCTTCCTTTCAATGATCTGATTGTTGTCTAATAGTGCCAAGATGTTGTAGATGCCGCAACGGTCGTAACCGGCATCCACAAAGTGCCGCACGATGTCCGTTTTCGACGCGGCGGGGTGCCGGTCTTTGACCGCGCACACTTCTGAACGGCGTTGCTTCACTGTTAGAGTTCGACTGATAGAGCTGTCAAATTTTGTCTGCTGACTCATGGGTTACTATGATTGATGCTGCATGGGTAGTTTTGTCAGTACGGGTGAAGGTAAACCCATCAAAAATCGGAATTTTTTGTCCATTTTTATTAATGCTAACGTTATGAAGTTATGAGCGTTTAATTTGTAACGATATTTCGTGACGGTCGATTAAATTTCCTTTTGACGTAGGACTACGTCTTTGTTTTCAATATAGGGGTACACGTTGCGAGTACGAAAATTTGGAGCGTCACGAAATATGCTTAGGTTTTGAAAGTGAATAACTAAGTCATTTCATGACCGATTTTCAAAATTTTTGCACTGATCGATTGCAAATCTTTCTATCCATCAATTTCATTATTGAAAATTATTAATTTTCAATAAAAAACTATTGAAATTCTTATAAATATAAAAATAAATTTCTATCGAACTGACCCTTATAGACATAGAAACTACTTAACCGACTTGCGTGAAAATTTGTATGCAGGGGCTTTTGGGACCGGACAAGCTTCTAATGATGGTTTAAGACCCCCCCCCATGGAATGGGGGGCTCTCATACAAATGAAACACAAATTTCGGCATAATTCAAGAACTAATCAAGCAAATGGAACCAAATTCGGCATGTACAAGTTTTTGAAGGCAAGAAAGGTTTCTATGGCAATTTGAGACCCCTCCCACCTTTAGAAAGAGGGGGCTCCCATACAAATGAAACAGGAACTTCAAATAACTCAAGAACTAATCAAGTAAATGGAACCAAATTTGACATGTGGAAGACATTGAAGGCAAGAAATGTTTCTATGGTAGCTTGAGACCCCTCCCACCTCTAGTAGGGGGAGTGGGCTCCCATACAAATGAAACAGGAACTTCTGATAACTCGAGAACTAATCAAGTAAATGGAATAAAATTTGACATGTGGAAGTTTTTGAAGACAAGAAATGATTATTTGGTAGTTCGAGACCCCTCCCACTTCTAGAATGGGGGGCTCCCATACGAATGAAACTGGAATTTTTGCCTAACTCGAGAACTAACTAAGCAAATGGAGCCAAATTTGGCATGTGAAAGTTTTTGAAGGCAAAAAATGTTTCTACTGTGGTTCGAGACCCACACCCCTCTGGAAGGGGGGATGCTTTCACACATACGAAACTCAAAATTCAACCAAACATGAGAGTATATCATATTTATTATTCGATACATTATAAATGTTACATAATATGATTCAGTATTGCAAATCACTAAGGGTCGTTTGATGTGTGCTTATTTGCAATCACAGTCCACTGTTTGATGGCATGTGGTAAATTATGTTTGATGGCATGTGAAGTGTGAAGTTCGTTGGTAATATTATCTTCGAATTCCAATCAGTGTTTAAAAGTGTTTCTTGCGTTCTAGTGCGATGGATAGAGTCCATATCATTCTATAAGATACAAATTATTTTGAGGAAGTGTAAGTAAAATGTCGCAGCATATGGCTGCAAACTATATACGTGAGTTGCTCAAGCTTTAAGCTTCAGCTTTATGACGAAGTGAGGTGGCTGCACTAGCTGTTCCCCTGACCCCAAAACGGCCCCTTTCAAGGCCTCCAAAATAACTGGAAAAGAGAGTTGGTCGAAATGGGCGGTTGCGAAAAATATCGTATGTCGAAGCCATAGTGTTTTCGACATTTGCAGTGTTGTACACACATAGGCCTAGAAGAAATCGTATGCAATTGGTGGTGGATGAAGCCAGTCTCTTGGGTAAAAATGTCCTAAATGTCTACCCGCATAAACAATTACCATAAGAAGCACCTAACCACCAATTCGGGTTATCATCCCAACTGTAACCGGTACGGTTAAACCATAGCCTTACCCTAAGACCAGTAGGTCCCGAACAAATACGATTTTTTTCTTGGCTCAGTCAGTATTAGCACATCGTTCCCAAGCTCGGTCCCAAGCTTAATAATACGCCCCTAATAATGAACTCACACGAACACACGCTCAAATATTCTGTCAAAATAACACAGCAAATCGAAACAAAGGCGCAAATATGTATAGCAAGGTGCTGGCTACAAGGTATACTTCGGACCAAGGGGTTCTACAACAGTGAATCAATTTCAAATCGCTAATTGCATATTGATTGTTGGTTAAACCATCTGTAATATCGTTCTTGTATATTACATGTTTATTAGGGTAACCTGTTAAGTGTATTGCAGTTAATTTTTGAGCGAAACCAATTTCGAAAACCCTTTAAACAATTAGGCGACTGGAGGCGAATTCGATTGCACATTGCTACATAGTCCTACGTTACCTTTGCGTTCAACCCCATTGGGCTGAACCTTGTAGTTTTTTAATTGACAATTAAATTTTTCATGACGGCAGCCATTTGTAAATTGTGCACAATGCTCAAGGTATGCAACGAAGAGATAATTAAAATTGTTTTAGCCACCGCTGTCTGCCATTTGGTTAGTTGTTAGATAAATTCAAATTAAACAAACTCTCTCAGATTTGGATTGGTCGTCCTGAAGAGGACGGATTTGAATTAGTCCTCGTGATGAGGCCCACCGGCTGGCTACAAATCATCACCGGCTAGGGCAACCGACTGCCTAGCACACCACTGCATATACAATGGCTGCCTAGCAACGGTTGCCTAGCCAAAGGCTTGCTAGCAACAGTCTCAGAGCAATACACTGGAGCCGAAACGTGAATCCGATCAATCGATGAAATATGTTTCAACGCCGTACGTACCATGCCTGAGTGAAAGGCTACGGAAAACATTACACAATAATAATGTAATCCTAGCTTCTCGGCCACAAAATAAAATAAAATACAAAATTTTCAGCAAAATGAAAGACCCGATTCCACCAGGGAAACAGAAGAACGTGGTATACTCTATACCGTGTGGTACTGATAATGGCTAAGTATACACAGGTATGTTGAAAGTGAGCATTGCGGAACACAAGAACGATACCAAAAAAAGGAATCCAAAATCAGGCTTAGGCCGTTCACACGATGTAGGAAGGACACGTATTCAACAACGAAAAAACAACTGTACTGGAACGGATCGAAAACCCGGGTCTAAGGATGATTGCGGAGGTCTTCCGCATAAAGAAACAGGGAAAAAAAAACAGACAGTGAACCTACAACGTGAATGTGGCAATTACAACTCCACATGCAAATGGACTATTCGCTCGACTACGCAATGAATCACGCACACGAGAGAACGACGGAATGAACGACACCGATGACGAAACACGAAGACAAAACACGATGACGTTAATGATGGGTGGGGAGCGCATCATAGCTTGTTTTAAGGGGTATTAGATGGGGGGGAAATCTAGTTAGGTGACAACCAGCAATGTGACACATATTTTGAAAAGTAGATTAAAAATTAATAAAGAGTTGTTCTAGGCGTCTGATGATGGCTGAAGAGAAGCTGTTTTATTGTTCCACTTCACCGAAAAAAAACCAACCAAAAACAAAATAGTACATGTTCACGGTGATTAAACCCAGATATTAAAAAAAGCTCACCATTGGTTGGTCGGAAGTACACCTTTTGTGGCATGTTCCACCACCTGCTACGTTGGCGCCTTTCCGCTCCACACTACAGGTTTTCTGCCATCAGTGATGCCTCCAGAGTTCATACCATTGCCAGCTGCCTGTTCCTTGATTGCTCCATGCGCTGCTCAGCTCCAGTACTGTGACACTAATGAGTAAAATTGGCAAGATGTACTCGTTTTATATTGTTCAGTTCTGCATATGAGCCCTCTCTTGCTTAAATTTGAAATCTGTGATAGGAAAGTACAGTGCATTTAGTAAATTTGCTCTGAAAAATCGGCTTTATAAGACATCACCTTATGTTTTGGTTATGTTATTTTATAATATTTATAAAAAGAGAAAATTGGAAAAATTTATGGGAAAAATGGAAACTTCGAAAATGATAGATTTTCAATACATTATGCATGATATTTTTTCGTTTTGATCGAGTTATTCTTGACATGGATCCTAGATGACGTTGATAGTCCACCTAACATTGCACAATTTTACAGGTGTTCTTATTGTTCTGCCTTTGGTAAATGTTCGTGGTACAGCTTCGTTCGAGTCGTTTCGAACTGTGGATGTCCTACTATGTGCGACATATCGAGAAGGCCTCAGTGATTGCAATTATTAGACAACGACACTCATTGGGATTCAACACATGCCGATGCCATGATTACTGCACCTGTGAATCAAATTTGTTCGCTGTTTGCGATCATCATCTCAACATGTGTTCCATCAAATGTAGTCCAATTGCGGAACAAATACAAGGATGACATGGTTGATGATATTTTTTTTTTTAGAGAGGCTTTAAATTGTTAAGAATTCATTCGCCTCTAATTGATGATATTTAACATCGAGCTCAAACAACCACTGAGCCACACGAGCCTAAAATTAACAATGAGATGCACAACGAGGCGCTGATTTTGATTAAATACATGTATTTGCTCATGTGCGGCAGTTTGTTGTCAAAATTGGGCATGCCAACTTCAAATCGTACAATACACAATGCATTCAATCGAAAGTTGGAGAATGAACGAGAATACGATCAAGGCGCTTTGACGTTGTTTACTCCTCAGCAAGAGGACGTTTACGACACTTTGACGAAAGCGATGACGACCGAAATGGACGCATTTTCTTCATCGCCAGGAGCATCTCGTGGCGGAACTGGCAAAAAGTTCCTTATTTCATTACTATTGGCTTTGGTTCGCTCATGATCAGATATTGCGCTGGTGGTTGCCTCTTCAGGGATTGCAGCCACATTGCTGGAAGGCGGTCGAACGGCTCATTCTGCTTCATTCTGCTTCTGAATCTATTGTTGGCGATTGGCAATGGATTGATTTCGTTCCCGCCGAACGTCTGCCATTTCATAACGACGAAAGCGGAACGCATTACGAGTGTTTTCCCAAACATCGTCTAGAATTATGAGAACCACGATTGGTTCAAGAGCGAGGAAGTGCTCATTCCAAGAAATCCACTTATTTCAAACGATTTACCCTTCGAGTTCAAACGAATACAATTTGTGGTTCGCCTTCGCCATGACAATCAATAAATCACAAGGTCAATCTTTGAAAGTGTGCGGGATTCATCCTCAATGCCCATGCTTCTCGCATTGATGTTTATTAATCTTTGTTTATTTACGCGCCGGATAATGTAACAAAGAATGTAGTCTACCACAAAGCACTGAATTGAACTGGCGCAAGATTCTGTCAACCGCTACAATCATGCAAATAAAGCATATAAATTCAAACAAATTCGAAAAGTGTTTCATTCAATCAATACCTGAAATTTGAGTGCCGTAATCTGTTATCGATCGCGAATGAACGATAAATAAATTTAGGTGACAAACAAGCCAAGCCTGGCTTAAAGTCACTTAAAAAAAAATCATGAATGTTCGGAATTATTTCAATCATAAAATCGGTTAAAGCGGAACAGAGTTCACCGGGTCAGCTAGTGTTTGAAAATTGAATTGATACGCCGGAAAATTTCCAACCGATTGATGTGAAATCTTGAAAATCTATCGAGCATTGATTAAGTTATTAGCGGTTAATTTGTAACGATATTTAACGGTGGTCGCTTATTTTTAGATTTTCAATTCACACCCTACCCTTGCCGTAAGACGTAGTCTACGCCAAAAAACAACATCTTTCCAAAAGTGACTGGGTTTGATTTGAGACCGATTTAGGACTATCTCTATGGAACCACTTGTACATAATTCAAAAGCCATAAGATGCTATAGAATTTTCAATGCTCATGTTAAAACGGTGCACGATTTGGCGACACTACCCAGGGTTCTCGGACACTATACGTTAGTCACTTCTCGAACGGAGCTACAACGCACATGAAGGATGAAAAGCGTAATAGTATTCAAGAAATTGTATTAACAAGGTAATAGCCAAATAACCAAATAACAACGGGTCTTTAACAGCAGATTTCCGTCAAAAACGCTATGGTAATGGGTAAAAAGTCTTGGAATTGGGAAGATCAAATCGACGAGACCATGTGAATACAATCCAGACAATGTAAATCGCGTATTCTTGTTCAAACACCTACTGAAGTGCAAGACCACCACTTTCACCATATAATATTTCTTTTCAACCTGTTCGATATTGCAAAGTTGCCTTGTGGGACATAAAATCGAATGCTGTTGGATTGGACGGTTTGCCGATAAATTTCCGTAAGATCATCGTACCACTAGTCGCGCAATACGTAACTCATCTGCATAATATGTTTATCCTAACTAATCCTGACTGCTGGAAGCATGCAAAAATCCTACAATAAAAAGGATAACGTATTTGAACGACAACTGCGATCGATCAGCATACTCTTTGAGGCTTTGAGGCTTCGAGAAAATTCTTAAACAGCAAATGACCCTCAACATCCAAACCGGTTTTCGTGAATGCCGGAGCAATTTACTGGTATCCGAGGTAGTTAAAAAAAGGTTCTGGTATTCTGTTACTGTTACTGACTTTTCCACTTTCTCATTTGGGACGGTAACCGACGAAAACGTCTTTCGTGTGTTGAGTTCTCTGAAAGAGGACAAAGGGATGGGACCTGGTGGGATCTCTTATGTCTTTTTGAAGCGAACTGCTTGCCCACTCTCGACACCACTTGCTCCTATATTCAACAGAACGATATCATCGCAGCGATATCCCGTGCAGTGGAAGCTGGAAAATATAACAGCGATACTGAAAGATGGAGAATTATCGTGGAGTGGTGGTGCAGAACGGGTTTGGCCAAGATGGGGAAAGGATTCTCAAGGATCAACTTCAGAGCCATATGCTGAAGTTCATGCTCCCCAGTAAGCATGGGTTCCTCGAGAATTGATGAACTCTAACAAACCTGTTAGAGACGGTGCAGAAGTTCAACGATGTACTGGATGATGTCGGTCAGGTAGATGTGGTATGCCTACAGAGTGTCTGCAAATTATCCGTACAGACTTTGTCGACATGCCTCAACACAACCAAGTGGATTAAACAAAGCATACCTACAAAGTTTAACATCTTGACCTATTGTCTCTATACGCAGATAGTTTGGTACAGTTGTAATTTGTAATTCAAAATGAAGCCGAATGAGTTGCGCGCAGGTGTAATTGCACTTTTTCGAAAAGGAAAAACTGTTTTAGTGATTGCAAAGATCCTGCCTATGGCAAAATCTACTGTGAGTGACGCAATAAAACGATACCAACAGCTTGGAACGCTAGATGACCGTGTAGGGAGAGGAAAAAAGCACACAGTTAAAATTATTTTGTAATTTTCAGTTTATTTTCATGCACATAAAAAGAGCATGCAAATAACTTCAAAATTACATTTGTTTTCAAATTTACACGACTTGGTAAATAAACTGTGCCTGTAATATTTGCTCAATTAGTGGCGAACCAGCCCAGGAGGCTGAAAGCCACTATAATAAAGCCATTTTAAAAAAAAATTAAAAAAATAAAAATTTGCTCAATTGAATTTTACATGACCTGTACAAATGACATCGTTTATTATTACATCGAAGTTTATTTTTCACCGTACAGAGAGAGAGAGACAGAGAGAAAATGGGTAAGAAAATAAGTTTGTTTATTGTTTAATTCAATGAATAACAAAAGACTCCCCACATGCAAAATAGGGGCTTCAAGTGACATGAGAAATCGATTATAATAGCATATAACAAGTTGACAGTCATTTTATTTTCATTACAACACCTTTGTTAAGAAGACTGAGATTGGATCCTTGATCTTATCGATGAATCGTGTTTTCACCATGAAAGAGGCCTAATGAACTGCGTTCCAGAACTTGTTGGTTTCTTCCATGGCATTTAATTTTCATCCATGGAAATGCGTTGAAAAAAAATGAACTCAATGAGTAAATTCTAGATTTAAGCTTGTTGTGGAAACCAAATAATCGTTTATGACCTCCGCCATGAGCAAACTGGACTCAACAGTAAATATATTCTTATCTCTTTTGTCACGGCACACGGGACGACAATTACCTTTACCTATTGTTTAGCAAAGAACCGAATTTATACACCGGCGTTGATACCGGCTGATACCCCTTACGGATGGCGAATGACAGCTGAACGAGAAAATCAACTGGTAGCCTTATTATTTGATAAACTTGAATGAAAGAAGATTTATATTTACACGATCATGTGAATTTGTATGATCAGGCATTGAAAAACAAGTGCACTGTGTTTTATTATTATTACAACGTGTACTAATATAAATTTCAAGGAGTATGAATTTATTTTTAAGTCCTTATTAATGGTCTAGTTTTTTACATTATCATTGCCTTAAAATTAAGCTAATGAATGGATTGCATTCATGTATTTTTGAAATTTTAGCCTTTTACATCACATGTAATACACAAATTTTTTAGCTGTGCATACCGTCCAGACTACAGAAATGCGCGAGCTTATCCGGCGACGAATCAAGCGAAATTTTTCGATTTCCATCCGAAAATTGGCGAAATCACTGAGAATTTTTTAATCTTCCCGTGGGAGCCATAGTTCCCGACGATTTGAAAAATCAGTCTTTTAAACTGTGGAAGAATCACTACTTGACACCATGAAAGCAAACCGGTTGAGAAAAGCTAAGGTACTCCTGAACCGCTTATTCGAGGGCCGCTATCGGTCAGAGCTGTTCACCGATGACAAAGTTTTCACAATCGAGCAGCATCACAACCACCAAAATGATCGAAAGTTGCTTCCTGCTGCTTCCAAAAATCGTGGAAGTATTTCAAGGAGTCATCATCCCGCTCCTGTTATGGTTTGGGCTGGAATAACGCATTCCGACAAAACCCCTTTGATCTTCATCGACAAGGGGGAAAAGTGAATCAAGCGGTATATCAGAAGCTTGGGCATCGCAGCATTTCGGCAAAAATGAATAGAATTTTCAACAAGACTGGGCGCCGGCTCATGGAGCAAAAGAAGACTATTAGTCTATGCCAACGCATTTTCCCGCAAGTTTTTTAACGAAAGATGAATGGCCTTCTAACTCACCAGATTTGAATCCGATGGACTATTCGGTATGGTCCATCCTGAAGTCAAGAGCCTGCAGTACACCACATAAATCACAAGAACATCTTAAATCGTCTCTTTTAAAGCTTTGGGAAAAAATATCTGTCGAAAAACTCGTGGCCATCGTGGATATCGTGGGATCCCGGATAACTTGCACGTTTGAAGTCGTGCATCTCAGCACGAGGCGGCCATTTTGAAATTGACAAAGACAACTTATAATTTGCAAACATATTGCTATAACAAACAATACATATTGATTGTTTAATCCAACAATAAAAGATAGATTTAACATTATTTTGTTGTACGGATAATATTCGGACACCCTCTGGATGTGTCCAAAGCGTTTGATAAAGTCCCACACTTTCTCTTACTTGGGAAGTGCATGGCCTCCGGACTACTATTAATCTACTGCGCACGTACCTTTCAAATCGGGCCTATCAGGTCAGACTGGATGGTGTGTCATTTCGGTCAATCTACGCTACTTCCGGTGTTGGCCAAGGATCTGTCTTGGGACCATTGCTCTATCTACTGTTTTTCAACGACTTGCTATTCAGGATAGAAGAGTGGTGCTGGGCATTTGCCGACGATGTGACTATTGCAAAGCGCATCACGACAGTTCACGACACCTTGGAACTTCCGCATACGATAAGTAGATAGCATTACTCAGTGGTGTGTTGATAATTCATCACCATCTTCTGCCAAAGACGTCCCGTTGAATCATCGTATTACGTGAATGGAGAAAGTATCGGAGATACGTGACTAGGGTGTAGTAGTCGACACTCGATTGAGTTTTAATCCACATATTGACATGATTATACGAAAAGCGGCACGACCGTCTGGGTTCGTGATGAGGATCTGCAGAAGCTTTAACCAACTTGAACCTATGATATCGCCTTTCAACCGAATCGTACGCTCTATACTAGAATTCTGCTCACCGTCATGAAATCCATTCTAAAGGGCGAACACGAAATTATTGCGACACCGAAAATGTCATGCCAATTTTCTTATAATGTTTAGAATCAAACCAAAATTTTAGGGTAGTTTTATACATATATTTACTTCCAAAATCAAAAGAAAAGTTAATCGATGGAGCTTTGAGTGTAAAATTGAACGCATTTTCGCTTGATGCCCTCCATCAAAGTCTTTACAGTGTCATCCGGTACCAGTTTCTCAGTTGTTTTTTTACATTTTCTTAACATGTCCTTCTCGTCTTTGACTGTCTTCTTGCTCTTCCGAAGTTCCCGCTTCATCATTGCCCAGTACTGCTCCACCGGGCGCAGCTCCGGACAGTTTGGCGGATTCATGTCCTTTGGAACAAAATGGACAGAATTGGCCTCATACCACTCCAGGACACTTTTGGAATAGTGGCATGATGCCAAATCTGGCCAAAATAGCGGAGCTTCGTTGTGCTGCTGCAGGAACGGCAAAAGGCGCTTCTCGAGGCACTCAGATTTGTAGATCTCGCCATTTACTGTGTCCTTTGTCACGAAAGGCTCACTCCTCAGTCCGCAAGAGCAGATGGCCTGCCAAATGAGATATTTGGAGGTGAACTTCGACATTTTCTTCTTCTTAAATTTGTCGTCCACATAGAACTTGCTCTTGCCGGTGAAAAACTCCAACCCCGGAATTTGCTTAAAATCGGCTTTTATATACGTTTCGTCGTCCATCACACAGCAGCCATATTTTGTCAGCATCTTCTCGTAGAGCTTCCGTGCCCGAGTTTTAGCCGTCGATTGTTGCCGCTCATCGCGGTTTGGGAAGTTTTGTACCTTGTATGTATGTATGTAGCTCTCTTCTTTGCATTCTGGACGTAGCTCTGTGACATGCCGATCTTTTTAGCCAAATCACGGCTTGAGACGTTGGGATTTGCTTTAATCATCCGCTTCACCTTTCCCTCCGTCTTTTTGTTCTCCGGTCCCGGTTTTCTTTCAGCTCCTTTGCCGTGGTCCAACGTCAACCGCTCCTGGAACCGCTTCAACACTCTGGAGACGGTTGAATGGTGAATGTTCAACATTTTTCCCAACTGCCGGTGCGACAGGTCAGGAAATTCCAGGTGTTTGGAAAGAATTTGTTCTCTCAACTCGCGTTGGTTCACCTCCATTTTCGTTGAATCGAAAAACACGACTTCGAGTTTGACAGCATGTAAACAAGACACATCAATGAGAAAGTGTGCAAAATTTGGTTGATTTTTACCCAATGGTAAAAAAGTTATGCCCTGTTGAATGTGTCGCAATAATTTCGTGTTCGCCCTTTATGCGCACTACATGGAACAAATCGAATCAGTAAAGTATACATTCACACGTGTCCTTTACAGAAAATTCCATTACCCTTACGAGCCGTACCAGACAAGGATAAGCCACCTGCAGCTGACATCATTAAGTGACCGTCAGCGCATCCTGTACATTTCTACGCTTCATCGACTCGTCCATGGTACAATTCACTGTAGCCTTACTGGTGAACTCAACTATCGCTTCTCTACGCATGCTCTACGCCGGGTGGATCTATTCCGCTTACCAAGGTCAATAACAAACTTGTCTCGATTATGCCAGAGCTACGTTTAACGAGAGCTACAATGACGTGGACATCTTTATCAGCTTTGATCAATTCAAAAGGATGATCCGAAGTTTGCTGTCATCGTATGTGATAACTGATGTTTAGATTTTATAGTTTGCCTTTCTTGTATTGTCGTCCGATTATTTGGTAACCCTGTAGGACTAGATGCAACTAAATGATATACGAGATGTAAAATAAATAAATAAAACAAACAGATCATCCGAAAGGAATCGCTACTCTGACATAACGTTTAAGCTTGAAATCACTATCAATCAAAAGTAATCAACGATTACACTAAACCCCATCCTGTTCTGCAATTCCAACTCATCTGGAAGCGAATAACAATTTTCTCCTTCAGAACGCAAATTATTGACACAATGACTTTCCGGAATTCCTTTGCATTTATCGAGCATCCAACCGTTCCGTAGCAGTCGGCAAATCGGAAAAATAGCTTCGATATTATCGTAATGATTATTTGTTATGAACCTCAACTCGGTGCTCAGTTGAACTTCGACATTTCCACCGTAAGCTAATACAAAAGCGCAATCTTGAGGACCAAAGAGGAGAAGATGATTGAATTTTCGGTTCGATGGAAGATACGGTGAAACCGTAATCTTCTGGGCCCTCCATTCAGGAATGGAGCTGAAATAATCAAAGCACATAATGCACCGCCTGTGCGCCCATTTCCAAGAACCAATCTTCAAAAGATGATGCCAACTTAGCTCGCTGCGATGCAAGATAGGTAGCTGATTGTGATTGCTACCATTTCGATTATGATTGGTCAGCTATTTCTGCCGAAGAAATTGCTTTAAATACCGTAAAACGCTCCACAGCACTCAAAACTAATAATTTCTAGAAAAAATGTATCAAAAAACTGACCCAGCCACCTGAAACGGTAATACCGTCTTAGTGGAATTAAAATAATTCCATTCGATACCGACATTAATGGCAAAACCGGTAGTTGTTTGGATTAATTTAATATTTATTGAAAAGAAATATGACCGATCCCCTCGGACCCTACACGAAAGCTACTGAGACTGCGATCGACTTCTCCCCCCTCCTCGCACACAACACTCACACACACACACACACACACACACGCGCACCTGAACTGTGGCATAAATTCTCTTTGCGCTTCTTTTCCTCGCTTTCCACCTTGCGGTGGCTTCGTTAATTTTTTCGCTAATCCTTGTGAATGATAGCACTATACTCGACGGCGCACAGGAACTGGAATCCGGCTTATTTCGAATTGATGCCGTCCACGAGCGATTCCACGACGACAACGCGACGTCCAGAATGCGCACGGGATGAGAAACGATCCAAGCGAACAAGAAACAACAACAGACGGGGGAAGATTTAAGCTTCCAAATCGATATGACAGTAATATATTCTAAATTTATTAATGCTATCAATATGAGAAAGGAGAATTTGCCTCCAAAAGACGCTTATTATTGGTCTCTTGCTGGTGTTCTTTCTTTTCTGCTGTTCCAATGTCAGATCGATGACGGCAGCAGTCTGCCTTTCCGCGCCATCGCCACCACGTTCTTCTCATTGATTCCGATTGTGCTGTTTGCGAGTGTGTTGTGATGTCTTTTGTGTTCGCTTTTATCAGTTTTGTTATTAAAATTTACTTTTGACTTCCCGCGAGCCCCCTCGAAACGGGGCGACGCACGAACGAACTGTGTGTGGTGTGCAACTTCAAACAATTATTATTGCCATCCAAGCAGCGGTTTCTTTGCTAAGCTACTCCCGCTCTACGTGATCGATTCGCAGATATTCGAAGATACATCAATTTCAATCCTATTTTAGCAGGGTTTGATTCAGGGTAAATCCGCTGCAAAATGTATCGTTGGTGTAGTTTTTAATTATATATAATATTAGTTCATCATTTGTGCATAATTCAAAAAGCATAAGTACATCAAGTGATGTCATAGTAAATCTTATTTCTGTTTTAAATTCGACGACTTATTTACAAAGATGATACTTCTATATAGAAGTCGAGCACTCGCTGCTGAAAAAGACTGTAGGTCGCAAACAAAATAGGCTTATCTGTCAAAAGGTAAGCTTTTCTAGTGGAATTCGATGGAAGTTTCTGTTATTTGGAATTATTGACTATTCTATATAGACAATAATGAGCGCTGTTTTGAGCAATCAGCAATTTTTGGAAAGTGAGTTTCCTGCGATGAAAACGTAAAGAAAATCTTATCTTTTATAGTCAAAAAAAAAACTCTCAATTAGAAATCTAGGAATTTTTAACCTTACGATCCACTTGTTCAATTTCAAAAATTAAATTAAAAAATCAGTGGGATTGTGTATAACTCACGACCGGTTGACGTAGACTACGTTAAACCGTTTGATTCGTTTCTTTAGTTTCGTAGCGGAACATTGCAACGCACGTACTGTTCTAATGGGACGTTGGGTTAGCATAAGTAAGTCAGTAAGTATGTAGAACATTCTATGATTCGCTTCTTAGAAATTATTTGGCAGCCGTGGAAATAGATGTTAGGATTGAATGTTGGTATGATGAAAGGGCAACGGTTGTGCTGGCTGTAGTGATGGTGTTGATACAATCGATCGGATGGAGACCATTACCCTTATCGCGTTACAGATTATTCAGGGTCTGTTTGGGAATTCAAAGTTAAAATTTAATGATATTTTTGTAAGTTGACGTCGTAAAAACCACCAACTGATTGCATTACTTCTAGCTGCTTTCAGTTTCGCCCGATAACCACAAGCTCACTCGACATCCGCACATGGTTGTTTTGGAGGATTTTCCGTATGTTCGATCTTAACGCGCTTCCAAAATTTGCGCATACGGTAGGCATCAAAACGATTGGGCATCGTATATATTCTCACTTTCACATTTTCTCAAAATTTACTTTTTCCTAGAAGTAAAACTATATCCAATGCAAATCGTTAAAACAACAGAATACTATTCATAACAGTACTCATTGGAATGTGCAGCAAATTTTACTTCGGAATATCATGTTCGAGAAACAAATCGTTGTTGGTGATAGGAAATTTCTTGATATATGCTGGAAGGCAACATTCTTTAAAATTTTATAAAAGCGATTGATGAATATGTACGCGAATTATTTTCATGTTTTATTTGTAAAATTTTGAATACTTGAGTAAATAAAATGGAATCGTAAAAACCTCTAGTTGTTAATAGCAAAACTATCAGAAATAAATAAATCAAGAAATGATCGAATAATTAGCGTCCGCTGTTTCAATTTTTCGTGACGGCAGCCATTTGTTAATTTTACACAATTCTCTCGAGGTTTTCATTGTTTTAGCCACCGTTGATTGACAATTGGTAAGAACGTGGAGAGTAGTGTTAGATAAATTCAAATGAAATAAACTCTCTCAAAATTAAATTCGTCGTCCTGAAAAGGACGGATTTGATATGGTAGGTATTTGAATTCAAACCAACTCGGTCTTTTGAAGAAGCAGGTTATTTCAACCGTTGCACGTAGCGCCTTTCCAAAAGATAGCAACCAACCAGATCCCCCCCCCATCACACACACACACACACACACACACACACACACACACACACACACACACACACACACACACACACACACACACACACACACACACACACACACACACACACACACACACACACACACACACACACACACACACACACACACACACCCACACACACCTTATTTTGCTCCTCGTAGTTGAACCCACCGGCTACAGATAAATCACTGGCAACCGACTGCTTTGCCGAACAATGCATATTTAATTGCTGCCTAACAACGGTTGTCTAGCCAACGGCTAGCTAGCAACAGCCTGCAGCGCAATCATCTACCTGACCAATTTGTTGGTCGGCAGTGCACCTTCTATGGCACACATCCCCACTGATTTTTGTGTGAAATACATCATTTAGTAGTTATTGGAGTTCTGTAGAAATTTTGGGACTGTGGTGCTAAACACAGTTCGTTCTACTCCGAAAAATACTGTTTTGCCTGTATAGACTTAGTGATTGCGGATTTTAAACACCCAACGTTGCGTCTTATCTTCATCATCTACAAATATATCGACATCATCTTCAAATATACCAATATCATCATCATTTACATCTATATCATCCATAGGCGTAGCCAGGGGGGGGGGGGGCATGGGGGGGGCGTTGCCCCCCCTAAGTTTTGATTTTATTTTTAGAATTTTATTATTTGTTTCAATATATTATTATTTATTTTTTATCTCTAGAATGTTGCAAGGTAACTTGTTGCAATACAGTTGATGTTACTCCAATACTACTCAATTAAGTCACAATCAAGTCACTGTAACCAAATATGACGATTTTGTGTTGCTTGGGATGTTTGTCAGATTGCTCCTTTGCCTAAATAAAAAAGCCAAATTACGCGAAGTTGCCTCGATTTTGTAACAAGTTGTAGCAAAAAAGCGTAAAAAATTGACATCCATGATAATAAAAGTTGTAATTATATAATAGTTTTTAAATAGTAACGAGTAACAATTTTATTACAATATTTTTCCTTTAACCTAGAACCCAACCTATGTAGCCTAAAGTATCTAAAAACCCCAAGCAGCACACAACAGCCAAAACTGGTTTCAGCAGCTCTATTGTGACTTAATTGAGTCACAGAGCAGTCACCTTTACTGGGTTGAAACAAATGTGCTACTAGGGAAATATCTCTTAATCTGTAATGTTAGCTATTAGATAAGCATTGATTGATTTTTTTTCTCCGATAGCTGAAAGTTGAAGAAGCTATGCTCAATGTTCAGTTCTTGGTTAATCAAAAAACTGAATATTCAAACCTATGCTATAGCTTTCAGAAGCCAAATAATACTAGATTAAGAAACAAAGTTGATAGTTAGAAAAAGTATCAACGAAAAATATTTATTTGAACTATTCATGGCATGGATCGAACCGCCCCGTTACCCCGCTTTCCCCGTTTTAGGGTACTGTAGTTTCATATTATTGAGAATATATGTTGATCATATCTTACAGTTTGAGTCAGCGTGTGAGAAGCAGAACAGCAAGCTAGTCAGGGCGAGAAGTTGCAGTTGTCTTATCCTATTCAAATAATTTATCCGTTTTTATGAGCATGAGCAGGATAATGAGAATGATTGACCGCCCGAAGTTGTTATTCCGTTACTGCCAGTTAAGCTGTTATTACTCAGAAGATCAACAGATGATGCAAACATGCTCAATGTGTAAAACTGGTGATCCCAAACTAAGGCAATACCGGCGCTGGCCTCGCCCGAATGCAGGTCAAATAAGGAAAGGGTAGGAATGCGTTAACGTTTATTTGGACGTTTTATTGGAAGCCGAGACCACCGCCGCACTTCCACGAGAAATCACTGGGATTTTGGATGACAAGATTGGGTGGCAGCAGGGTTCGTTTTGGTAAACAATAAGCTGAATTCACGCTTCGTTTAGTAAAATATTTAAATACTAGTACCGATTTCTGATTCGAACCGATTACAACAGTAAGGATGCTATTGGGGCCACACACAAAGTGTAATGGTGTTTTTTCATCGGAAAAACAAGGTGATTTTTTATAATGTTGGAAATCCGATTTGATCTGAGTTAGACCAATAATAAGGATGCTATTGGAGCCACTCACAAAGTGTGATGGTGGTTTTCCGTTAGGAAAACAAGGATAATTTTATGAACGCTTGAGAGACGCTTTGTTGTTCTCTTACTGTGCTCACTCGATCACTCGTTACACCGAATTATAGATAACCGAAACAAAACGAAACGCACCATGCTCGATAGGAAAATAGTGCGTAATAAAGCATCGACACAACCTTTCACAGCCGATGCTCGAACCAAACTCTTTTTTCGTAACTTACAATTTTTACTACTGTATTCTACAATCTATTGCACTGCTGTAACTAATAACTGTATCAATCAAGTTGAAGTGTCTAATGAACAATCTATGCTAATCCATTAAAAATTGAAATTGAGGGATTTCGTAAAAATAAGAGTCCGTAGATACATTTTGTGCCTTCTGGAAACTTTATGTTTCTATTGATATCCATGCTCATCGGTTTAATACCAACCGGGAGAGACTTGGCCTTATACAAATGGATTTCATTATCTCCAGTCCACTCAACCAATCTCAACGTTTTGTGATAGATTGGACGGATTATTATAATTTGAGATAACTCCATGCAGATGTCTTCCAAGTTTGGCAGATCGACAAGCAATCGGTGGAGAGTTTAGAGGAAGAACGGAAGAATAAGCGATGGTTCTGCGCGTGTTTATAAACAGAAGAACCTTCGTAACAAAACGAATCATCGGGTAAAATACATACGGTTTTTTTTAAATTATAAGCAGTCTAAAGCAGTTATTTGATTCATTTTATCCAGAAGTACCATAAATGGACATTCGAAAGTTTTTCAAAAGTAAGTATAATATTTTCCCGCATGTAATGAAAAAAAAACAAGCAAACAAAACAAAACGAATGTTTTTTCATGCAGCTGAAATAACCACGAATAGAAAAATATGCAAAATGGTTGTATTTCTCGAATTTGAACAACAATTTTAATGTAATTCAATGATACACCGTTTTGGTTTCATACTACTCAGATACACATGATTGCTACATATACCGTGTTTCGACAGAACGTGTTTCAGTTGGATCATATCAGATAAATCGGTTCAAATTTCAAAACGCAGATGCAGATGTGTATATAAATAATTTTTAAAATATTGAGGAATAGCTGTTGGAACGCATATGAATTTCTTTTCGTCATTGATGAATAAAATTTCTTAAATTATTTACTAACTACTCGTGTGTTGAGAATGCAAGTAGCAACAATTCAGTACAAAAAACACAGCTTGCTTACATTTGTTACTTACGTCGTTTTAAAAGGTTATGTTTGATGTTCCTGTTTAGAAAATATCAGATAAAATAATTATACTAAAGGTGAGCAAAGGGGCACAAACCATAAGCTATAAACCACCAAAACTCAAAATGTATGTTTGTTAAAAGCTAATCACTTATTATTTGAACAACCATTAAAAAAAAATAATCTATTCAAACGGTGTGAGCATGGTGAGTAAAAAACGGTGTTTCTTCTATGTTGCTTTGGGTGAGAGGGTCGCGGATGAAAAGTACATTTTCAGTACAAACTGCAAACAAATTCGGTGGTTATTCTATACAAAAATCCAACATGACCCGTTAAATGTTTGGCATTCAATGTGGTTTGAATAAAAAACATGGGAAAAATCTAAAGTTTTTAAAATCGTTTTTTTTTTCTTATTCCAGAACAATCCTAGAATTGTTTAATCGTGTTGCAAGAAACGGTCGGGTATTGTCAAATACTTTGGGTGAGAGTAGAGAAGATAATCCACCCGTCATTCAGGCGTATTGTCACATAAATGGGGCTCCATTCCCGCTCCATCTGTCGGAACATGAAAATGACCCTACTCTACTGGTCCACCGGGCGTTGTATTGTCCGTTAAGTGTCCGTTAATGTTAATTGTTCAGTATGTGCAACCACTGGTTGGAGACGATGTAATTCTCTCTCTCTCTCTCTCTCTCTCTCTCTCTCTCTCTCTCTCTCTCTCTCTCTCTCTCTCTCTCTCTCTCTCTCTCTCTCTCTCTCTCTAAAAAGAACTCGCCCCCCCCCCCCCCCCCCCTATTTGAAATCCTGGCTACGCCTATGATATCATCTACATATTTATCTATATCATCTACATATATATCTATATTATCTGCATATGTTTCTTTATTCATCTACATATATATCTATACATATATATGTACATCATATCGTGATATGACTACCAACTGGATCATACATGTTTTCCTCCAAATTTGATAAATTTGCCACGAGCTTGGCATAGCACACGACTGCATTAAATATTGCTGTCCAGCCAGCCACTCGCAAGCGACAGCCGCTGAGCCATAATTCTGGCTGGTTGCAACCGCCAGCTGCCTGAGCAGTACTGACCAATACCGTTCTGCATGGCTCTGTGGCTGCCGAGCGAATGAAGAAAAATTTAAGGTGTCTCCCTTATATATCGAGCACTGACACGTATGAGACGTTCATTACTTAAATTAAAAGTCTGTGATAGGACATTACTGTGCATTTAGTAAATTTAGCCTGCAAAACAAAATTATAAGACATTACCTCTTATTCTGGTTATTTTCAATAGTTTAAAATTGTTAACGGATAATTTTTGATAGTTGACATAGTAAACATCTTGAAAATCTATCGAGCATTCATAAAGTTATTAGCGTTAAATTTGTAACGATATTTCGTGACGGTCGCTGATTTTTAGATTTTCAATTGACACGCTACCCTTCCCGTAAGACGTAGTCTACGTCAAAAAACTGAAACAGCCTACCTTTTGACAGATAGACCTATTTTGTCTATGACTTACAGTCATCTACATCAGTGAGTGCTCGCCTTGTAGATGATATCGCAGTACGTGTAGAATTTATAATGTGTATGTTTGTTTGTGACAATGTTTGTTTGTGACAATGTTTGTTTGTGTATTTTTATTAATGTATATTCTTTTGTCTACCTGTCATATGACAACGGGTTCATTTACACTGCCGGTCAACCGATAATGAAAAAACCATTGAAAAACTTTTCACTTCTTCTTTATGTACAATTCGAGGTTTTTTCATGCATTCGAGGTGAAAAATAAGTGAATATAATTTTTGAATTTAAATTTATAGATTTTCGGCTTTTATCGAGGATCATTGTTTGTTGATTGTCAGAAATCACCGACAAAATGAAAACCACTCTACACCATTTAATTAATTGTTATTTTCCCGAGTGACATATTCAGAGCGAATAGTAAAGATCATCTATGAATAATACACATTTAATAACTACAAATACGGAAATAAAAGTAAATTTCTCAAAGAGGCAAATCGTCCGGGGAGATAGAGGGGGGCCGCTAGAAACTATCACAAGCTATCAGTGGTACATGAGCGCGATCCATCACGTTACTATTGCCTGTTGAGGTAGCGGATTCGTCCATGCCTTGACCTAGTGTGATGTTAGGCAATGGTAACGTCCTTGGTTCGAGTACTACTTTACCCATGCCCTTTCGCTCAATTTTCAATACTTCTATTCAATTTTCAACCGACCGTACACTGAAGGAACTTTCAACACTTTCTCTTCATATCTTTTATTCTAGTAAACATTACTGTCTACTCTTGGTGCCTCATGGTGATGAGGCACATCTCCTTCTACATTATAAAATGAATGTTTACCGCTAACCATAATATGGGTGTTCGGAATTAATAATCAAAGCTGTAATTTTATGTGAAGTATAAGTTAAGCATTACTTTAGTTATTATTAGATTTCAACTTACATTTAGTTTACTATGTACTATGTACTATAGCTTTAGGTTAACAGTAATTTTATCCTAGTTTAAGTAGCTTTAATAAATTACCTGAATGCATACTATAACTAATTAGTAGTTTATAACTGTTTTATAACAAGCCACGGTTAGGCAATTCCAACGTACTTTTAAATTAAATTAAATATTTGCTTATAAACAAAGTAAGATTATATTTAAACATTTTGTTTAGTGGTATTATGATAAGATTAGCTATTTGTTTCAGAAATCATCAATCACTCGATCATTCCAATTGCTGTTTGTGAAATGTAACTAGAACAGTATAAAGAAATTTTGTGAACACATGTCTTATAGAATAATATGTTGCTTTTAGAGAAAATCGTGTATCTTCTATGGAAATTTTATCTTTGATATTTGGAATGATCTATTCTGTTTTCAGCCTTTTCAGGACGGGTACTCCCTTAACTCAGTCGGTAAAGGCGCAGCTACAAAGCAACACCATGCTGGAGGTGGCTGGGTTCGATTCCCGGTCTGGTCTAGGAACTTTTCGTAAAGGAAAATTTCTCAACTCCCTGGGCATAGCGTGTTATTGTACTTGCCACACAATCATACTAATGCAAAAATGGTACTTGGCATCGAAAGCTCTTAATTTATAACTGTGGAAGTGCATTTAGAACACTAAGTTGAGAGCAAGCAATAAGCGAATTGTGAAAGCAATTAGCTTGAAATGCTAAAGAAGAAGAAGCCTTTCCAGGACTAGTTGGATGTTAATACATATCTAATTTTTATTTTCAGTAACAAACCGGTGGTGGTCAAATATATTTTGTTAATATGTATATTATGTTCTCTTACTATTATTGTGAATACAAATACTGATCTACTTGATCCTAATCCTACAGAAGCATCAACAGCTGAAGCCTTCCGATGAGTGAGCTAAGTTACGGTCTATTATCGTTTACTGTCTTCTCATATTATTTTTAGTGGTTTTAATATATTACGTCATTTTATTATCTTATGTTATGATATGAAATAATAAGAGATTGTGAGATTTAAATTCATTTCATTAAATTTAATATAGTACCTATGAGATCCACTACAAATTATTTTCTGAAGGACGAAAACGGAACATCTTATCGTAATTTTAGGTTACCAACCCGGGTAACACATCTTCATGCTTTTATGTTGAGTTAACTTCTATATAACCAAATCTAGTCAAATAAAAGTATTTTCAACCGTTATAAAACTTGTGTGTTGCTTTGGGTATTCTTTAAATGCTATATAATATAATTCAGATCATCCATGGAATTCAAAGTTGTCAAATAATTCTCAAATCATTTTTCTCGAAGCTACTATGTCTAAACTTCCAGGTTCACAATGTGTAAGTCCTTCTACAATTGCAACAGCACAACAATCTGTAGACTTGTTGATTGAAATGGAATTGTTATTACCATTCTAATATGATTCACTATATTATATATCATTATAATATTCATTTACTATATACTATTATATGACTATGAATATATATATAATATATTGGGAAGGGAGGGAGCATCAGGGCATCACTCAAGCTGGAATTGGACAATGGAGTGGTATGACAACCGGCCTCTAGAAGGGAACAAACAGTATCATTTTCATTATCCTACCGATTCAATTGTGATACTGTGAATTCTACTCCAACAGTTCCAGTGAGAGTAACACGCCCTTCTTAAGAAGCCATCCCGTAGAAAGCTTAATAAGTATTGCGAATTGGGTTATTGGATTTGTTGGATCGTATCGTTGGAAGGAGAATCTTATGTTCCCGCGGGTTTCCGTTCGCCCCACCGTTTTTGGCCCTTCATACAGCGTTACTGTAAATGCGACCATCGCAGCAAGCCGTGCTTGAAAACTGACGTGTTTTGTTTTTGCTGCGTCCTTTTCGCCAAAAATAAAATCAAAAATATATTCGTAATTCAACCTAAACGGACAGTGAAATCATAAAATCTCCACGTGTTTTGTGTAAATGTAGTGAATATAATCGATTCCCTCTCGAAATTTGTGATGGTCGGTAGTTTTTCCCCGTTTTATTTTATTTGTGCTTCACCCCCTCTACCGGAGGAAGAGTTTATATCAGCTCAGTTGTGTTTGTTAGTGCTGTTAGTATTGTAACTTAAATGATTAAAATAGAGTATTTTTCCCGCTTTGCCGCGATTGAATTGATAAGAAGTTTAGAAGTTGATTATTGACAGAGTGTGGAGAGAGAAAAAGTAAAACCAGTGCAATGTAGAAAACGGCCATTTGCTGGTCAGAAGCAAAGAACGAAGCAAACGCGCATGCGTGCGTGAGTGGCTGGCATATAATTTCAGATGCACTCATCACGTGGTGTACAGATGGAGAGCTGTGAAGTTTTTTTTCTTTCGTTGCACAATGATTGTGATTTTCAAGTTAAATTTCTTCTCGGAAGTGCTTTTTTTACCTCTGTTCTTCATTGTATTGCATTTGTTCGCGAAGTACTAGTTGAATTCGGGCTGTTCCATTCGAAAAGGATGATGTGAAAATATTTGCCGAATAGCGGAGTGCTACTTCTGTAGAGACATAAAAGTATCATCAGACTGTGCATCAGCAACCATTTCCGGTGAGATTTATCTGATTATAACTAAATTTTAACGATACTGCTAAATACGTGCCATCCTCAAAACAGTAAGATTTGATGATGGAAGTGTATGCACAGTAACTATATCCATTTGATGTTGGTACTGTGTCTATGCGGGGCTTGTTGTAAGTGAAAGTGACCTCAGAATGGACGTGCACCAGAAACTGGGAATGACTCCCACCCACCCAAACCACCACCCCCCTCCCCCCCCCAAAATAAAATTTTATTACAAATGACAATTAGTTCATTTACATACATTTTTCTTCCATAAAAAAACCCCCCCCCGGGGGGGGGTTTGGATTAGAAAATACATACACACATACACATACACATACACTTACATTTAATGCAACCCACTCACACTAATTTATCTTGTTATTAAAGGTGCATCCATACACAGAACAAACTCAAAAAGGAGGGTGGCTACATAACATAAACATACATATATGTAAAGGAAAGCTGCACTTTCTTTATATTTTTTTTTCATAAAATCCAAAAAAAAATTTTTTTTTTTTTTTTTTTTTTTTATGAATTCATTTATTTGTACAGGCTCAATCGAATCAACTTTACAGAGCCAAGTTTTCATGTTTATATACATCAGTTATCTTAGAACTAAGGTTAAGGGGGTGGAACCGATTACTCGCGGCCGTCTCGAGGTTAATAGGAATTACAATTTTATGGATGGGAAAATTGCGGTGGAAATTTTAAACAAAGCAAAAGGAACAATGGTTTTCTTAAATCTAGAATTTCAAATTACAATTTTTTAATTGAACGTTTTCAATTTAAAAAAAAAATCACTCACTCACACACACACACACAACACTCAAACACACAACCACAATCACACACCGATACACACAATCCTCACAAATTTAACCTAAACAAGTAAGTTAATCAAACTACAATCTAAGGCTAATGTTAGTCAAAAACACATAAATGAGTTTCATAAATTCCAGATCGCGTGCAGCCAAAATGTCTCGAATCGGTACATTGGGTTGTCTACCTCGAGCCCGAAGGGAATCATAAAGCTCAGATCTGACTCCACGATGCTCAGCACAATACCAAATTACGTGATCTGCGTCCTGGTAACCTTGTCCACATTCACAGAGATTGCTATCTCCCAGCCCAACACGGAACAAATGAGCGTTTAAAGAATAATGATTGGACATGAGGCGAGACATGACACGAATGAAGTCTCGACCCACATCCAATCCCCTGAACCAACATTTCTTAGACACCTTAGGAGTGATAGAATGTAGCCATCGCCCCAAATCTCCTTTACTCCATTTATACTGCCAGCTATCGAGTGATATCTGACGAAAAATATAGAAAAATTCGTTGAAGGCGATTTGTCGGTCATAAATATCGCCTTCCATAGCGCCCACCCTTGCAAGCGAGTCCGCTTTCTCATTGTCAGGAATCGAACAATGAGAAGGGACCCACACAAAGGTGATAATAAAAGAACGTGAAGATAAAGCACTTAGAAGACCTCGTATTTTCATAAGAAAATAAGAGGTGTGCTTTACCGGCCTCAAGGAGCGAATAGCCTCTATAGAACTAAGACTATCCGTGATAATGAAGTATTGATCCGGTGTAAAAGAGGCAACAGTCTCTAAAGAAAAATGAATTGCTGCCAATTCCGCGACAAAAACAGAACAAGGTGCTTGAAGTTTACGAGCGACGCTATAATTTTCATTGTATACACCAAAGCCAGCGGAGTCCTCTATCAAAGACCCGTCAGTAAAAAACGTTTTGGTGGAATCAACTAGGCCAAACTTTGCAGCAAATATCACCGGAGCAATCATAGGACGATGATGCTCTGGGATTCCACGAAGCTCCTGTTTCATGGATAAATCAAAATGAACCGAATTTCCGAAGTCGGAGAAGCAAACACGATTGGGAATATTCAGCGAAGGGCTGACATCCTGTGTTATGTACAAATGGTACAAAGTCATGAAGCGGGTTTGAGGATTCAACTCAAGGAGCTTCTCAAAATTTTCGATCACCTGGGGGTTCATAACTTCACACCTGGTGAGGAGCCGGAGAGATAATTCTGAAAACCGATCCGAGAGTGGCAACATGCCAGCCAGCACTTCAAGACTCATGGTGTGAGTCGAGTGCATGCAACCTAACGCGATACGAAGACACCGATACTGAATACGTTCCAGTTTAATGAAGTGCGACCGAGCCGCTGACTGAAAACAAAAACTACCGTATTCCATAACCGACAAAATCGTTGTCCGGTACAACGTTAGAAGATCTTGTGGATGAGCTCCCCACCAGGTCCCGGTAATTGTGCAGAGAAAGTTGACCCTTTGCTGGCATTTTCGCTTCAGATACTCAATGTGGGATCTCCAGGTGCACTTTGAATCGAACCAGACCCCAAGATATTTAAATGACATAGAATGAGTTATCGGTGTACCCAAAATTTGAAGCTTCGGTTGTGCAGGGTTATGCTTCTTAGAAAAAACAACCAACTCAGTTTTCTCCGTAGAGAATTCGATACCTAGCTCTAGAGCCCAAGTAGACAAATTGTCTAAGGTATCCTGTAAGGGTCCTTGCAGATCGACCCCATTGGGTCCAGTGACAGACACTACGCCGTCATCTGCAAGTTGTCTCAACGTACAATTCTCACTCAGACAACCGTCAATGTCTTTGACATAAAAATTATACAAAAGGGGGCTTAAACATGATCCCTGGGGAGACCCATGTAGCTAAATCGAGAAGCTGTAGAGTTTCCATGAGAAAAGCTCATATGTTTCTCTGACAGCAAATTGTATAAAAAATTGTTCATTAATGGTGAAAAACCACAAGCGTGGAGTTTATCTGAGAGAACTTCAACAGATACTGAATCAAAAGCCCCCTTGATATCCAAGAATACAGAAGCCATTTGCTCTTTTTTAGCAAAAGCTAACTGAATCTCTGTGGAAAGCAACGCGAGACAGTCGTTCGTTCCCTTACCCCTACGGAAACCATATTGAGTATCTGAAAGCAGGTTGTTCGTCTCAACCCATTTGTCCAGGCGGAAAAGGATCATTTTCTCCAACAACTTTCGAATACAAGATAACATCGCGATGGGTCGATAGGAGTTGTGGTCTGACGCGGGTTTACCAGGTTTTTGAATGGCAATAACTCTCACCCGTCTCCAGTCATCCGGTACAATGTTGAGAGCCAGAAACTGATTAAACAAGTGCAACATGCGCCTCTTAGCGACGTCTGGAAGGTTCTTAAGCAAGTTGAACTTGATTCTATCAGCCCCTGGAGCCGTATTGCCACACGAAAGGAGTGCGAGAGAGAGTTCTACCATTGAAAAAGGTTGGCTGATCTCATCTATCGAATTCGTGGTTTCGCGAGGAAACATTTGTGCAGGCACAGAATCTGGACAAACTTTTCGCGTGAACTTGAGGATCCATTGGTCCGAATACTCCTCGTTCTCGTTGTTCGTAATTCTGTTACGCAATCTTCGCACCGTATTCCAAAGGGTATTCATCGACGTTTCACGCGATAGTCCGTCCACGAATTGTCGCCAGTAACCGCGTTTCTTGGCCTTGATGAGGCTCTTAAATTCTCGTTCGAGAGCCGTGTACCTTTCGAAGTGCTCAGGTGTTCCACGTCTACGAAAAACTTTGAACGCGTCGGACTTTTTGCGGTAAACCTCGGTGCATTGCTGATCCCACCATGGGGAAGGAGGTTTCCTGCGAAATGACGTTCCTGGAACTGGTCGAGTTTGAGCTTGAAGCGCGCTTTCCAAAATCAGGTTGGAGAGGAAGTTATATTCCTCCAGCGGTGGAAGCCCTTCTACCGTTGTTACGGCTTCATCTATTGCTGTCTTGAACCTTGTCCAATCGATATTACGAGTTAGATCATACGTGACGTTGATGGATTCCGGCGGAGTGAGCTCGGTGGCAACCGAAATTTTAATAGGCAAATGATCACTACCGTGGGGATCCTGGATCACATTCCACGTGCAGTCCAACGATAATGAATTCGAGCAAAGTGTGAGGTCTAACCTACTGCCAAGTGAGGATGGACCAGCCAAGCGTGTAATTTCTCCATTGTTGAGAACGGTCATATTGAAGTTGTCACAGAGGTCATATATTAAAGAAGACCGGTTGTCATCGTACAGTTCTCCCCAGCCTGTACCGTGGGAGTTAAAATCTCCCATGACCAACCGCGGAGCAGGAAGAACCGAACAAATATCTGAAAGTTGTTTTTGGTTTATTGAGGCTCTAGGAGGAATATAAACGGAAGCAATGCAAAGGCTTTTATTTTTAATAACAGCCTGACATGCGACAACTTCAATACCTGGAATTGGAGGAAAATTCACTCTATAGAAGGAGTAGCACTTTTTGATCCCCAAAAGTACTCCTCCTCCACGTGAATCCTCACGATCAAGCCGAATAATGTTGAAGTCGTGAATCGGAAGATCGATTTCGGGTGAAAGCCATGTTTCACAAAGAGCAAATGCCTCACAACCGATATTGTGAGCTAAAAATTTAAATGATTCCAATTTAGGAATAAGACTTCGACAATTCCACTGCAGAACAGTGATCAAATCCCCGACCTCATTTGGAAAATTATCCATCGAAGGAAATGATAGCTGCAAGGAGGGGCCACTTTAATGTTAATTTCTTCAAAAAAGTTTTCACAGTGGGAAGCATTGCCATAACAATGCTTCTAAGAGGATCAGACATTTCGAGGTACTTGAAAATACCTTCCACAATATCATCAAATGAGAACAGCCCAGATGAAGAGGGGGCTTTTGTTCTTAAAATCGGGGCATCAGGGGTTTTGGATGTCCCCGGGAGAGATGGGAAATCCTGTGTGTAGTTGGCACTCCGAAAACCAGGAGGATTTGGATTATCCTTCTTTACACTGCTCTTTGAATGGGGCATGTGGATTTGGGGCTTCTGTTCAGCTACTTTCCATGCTCAGGGGACAGACTCGCCTCTGTGACCACTCCTACAATCTCCACATCACGAGCTGGAATATAAACTCTATATTCCAGTGTAAAATGCTGGGAGGAAGCAATCTCATTAGCCTGCTTCAGGTTAGAGACGACAACACGGAGTTTATTAAATTTAACTTTCGTGATCTCTGTCACGGCTGAGAATCGCTTCGTCAAATCAGTAGTTATTTGGTATACATTCAGAGGTTTGATTTTGGGCTGAAAGTAGACAACCCATGGACCGACCGAGTCCATTGGATACGATCGCGGTCGAAATTTTGTTTGTGCCTCCCCATCATCAGGTGGCAAAGGCACTTTTTCAGCCAAACCGTCCATGTCGAAGAAACCTCTTCAACATGCACGATTTGCCTTACTCGTGGGAGCGTTGAACGCCCCCAAAAATTTAAATCACACACAAACACAAAACAGGAACACACACAAATTAACGCTAAACTCTAGTGGGATGAGAGACAGAGGAAAAAAAACTTAACTAATATTACTGATCTGTTGCTGCTGCTGCTGCTGCTGCTACGCACCGTATGCCTGAACGTCGCACTTCTATGCGGGCAGCGGGGAGCGGTGCGCTGCGTGGGTGCACGGGTGTATCCGATCGCCTTCGGGTGCACTCGCTCGACGATGTCGGATGACCGTTGGCGATGTAGTAGTGTATTGCTGGTTAGCGTCACCACGCGGAGATGAAGCGAAAATGAGCGGGATGATAATTCGCCAGCAAGCACTGCTTGATTTTCTTATTTCACTGGAAAACCACACTGCCTTCTTAGAAAAAAAAACTCACATTCACTCCTTTCACTGAAGTGAATAGATTTTGAGAAAAAAAACTAATTATTTCCAAGGATCGCACTCTCATAAATCTTCCAAAATAACGGAGCGCTGGATCGAACGAACTTTCTTCTTTCGCTGAACGAAGTGAGATGAACGGAATCGCCTGAGTATGGACATCATGGAGGCCAAAGGAGGAAAGGAGGAGTTGATCAGCTAATATTAACATCAGAACTAAATTCTGAATTCAACAAATCAATGTACACGTACATGTACATCATAACAATAATTGATTGTTAATTCCGTTCCGATTTTGTTCACCTATCAAAATCACCTATGGAATCAAAACAAACACCTCATGATTCATTATCACGTCCAAACTGGTCTCTAAGAAGGGCTTAAGTGCAATGATCGATTTCCTCCGAGAACATGAATCTTTCGAAATCTGATTTGTTTTCCTTTTACAACACAAAATTTGAAGTCAAGATTTATACCAAGATTTTTGCAGTTAAACATAGATAAAAAAGATTTATTTGGCAAAAACCAAGATTTTTTGCAGTTAAACATAGATAAAAAAGAATTATTTGGCAAAAATTAAAAATGGGAACGAAAAATAATGTGGCAACCCTGCCTCTAGGGTGACTCGAGAAGAGTCGATTTCGACTCTTCTCGATGCGCGTCTTCCATTTGATCGACATTAGTCGATTCGCGTCGCGCGAGTCGGAATCGACTCTTCTCGAGTCACGCTACGCGCAGAATAAGCCTATTTGTTTGCCTCATGAAGATATGTGGATGGTGCCAGTGTAGCAGGTGCTACCGAAACAGATTCAAGCGCGTTGTGTGATAAAGTGAATTCAGTAGATGCTTCAAGTTCTTCGTCTTGTGATAATTCGGTACTGGATAAAGCGGAAGAAAAGGTTAACTCCAATTTTGAGAAAGATGTAGGAATGTGGTCGAAATTAAATGATGAAAAAATTGACTATTGGATCACAAATGGACCAAGTGAGCTGCATCATTGTGATGAGAAAAAGTTTGAAACCTATTCGGCTGATCATGAAAGGGGAGATATTTAAGGCGTCAGAAAATGCACAAAATCATTGTTTTACCGCCATCTCCAGAATGCAACGGTTTTTAGAAACTGGCTTTGTTTTTCGCCGTTCTCTGGAAAACTTTATTGGAATGTTTGGAGGCTTATGGACGTTTCGGTGTCTAGTTTTTCTGGCGAAGGATTTTGCAATTGAAAGCGCGCTCAGGAGAGAATTCGTCTACACGAGACATCGAAAGATCATCTGGAATCATCAGTTTCCATTTCTTCTCGAGCGGGGAACCTCGGTGTGGTCAAAAATTGAAACAACAGGTAAGTCTTTTTTTATTACAAAATGTAGCTTTTGGTGCCCTTATTCGAAATGCTGTGTTTATCACAGGAACAGTAGACTGCAAGCTACTGGTGAGAGGTTTCGAAGAGAGTTGTGAGTGCAATTACTTTTTGTCACAACGGGGGCTAGGGTTTCGTGGGGAGAATGAGTTAATTGGATCATTGAAAAATGGAAATTTCCTAGGGATTCTTGGGCTCATATCGAAATATGACCCTTTTTTGGCGCAGCACATCGAGGTTCATGGAAATATGAAATGAAGACATGTCAACTATTTATCCTCTACTATTTGTGACGAGATAATCGATATCATGGCAGAAAAGGTATTCGAAGAGATTACGGAGCGAATCAAGAAGGCGAAATATTATTCAATTTCAGTTGATTCCTCTCCTGACGAATCACATATTGATCAACTAACAGTAGTCGTGCGATACTTGGAAGGAACAATGCCAGTTGAACGGTTTTTGTCATTTATTCCACATTGCGGCCATGCAGGCCATCAAATGGTTGATGCTCTTCTTAATTTTTTACGAGACCACAACATAAATTTCCAGGATAGCCGAGGACAGTCGTATGACAATGCACTAAACATGTCTGGAAAGTACAAAGCAATGTAAGCGTTAAGTCTACAAAAAAATCCTTATGTCTATTTTGTTCCATGTTGCGCTCCCTCATTGAATTTGATTGGGAAGTCCGCAGCCAATACTTGTTCGTCCGCTGTTGAATTTTTTAACTTTGTTAAAAATTTAGAAGACACCCAGAAGAGAAGGATTTGAAGAAAAATGAAGCCTCTTGTCTTTTCAATAAGATGTCTCGCCTTGAGCTTGCTATTAACACACAGTTCTGGCATGACATCCTTGAAAGGTTCGATGCAACTAGCCAGTTTCTTCAAAACCCTACCACATCTTTGAGACCAGCCGTCAATTCAATACTTAGTTTGATTGAATACGTCGAAGCAATACGCACTAAGTACGATGAAAATGTCAGGTTCAGGAGAATACCGGAATATCCGAACGAGAGTGAAGAACGTTCGACTCAACGAGCCAGGTTGAGCTAAGCAAACCGTCACTCAAACTCCAAAGGACAAATTCAAAGCTGATGCCTTCCATACCGTAATCGATCAACTAAAAACTTCTCTGGCGGACCGCGCAGCAGCGTATAAACAGGTTATTATTATTATTGATTAAATTCAATTATTTGGTTATTCAATCGTTTGGTCAACATATTTTATCTTGTTTCATTTTTTAAAAGGTCTGGAACTTGTTCGAATTTTTGTCAGATTTTTATGCGTTCCCTTTAAAACTAGAAATCGGAGCAAAAAAGTTGGTTGAAGTTTATCCAGGTCCAGGAAGATCTCGGACCGGAATTGACTAACGAACTCATGCAGCTCATATCATTTGCCAAACAAAGTCAGAATTTGCATAACCTACCAGTTGAGACATTCCTTTATGATTTCATTTTGAAAAACAACATGCGACCCACTTTTCCCAATGCAGAAGTTGCACTACGAATTTACTTATGCATAATGGTATCCAATGCAAGTTGAGAGAGATCGTTTTCAAGAATGGAACTTATCAAAAACAGGCCAAGGACATCCATGACTAATGACAGGCTAGTCAATTTGACGCTGCTATGCATTGAGAATGAGATTTTGAAAGAAATAAGTGTAGATCACATAATCGATACATTTCAGCAATGAAAATTTCGCAGGAAGGCATTTTGAGTAATGGCATAGTGGTTTGCACTTATACTGTGGAATTTTATTAAAACTATTAACAAATATATATTTGACTACTGAATTTTATTCTAATGCATCAACAAAGGTTGTTCGTTTGAAGAAGAAAGGGCTCCCACTAGCTTATGGCCCACGGGCCCCCACAAATGAAAATCTGGCCCTGTCATTGTAATATTTATTATTTCACAAATTGAACTATAGCAAGACATCATTGGATTAAAAAGGCGATTTTTTTGCATTAAGACATTAAGTGGTAAGTAATAAAGTTCAGTGTTTAATGTTTTTAAAATGGTTTACGATAGATTGACGACAAATAAATAAACTTGATGTTTACCAGTTCTAAATGTGACAGTATCTAACAATCCTTTCGTTTGGACTAAGTGTTCATTCGGTAAACCGAATCTAACATTACCGTCATAAATGATGATAAGAGAATTAGGAATTTCGGATAAATAACCACACCGTTCTGAGTTATACCTTTCATGCACGTGTTAAGTGCAGAAGCACTTCATTTCCGTTTTAATCTGCGTGTGTGCATTACATGTTAGAGAACATATTTTCTAGTTGCATTTAATTAACTATTATCGTTGGCAGATTTAAAGTTCATTTTACCCACATCGGAACCGCTGTCGCTGTATGTTATTTGAGTTTAAATTTTCTTGATTATATTAAATATATGCTTCGCAAAACTTTTCGTTCAACGACGTAATGTAATTGCTTTCACACGCGCGATGTGGCATCGAACATGTTAAATATTCTCAGTTATTAATTGTAAATAGTTTCAAACGTTCAGTTATGGTACTGCAATTTCCCAAAAAGTCTACATTTATTCATCTGTTGAATACTCTTGATTTCAGAAAACATGTTATTAGTCCATAAACACACTTGTTTGTTGTCGAAATATTCCTAGGTTTAAGTTTTACTATGGATTGAGTTACTAATTTAAACTTTTTGTGTTCAACTCTTTACATTACCGAAAACAACTCCCTCGCCTGCTTTATGCATATTGACATTCGATTTAGTTAAATACTTGATAGGTTGACATTTCCGCAGTTACAGTTTCTCTTAACAACACATCCGTGATCAGCTACGACCAAAAAAAACAGCCGAACAATAAAACAAACCATCCACACCCTTTTTGGGGAGTGGCATTTCTCGAAAGCAATTTCTCCGGCTCGGGAAAACTGTTTATCGATACCGACGTTAAGTAAACATTTCAATCAAATTGTGAAACAGAAAAAGAAAACTAAAATATAATCTTAATTAGCCCGGAACGACCGGACGTCCCAGAAGAATACTTGCAGAAGGCCGTTGCGATGTTGCACAGAGACAAGATAGAGCCGACAAAATATCGCGGAAAAACATGGAACCAGACATAATAAACACACAGAATATATACCCACTTTATCCGAACAGCTTATCGAAGCACTGGTGGCAGTAGGGTTTGTCGTTCTGTTCCTTGAAGGTGCCCTTATTCAGCTGCTTCAGGCAGAAGGCGCACACGAAATGCTCCGGGTGGAATTTCTTGAACATGGCCGTGATGCACCGGCCGGTAATGGGTTTCGAGCAACCGGCACACAGCGAACCCCGCTTGGCGTGGTAGTGGGTTTCGCAATACGGCAGACCCTCATGGTCGAAGAACGATCCTCCGAAAAACGGTTGACGGCAGTCCTGGGGAAGAGAAATGGTAATGGAAGGTGAAAATTAGGTCAATTCGAAGGAAAGCGGACGACTGAATGGCGATGTGTGGCACCGATTTTCGGCGATGGATGACATAAGTGCCTACTGACCGATTGACGGACAACCGCGATGAGCGAATCTTAAAGAAGAACATCTGGATGGATATAATGGACAAATGATCATAAACACCCGTCGCTGATTGAGGAGTATCAAATTTGCCATTATTAGCGTGTTAGACATAAATAGCCGAATAGCGGTCATTTGGTGGAATTTTTAGCTTTTTGTTTTGCTGAAATTTATGAATATCTGGTTCTTGATCACTTTTGACTTATCATTTTCTACCAGCTGTAGCATTGCAAAATTAATAACAAGAAATTGAAGAAGTTTGCTAAACTCTATTTATCTGTACTAGAATGACTGAAATAAAAACGTATTGTATTTAAAAGGAACAAAATTGTAGCGAGAATTGAAAAAAAAGCTAACTAAAAGTTCACAAGGGTAACATAATTGTGGAGCAAACTGCTCGAGAATGAAGTTGGATATTGTGCTCAATAAGTTGCACAGTGGAAAAAGAAACCTAAAATCCTGCTGAAGGAAGTGTAGGATCATTAGGCTCAACGCCGTTAGGCCGAATTTAGGGAAGTATAAGATTGAACTTAATATTTCATGAAATCTTTGCTAATAAAGTTTCATGGGAGATTATTCATTCTTTTACCATGAGCAGTTATTTCTAATTTCAATAGTTTCAATCTGCTAGCCTAGAGGATGGTTAAATTTAGTATTTCTTGAAAACTTTTTTGCCATGAAACCAATATACTTTTATGGGAGATTTCTTCTATTTTCAATTATAAGCTGGTCTTTCTAATTTGAAATCGCGTTATCTGCTAAAAGTTAAAGTAAGAACATACACAGAAAAAAGTAATGAATTTTAACAAGCGTGTAAAATTTCCCCTCGTTTAATTCTAAACGAAAGAAGGCGAAACAACGAAATTGTTTGCAATCTTTCATGCGCCGTACAACAATGTTCGCAATCTTTTATACAACAGGCTACACACCAAATTCTAGTTTTGATGTTCGGTAAAAAAAATTACGGCTTTGACCGGTAAAATCAAATTTCTACTGAATGATTCAATTTCTTCCATTTATAGATGTCTGTCAAAGAACTACAACTTTTCGGTTATTCGTAGGAAAATATCACGGAACGTTTGTATTTATTTTACAGAAGTACTTTTTAAACTAATGAACTGTCATTGATCATTCGCTGTTCAGTAGATGTTTTACAAATTTTCAGTAAAACCATAATAAGTACTGACGCCGAATGTAAAAGTCACTGGAGTTTCTTACTGGACATTTCAGTACGTATCGCACCTCTCACCCCTTCCCCTTTTTTACCCTGCAAAAGCGTAAAAATATTTAATTTTTATTTTTTTAAAAAACAAGATATTGCAGATGAAGAAAAAAAGGATTTTTGCAAAAAAAAAATTAAAATTTTTTAAAAAATTTCTCATTTTAAACACTCCCCCCAAATGTGTATCAATTACATAATTTGCTTTTAACGTAGACTACGTCTTACGGGAAGGGTAGGGTGTCAATTGAAAATCTAAAAATAAGCGACCGTCACGAAATATTGTTACAAATTAAACGCTAATAACTTAATAAATGCTCAATAGATTTTCAAGATGTTTACATCCATCGATTGGAAATTTTCCCGCGTATCAATTCAATTATCGAACATTATCCGTTAAGAATTTCAAGCTATTGAAAATAACCAAAATATGAGGTGATGTCTTATAATGCCGATTTTTCAGAATAAATTTACTAAATGCACTCAATTTTACTATCACAGATTTCAAATGTAAGCAAGGGAGGTCTCATGTGCAGCAGTGAAAGATATAAAAGGGGTACACCTTCGCAAATTTACTCATTTGTGTCGCAGTACTGGAGCTGGGCAGACCAACGAACCATCGAGGATAAGCAGGCGATGGCATGAGCTCTGAAGGCAACATCGATGGCGCGAAGCGTCTAGTGCGGAGCGGCAAAGCGCCAATGTGGATTTGGCAGGTGGTGGTGGCACGTACTATAGAAGGTGCAGTGGCGACCAACCAGTGGACAGTAGCTGATTGCGCTACAGGCTGTTGCTAGCAAGCCCTTGGCTAGGCAACCGTTGCTAGGCGCAGCCACTAAAGTGCAGTGGTGTGCTAGGCAGCCGGTTGCCCAAGCTGGTGATGATTTGTTGCCAGCCGGTGGGGGCCACCACGAGGAGCTAAATAAGTTGTCTGAGTGGTAAATAAATAAGTGCTACTTTCGGTAGCCATCTTTATTTATAGCGCAACGTGCACGGCAGCTTTGTGAAAAGACCGACAAGAATTCAATTCTTATGTTACCCCCTTTTTTCCCCCCCCCACCCTAAAAAAATTTTTTTTTTTTAATTTTTTCCCCCACAAAACCGGCGAAAACAAATGTAGATTTCTCTTTTTTTGATTTTTTTTCCTTTCATAATTTATAAATGGTTCCCCCCCAATGAAACCAAATAACACACACAGGGGGCAAAACAATTTTAATTTTCTCTTTTTTTTATACCTTGAACATTTTGACCAAATTTACAAAATGGCTGCCTCATGAAAAATTGAAACGTTTTATGGCAAGGGTAGGGTGTCAATTGAAAATCTAAAAATAAGCGACCGTCACGAAATATCGTTACAAATTAAACGCTAATATCTTAATAAATGCTTGATAGATTTTCAAGATGTTTACACCAATCGGTTGGAAATTTTCCCGCGTATCAATTCAATTATCAAACAATATCCGTTAACAATTTCAAACTATTGAAAATAACGAAAATAAAAGGTGATGTCTTATTATTTTGTTTTGCAGGCTAAATTTACTAAATAAACAGTAGTTTCCTATCACAGATTTCAAATGTGAGCAAGGGAGGTCTCATATGCAACAGTGAACGATATAAAACGGGTACACCTTCGCAAATTTTCTCATTCGTGTTGCAGTACTGGAGCTGTGCGGAGCAACGAGCCATTATGGATTGGCAGCTGGCGATGGCATGTACCCTGAAGGGTGCATTCGGCAGTGCTGAGCAGCAAGGCGCCAATGTGGATGTGGCAGCTGACGGTGGCAAGTACCATAGAAGGTGCACTGGCGACCAACCATTGGAGATTGCGCTGATTGCGCTGCAGGCTGTTGCTAGCAAGCCGTTGGCTAGGCAACCGTTGCTAGGCAGCCATAAATTATGCAATGGTTTGCTAGGCCCAAGCCAGTGATTTATTTGTAGCCAGCCGGTGGGTGTAGCCACGACGAGCGAAATAAGGTGCTTGTGTGTGTGTGTGTGTGTGATGCTGCTAGCCATATTTTGGTAAGGCGCAACGTGCAACGAGTGAAATAACCTGATTCATCAAAAGACCGAGAAGGTTTGAATTCAAATGCGGACCATTTCGAATCCGTCCTTTTCAGGACGACGAATTCAATTTCGAGAGAGTTTGTATGATTTGAATTTATCTAAAATTACTTTCCAAGTTCTAACCAATTGGAAGACAGCGGTGGCTATAATAATTTTAGTTTTCTCTTCGTTGCATACCTTGAGAATTGTGTACAATTTACAAATGGCTGCCGTCACAAAAAATTGAAACACCGGACGCTAATAATTCGATCGTTTCTTGATTGATTTATTTTTTGAGATATTTGCACCAACCTAAAGGTTTAACGATTGCCATTTTATTTATACAAATATATATTTGTAATATATTTGTTGCGTTCCGGTAAATATCAAGAAATTCCTTATCACGGACAACGTTTTGATTCTTCACCAAATGCTTTCTAAAGAGTGTACAAAAGAATTTTCTAACATAATTACTATCTAATGCTGGTCTAACAATCTATTTGGACCACACCCACACTTTTTGATCAGACTACGCCTTACGGCAAGGGTAGAGGTCAAATGAAAATTTGAAAATAACTGAAACAGTTAACGCTAATAGCTTAATCATTTCTCGATAGATTTTCGAGATTTTTGCTTCAATCAGTTGGAGATTTTTGCGACTGTCAACTATCAAAAATATAATTAAGTGTTGACTTTGAATTCCCAAACAGACCCTGAACAATCTATAACGCGATAAGGATAATGGTTTCCAGCTGGTCTATCATATCAACACAATCACTACAGCCAGCACCACCGTTGCCTTTCATCATACCAACATTCAAATCAAACGTCCTTTTCCAGGGCCGCCAAATAATTACTAAGAAGCGAATCAAGCGAATGTTCTTACATACTTTCTCACTTACTTATGCTAACCCTACGTCCCATTAGAACAGTACCTGAGTACTAATCAAATGGTTTAACGAAGTCTACGTCAACCGGTCGTGTGTTATACACAACCCCACTGATTTTTTTTATAGGTTACCGGTTCCGGAATTTGTTAAAGAATCCATTTGAAAGGATTACGAAACTTAATGTTTCGAGTTTCATATAATAAAGGCAATGTACGGAAAATTATTCTGCGCTTCATTTTTTTTTATCATGCATTCTGATACTGAACAGCTTTTATTTCATATAGAAACGGAAGTTTCCCTTTGCATTGTCCATCTGCATGATAGAAAGAGAAAATGAAACTATCGAAACAACTGTAGAATTCTGCAGCATTCCCAATTTAACATTTGTTCCTGTAAATTTTACCGAACTTCGGTATCAATTGATGATGTGTTCAGTACTTTTTGGTAGCTAACAATGCTTCTATTTTCACAGTTTTTTTCTGATAATTTTACTAAACTTCGGTATTGCTTACTGAGTTGTTCAGTTGACAGTTGAGAGTTCATCAGTAGTTTGACGATCGTTCAGTAAAAATACTTTTACTGAACTGCTAACTGAACACTCAGCTGTTTGAAAGTCCGTAAAACTTTGACTGATTTCAGTATAAAAAACTTGGTCAGGCGTTATCTGGCTTAACTTTACATGAAATATCCCATTATATTCTGCCAAATCAAGCATTCCCTTTATGTGAATTAATGTTTCTTTTTATCTGTGTGGGCATTATACCGGTAAGGTATTATAGAACAAATAAAGTTTATTGCCTTAGTGCGTTGTTTCGCCTTCTTTCGATTAAAATTGAACGAGGGGAAATTTTACACGCTTGTTAAAATTCATTACTTTTTTCTGTGTATAGTCAGCAAAAGGAAATCACTCAATCTAATAGTGATATGACATCCTGAGATGTGGTGTAAATGAAATAAAATAGGGGCTTGCCACAATAGATCAAAAAAATGGTCGCAGTGGAAAATGTACCCAATTGGTTTTGATTAAATGAATTATTTTGGGAGATATTTTCTTCCTCCAATCATGAGCAGTTCCTCTGAATTACAAAATTTTCAATTTGCTAACATGTCGTCTTGAAAGTTGAACTTAGGTTTTCTCGTAATTCATGGGGCAAAATCAATGAATTGTCATGAGAGGGAGCGATTCCACGAACAAGTGGGAAATTTTTCCAGTTTTTATTTTTTGTATTTTTTGATTTGCATGAAACCTTGCATACAAGTTTTTGGGGAAGAAAAACGCCGTTTTGCATACTTGGTTCGCCATTTTGAATCTAGCCTTACTTATGAGAAGGGCCTATGAAAAATGCACATGATATCTTCAAAAAATTGTATCTCGGAAACGGTTTGTCCGATTGGTTTGGTGTCTTCGGCGAAGTTTTAGACAATTGTTGGTGCTATATGGAAAAAATATGCACGGTAAAAAAAAGTTTGGTTTTTGTGTTTTGAACTAAAATATAGATTTTCCCTTAAAAGTTACATGTCAATAATTTTTTAATTATTCTTATGTTATAGCTGACTGAAAATGCTATCTAGTGCACAGTGGGTTGTTCTGGAGAAAAATAGGTTACAATGAAAAAAAATTTTTTTTTAAAAATTACAATTTTCAAAAAAGCTATTAAGAAAAGTCAAAAAAGTTTGTCACCCTAATTTTATGAAAGTACATCAAATTTGCAAGCAAAAAGTACTTCGGTAACATTTTTCTAAGATGCACCGTTTAGAAGATATTACTGATTTAATATTGATTTTTTTGATAACTTAATAAGTTTTGGCCCTTTTCGGATGTACTCCGTGTTTTTCCAGTTTCAAAAGTATTTTTTTCGGAAAGATTGGAAAATTTTGAGTTAAAATGACACTGACAGCTTAAAGATTCGAGTGAAATTCTCTGCCTTAAAAGTATTTTGAAAAACAAGTTACAAAATCCCACTATCAGGAACAATGATTTCTTCAAGTGATTTTTGGTGCGTTGTGCTGAAAACGTGCTAACAAGTATTAGATACAGGTAATTAGATACCAGTTAGCTGTACTACGTACAGTTGGTGATTGTAAACATGGTCTTTGTTGGAACTAGTCCACCATGGCCACGCTGGCCATAACGAGGCTAGCTCCGTCGATGACCGTTTCTTAATAATAAATAAAAAGAACGCAGTCTTAGTCACCTTCCATCAAACTAGACGGCTGCCGACTGATACCTCAATCAACAACCGCCGCACTCTTTATTCATTCCAGGTATATACAATTTACAATCTTCTTCAATAACAATATACCTACGCCAGCAAATCTACCTCGCTCCAACTCTCCAAACTCGTACCTGAAGGTTCGACGATACCTGAGCGTTCAACTCTACCTATCTTCCAACAGTCTTTACCCAGCATTCTATGATTTCTACCCGTGAGCTGTATAATAATGTCTGACTCGGTTCTGAATTCATCCAGTATCTACCAAACAGTAAATGCAGAAAGGTTGCTAGTAGCATAGTGATTATAGTAATTTCAGCTCATAATCCTGTGTTTTTGAACGAGATCCAGTGTTGTTTGATAACATAATAATTGTAAAGGAAAGTGTAACACGTTTTGGTGCAAAGGTAAGTTTTAAATACACATTTTAATTATATGTTTTGTGATATTTTCGTACAAAACTAACAATTGGAAAATATTTTCTATGTTACAGATTACAAAATGAGTAAAATAAGATGTATTCGCCCATTCAAAGACATTCAGTGTTCGAAAGAGCTGCGATATCTCACGGATGGTATCATCCAAAAACTAAAATCAATTGGATTTTCCAAGGTATCCACACTGAACACCAAGGATTTTCGTATTTGTTCGTCTTGCCGTCTACATATTGATTCAAGAGCTCACCTCACCCAAAACGAAGAACAAAGCGTAGCCGGCGGCTCAAGGATGCCAACTGTTCAGACCATACCTGATGTACCTGATTCGCAAAGCTATGAAAGTTTGGTCACGATACCATCAGCGTCAACGCTAAGCACAATTCAATCAAATGAAGACTTCACGATGCCTGTAGACGTCGAAATATTCAACCGAGGAATAGCAGCTATTCGTGTTTCGCCTATAGATTTAGGTAAGGTTAAAAATGTTCACTATCCTGAAAAAAAGTGCGCTGAAATCGTCGAAGGTGTACGAAGAAATCTTTTTAAATTAGACGCTAAAACAGAAAAAGCAAACGAGTTTGATGAAGTCATAGAAAATATGAAAATTAAATTTTTAAATTCAGCCACAAGGCAAGAAAAACTATCAATTTTATCATTGTTACCAAAATCATGGTCAGTACAAAAAATTGTAGACGAATTTAAAACCAGTAGAAATATGGCATCAGATGCAAGAAAGGGAAAGAGATAAATGTAATTTGATTCATCTCAAGCTGGTTCAAGCTCTGGAAATTTGTTTATTGAGTAAAATGATAAACTTTTTACAAATTGATCAAAATAAAAACATAAAAAAAAATTATTTTATGTCTGATGGTGCTGCTTCACAGTATAAAAACCGAAAAAACTTTTCTAGCCTTTGTAAATTTAAGTCAAAGTATGGTATTGACGCTGAATGGCATTTCTTCGCAACATCGCACGGAAAAGGTCCATGCGATGCTATTGGAGGTACGATAAAACGCATGGCTACCAGAGCAAGTTTAGCCAAAGAACGCGAACACCCGATAAAGACTGCAAGAGAGTTGTTTAATTGGGCAAACAAACGAAAAGAAGAAGAACTTACAAAGTTGTCATTTTGTTATTCTACTACAGAAGAATACGAAAATATGTCTTTGCAGCTAAATAATCAATATAATAATGCAAAAACAATTCAAGGAACTCAAAAATTCCACTCATTTCTTCCTCTATCAGAAAATACAATAAAGGCAAAGCTTTATTCAAACTGTCCTGACAATGATGCCAAAATATTCGATATTGTTAAGAAAGTTGTGTAAACAATAATTTTATAAAAATACAGGAATAAAAATAAACTGATGATATCCAACAGATAATGTTATTTTTTATTGCGCACAATCACCATCCCTGAAAAATAGGCTTAATTCGCTCTTTTGAATCTTGCTAATTGAGGAGCTTGCATTTGCAGTTCTCAAAAAGGTGTATCTCGAAATCGAGTTGTCTCATCGGTTTGATGTCTGTGGCGATGTTCGGCAATAGAGAGAAAATATGCACAGTATAAACACATCCAGTTTAAATGGATTAAACTGTTAGGCGATATGCAAGAGTTGAATGCACATTTTCAACACAATACACCAAAAATAACTGGAAGAAATCATTGTTCCTGATAGTGGGATTTTGTAACTTGTTTTTCAAAATACTTTTAAGGCAGAGAATTTCACTCGAATCTTTAAGCTGTCAGTGTCATTTTAACTCAAAATTTTCCAATCTTTCCGAAAAAAAATACTTTTGAAACTGGAAAAACACGGAGTACATCCGAAAAGGGCCAAAACTTATTAAGTTATCAAAAAAATCAATATTAAATCAGTAATATCTTCTAAACGGTGCATCTTAGAAAAATGTTACCGAAGTACTTTTTGCTTGCAAATTTGATGTACTTTCATAAAATTAGGGTGACAAACTTTTTTGACTTTTCTTAATAGCTTTTTTGAAAATTGTAATTTTTTTTTAAAAAATTTTTTTTTTCATTGTGACCTATTTTTCTCCAGAACAACCCACTGTGCACTAGATAGCATTTTCAGTCAGCTATAACATAAAAATAATTAAAAAATTATTGACATGTAACTTTTAAGGGAAAATCTATATTTTAGTTCAAAACACAAAAACCAAACTTTTTTTTTACCGTGCATATTTTTTCCATATAGCACCAACAATTGTCTAAAACTTCGCCGAAGACACCAAACCAATCGGACAAACCGTTTCCGAGATACAATTTTTTGAAGATATCATGTGCATTTTTCATAGGCCCTTCTCATAAGTAAGGCTAGATTCAAAATGGCGAACCAAGTATGCAAAACGGCGTTTTTCTTCCCCAAAAACTTGTATGCAAGGTTTCATGCAAATCAAAAAATATGAAAATTACTCGTTGCTGAAATGATATGGAACCCGCCAACGCACAAAACACCCCCCCGCAAAAACCCCACCCACCAGGAGAGTTTTTTTTTTTTTTTTTTTCCAAAAATTTTTTTTTTAAAATAAAATTTCCCCGCAAAGATTTTTTATACCTGTTTTTTTTTTTTTTTTATTTTTGAACGAAAAAAAAATATTATCACGCTGTTCTCCCCGAAAAAAAAAAAAAAAAAAAATTCGCCCAACCGGGGAGTGGCTTCTCTGAAGAGCCCCACCCCCTTTAGCATCACAGGGAAGCCGTATCGGAGATATGGAATAAAATCGGACTGGGATTGCTAACTAATATTGAAGATAACGTCTTAATTGAATGGTAGTTGAATGAGAAGTGAACAAATATTTGATTGTTTCAATAAGCTTGATTCTTCGATGGTTGCTTTGATCAAGTCTTGAAGTGTTTCATCCACTAGAAGCGTTGCATCTGCTCAACACTCTTCCTCAACGCTGCTACTGTAGTCCACATGCCTTCCGAAGAACCTCCAATCGCACTCTTAATAAAGGCTTTGTCAAAAGATCAGCGGTCATCGATTCTGTAGGAGAATACACATAATTGATGATCCCCTTCATTTTCAAATCTTTGGCGTAATGAAATTTTGTAGATATATGCTTGGTCCGATTACTAAACTTTTCGGAGTCAAGCATCTTTAGGCAGCTTTGATTGTCCTCAAATAATGTCGTTGTTTCAGCTTTCTCCCCTAGGTCCACCAGTAAACGTTTCAACCAGACTGCTTCTTGTGATGCTTCAGATAGGGATACAAATTCCGCCTCCGCTGTTGATAGTGAAACACACGTTTGCTTCCGACAAGCCCACGAGATTGTTCCTCCGCAATATTTGAAAATATGACCACTATTGGATTTGCGATCGTTGCGGCATTCAGCCCAATCTGCATCAGCGTAACCAGTCAGTCCAGATCGATCACTGCTACTGCTCAGCCTAAGCTCCAGGTTCATAGTCCCTTTTAGGTAGCGAACAATCCTCTTCAGCTCGTTCCAGTCTTGCTGGGTTGGACAGCTTACCTTGCGGCTCATGATTGAAATTGCTGCCGCAATGTCCGGTCTACTATTAACAGCAATATACAACAGCTGCCCTACTACCTTCTGGTACTGTTGATTGTTAGGTAGAAGGTCATCAACCTCTTCGATCTTCATATATCCAACGTCCAACGGAATAGCTGATACTTTCGCATCTTGAAGACCAACGGAATTAACAACTTCCTCAATGTATTTCCGCTGATTAATGTGAAAATCTCCGGCTTGGTCCCGTTTCACTTCGATTCCAAGGTAAAACCTGACGTCACCAAGGCTGCTGACTTCAAAATTGCTGTCTAGAACTTGCTCCAAATCGATGATCATCCTCTCGTCTTCGCTTGCCATGATGAGATCGTCCACGTAAACAAGTACGTAGCACCATTTTCCGTTGAACTGCTTCCGGTAAAGGCAGGGATCTGCCTCACATCGCTGGAATCCATTTTCGACTAGCACCTCGTTGAGCCTTTGGTTCCATGATCGAGCAGCTTGCTTAAGCCCGTATTAGCTTCTATTCAAACGGCACACCTTGTTTTCCATACCATTACCATGGAGGCTGCTTCATGAATATCTCTTCCTCAAGGTTGCCGTTGAGGAATGCCGTTTTAACATCAAATTGCTTGACGGTCATTTTCCTCTTTGCTGCAACAGACAATAGGGTACGAAAAGTCTTGACTTGATCATAGTCCGTTCCAAAGCGCTGGCTGAATCCTTGAGCCACCAATCTGGCTTTATAGCGTACGATAATGCCTTTCTCGTTCCGTTTATACTTATACACCCACTTGCATCCAATGGCTCGACGCCCCGCCGGCAAATCAACCAGGTCCCATGTCTCATTTGCTTCAATGGATCCAAGTTCTTCTTCCATAGCTTTCTTCCACTCCGCACTGTGTGGGCTGGCCAAAGCTTGCTTCAGCGTTTTCGGCTCTTCCTGCATTGAAATTTCTGCCGTACACGCATACCTTTCCGGGGCTCTGCCAAAATTCTCCCTTTCCAATCGTCGTGCCGTGCACGGTTCGTCCTCACAAGTTTCTGCAGGCTGGAGCTCTATGTTGTCTTCACCAAAATCCTCTGGCAGACTCTCGTAATCCAGGTCATCATCGTCAAGCTGATCATCATCAGGGCCGGTTTCAATTGCTTCATCTGGTACCACAGGTTCCTCCCGATTGAAGTCAATAGATGGATATACTGGCGCCGGCTCGGGTCTGCAGGTAGCCAGAAATTCAACATCACGACTTATAGTTACCTTTCCTGTTACTACGTCCAGCAAACGGTAAGCCTTGGACACCTCGTTATATCCGACGAGCTTGAGCCTTATTGCCTTTTGATCGAGCTTACCACGCTTTTCACTTGGCACGTGACAATACGCGTCCACTCCGAACCGCTGCATGTGTCCTACATTTGGCTTCTTTCCGAACCACCGTTCATATGGTGTACCATTGATGGTCCTCGAAGGCAGTCGATTCTGCATATAATTCGCCGTCATTATTGATTCTCCCCAAAAACGATTGTCCAGGTTCGCATCAATCAACATGCACCTGGCCATCTCCACCAGATACCGATTCTTTTTTTCGGCGCTCCCATTTTGCTGAGGGGAGTACGGAGCGGTGAACTGGCCAATAATACCGTGTCTCTTCAGGAATGCTTTCACTTTATTGCCAGTATATTCTCCTCCTCGATCGGACCGCAGAATCTTAGGTGTTTTCCCAAATTGCGTCTTCATCAGCAGGACGTACTCTTCCAATCTCTGGACCGCTTCAGACTTCTCTAGAAGCGTTGCATCTGCTCAACAAGCCGTCCAAATGAACACTGACATCATCAACAATTTTCGGTGACATCTATCTGATTATAACTAAATTGAAACGACACTGCTAAATACGTACCATCCTCAAAATAATATGATTTTATGACGGAAGTGTATGCACAGTACCGATATCCATTTGATGTTTGTACTGTGTTTATGCGGGGGTTGTTGTAAGTAAAACTGACGTGAGTAACGAGGCATTCTGAAATGGGTCACTGGAACCCAACAGAGCTATCATCTTCCAACTCCCGGGCTAAAAATATTTGTCGAATCGACAACAGTTCGTTTGACTGCAAACATTTTTCTTTCATATAAACATTTCCGGACGGTGGGCGTTGGATTGTACACACACACACATGTTGAAGCATGCAAAACCTCGCATCCTAGTTTGAAGACCCTGAAGTCTGTCATAATGCATGACAGTCGCTGTCGGAAGACTACGTTCGAAAGGCGTGTACTAGCTTCCGGCATCGTCTTGAGGATGTCATTGATAGATATTGAGGACACACAACATAAATTTGTTTGAAAGGACCTAATACAGATAACAGAACTTGATAATGCTAATTTTATTGCTTTAAGTCAATTTGAAAATGGTATTGAAAAAAATACCATAAATTATCGCATTTTTTCCACCCGCACCCTGTAATACCAAACGATCCAAGCAACTAAATTCCCCACATGCTGCTCGATGAACCTCTTTGCATTACAAATTTTACATATGTTCTTCCCACGTCAAATCGTACTTGGCATCCCACAAATGTGTAGATGGCAAAATAATCATTTGCGACATTTTCTCGGTATGCATGTTGCACATTCTCAAAGCAACCCTTCAAATACCACTGTCAAACCCCCTCGCACAGTGGATTAACATAGAAACAAATCGTAGATTATATCAGAACAAATGTCACCGAAAATTCGATAGAAAAATCCTAATAAACTGTTTCTCTTGAAGCAGTAAAAATATTAGTATTCTCTAATAAGTATTCCTATTCTAATTGTTCATCAGTGTCTTATGACTGTACCACCTTGAACAGTAAACTCGCACTAAATTAATTACCGAAGAAATACTCATCTGGGTCAGAGACGATGTAACTTTCGGACCAGAAAATGGTTCAATTTAGTACTCTGTTGAAAGGTGCTCGCACTTAATGTGACAAGGGCCAACCTGTTGCCATCGCGAAAGTGAAAGCGTGGGCCGCTTTTCAATGGATCGCTTGAAATCGTTCTAATTTTCGAATTCTTCCAATTGCTAAATATGAGTCTCTAATGTGGCGTGTGGATTAGTGTAAGCTGCCAGTGGTTTGTTGAGGGAAGAGTGCAAAATTTCAGCAGATTTGCTTCAAGAATCATATATCTCTCAACAAATCGGATAGGCAGACGAACGTTCATTTGCCACGTTGTACTTGTTTACAGTCGTCTTGCAACACCCCCGCTCGCATGTCCATTCTCGTTTCGGACAAGCAAAGTATCAGTCTAGCCTTTTAAATCAGCGGATTTGCGCGCCACTGGACCATCCATCTTAACCACCCTTTACGGATTCGCAAACCACCGACCGCGACGACGGTACCTTTAATTGGATAGTAATGATGTTTGCAGCGGCATTTGTGAGCAGTTGTTAAATTTGCTCTTTCAATTTCTTGCACCAGTAATAAATAAGACGAGATTGGAAGAAAAAAAAACGAAACAAATCCTTGCCTGCAACGCTGTGGCAAATTAACACCCCGCTAAACAAGGTGTCCTCGGGCGATATATGTATGCACGCCGAATGACGCCAATCAAAGGTTTTGGCTATGGGATTAGTTAGTGAAATTTTGCACTTCGCACGTCGTTATGATGCAAACGGATCATAAAAAGGCGCGGTGAAAACAAACGAAGAGCAGCGAACTTGGCAGAACCCGTGGAAAACAACAGTTGCTCGATGCTAATCTATGCCGGAATTGGATGATTATCAAACTTTCTCCGCGCAATTGCGCAACCTTGGTTGTTTGTTTCACTGCCATTGCCTTCGGAACAAGGTTCTAGTACACACAGATGCCGTGTGCAGTGGGTGAATACTGTATACATTGTTTGTGTTTATACGAAACATGTAACTGTTTCCTCAGTTAAGATTCTAAATTAAACTTCCTTTTACCATATATGCGGTGCTTCATTAGAGGGTTGGATGCGAACAGTGTTCACAGAACATTGATGGATTCCAATCACGCAAACATTGGACATTGGATCTGTTTCGTAACTGCTATTTACAGGTACACAGGTACATATTTGGATTAGTTAAAAAAAAGGAGCTGATCCATTTTGAACCGAAACAGAAGTTGGAAAGCGATGTACAAATTTCGCAGCCTCAGAGTCACCCTCGGGCCCTCCCAAGTAACAATTTTAGTTTTGTTCCAACCATATAACACTTTTCCCGGCTTTGTTGATAAAACTACAATCAAAACTGTTTTGTCTACTAACACCTCCTCTATGCTTCTTTAAAGCAGAAGTTGTTCTAGTAAAAGCTATTATGACCACTTGAGAACCTTCATAAATCTATTGGCTGCCATGAAAACCAGAATGCGGCCAAATGGCCACAGCTGTCAAACTTCACTGTGAAATCGAGGTTGTTTTTTGTTGTTCTGTTTTGTTCGATTCTCTGCTCTTCTGATTAATTTAGCAGTAAAAAAAAGGTCTAGTGTTGCGGGAAATTTTGTTTGATAGCAAAATATCCAAAATAAATTGAGTTTTCTACACCGTATTATGCACCAAATTATTTGCGCATTTATTTTTATGGTAAATATTGGCGCGATAAGAGCCGCAAATTGATGCGCTTCGGAAATTATGCGAATTTACAACAACATAAATCAAATTAAGAAAAAAATACATTCGATAAATTAATCAAGAATTTCCTGAAGTGTGCTTTCAATTGGATGAGATTATCTAAAAGAATGCGGAAATCAGTCTCCGATCTACAGTTTATTTGCATACCATTGAAAATTTGATGCATTTATTTTTCCACATTTCAATTATTTCTTATATTTCAATATGGCGATTGGAAAAAAATCACAGTTTTGCCATAAAGCCAATTTTTTTTTTGCAATGACTGTTATAAAACTATTTATTCTTATAGTGACTTCCTTCAATTCCAATTTGCAGTTTAATGCATTTACTGGAGGCAAAATGGTTTTAAAATACTTTATCAACTGACCATAATAAGATAAAATCAATGAGCCCTAAAACGGCATTTCAATACAGCATTTTACGAACTCATAAAGTCGAAATAAAACCTTTCATAGGAGTAAAAGGAATTTGAGAAACAAGGTTTTAAGATCGTTGTAAGCAAGCTGTGTAGGATCTCATAAACATGACTAAAATATGAAACCTATTGGCACCTCTTGGTGCCATAACAAAACCAAATTGATTTTAACATTAATAAAACTTAATAAAGCAGGATGGTGTTAGCAATGTTACTTGGGCTGTTGCCTACCCGAGCAAAGCTAGAGATCAAATTGATAACAAAATTTGCTACTATGCTATCAGGTTTTCTGATTACTCCAGTTGATATCGTTTTGCGTGGATTAACAGTTTACATAGCAGAAATGAGAGCAAAATTGTACACTGTAGAATCAAACTGAAAACTAATCCTGCTTTCAATTAAAGCAATTTGATTACAGATTTTGAATTATGATATGATATCAAAATGAGTTTTTAATATCATAGCGTTCGTAAGCAACGATAACAAAAATTGGTCAATTCTTCATCTATACTGGAAGATGCTTCCGGAGAAATGTTTTCAGAATTCTTCTTTGTTTGAAGCAGTACACAGAGTTGCTTCAGAGGTACATTTTCCGGCTCACCGACATCATTTTCGTGGTCAGTTGAACGTTTTTTTTTCTCGAATTTAGTGTTCGTCAAAACGATAGGACCTTAAATTTGACTCTCGATTTTTGTATGAAATTCTAACAGACATTAATATTGAAGAAGATATTCTCGAAGATATTTAAAAACTTGAATTTAGTTACCACGATTGGATTTCTATTGGCAACATACAATATCGCACTAATCATTCATGTCAGAAACTCGGGTACGATGATTCATATGTTTATATTACTGGTGAATTTTATCGAATAGAACAAATTTTAACTGAAAAAAATAGTGAAACACATATTATTGGCTTGAAATTGATCACTCATAAAATTTTTGACAATATGTTTTCGTATTCAGTTAGCAATTCATTTATACTTAAAAAAACCAGCAAGTATTTTCGCCAATGTGTAAGTATCTCTTTTAACTACAATGAGGAAATCATGCATTTCATATTTGTGTAAATATAGCAGACAGATTGATTGATTTTAAATTAAAAACTGTGATAAACTTCAAAAAATTAAAATAAAGAAAACAATCAACATACTTAAACAAACTATTAACTTCTAATTTTTTTTTATCTTGTAGACATCAAAATTTGATATCATTATGATTTAAATTTGATAACTTATCAATGCAAAGTGAAAACATAATTGGATAACACCAAAATTGATATCCAATTGAGCTCTCATTATGATATGAAGAGCATATTTTGATCTCAGTTTGCTATCATTTTGTTCACCGACTTTGCTCGGGTACCGGCCACTGTTTGTTTTTTTTTTTCCCTCTCCCCCCCCCCCCCCCCCATATTAATTTTTTTTTTTATACCAAGGTCCGTTTTCCCCCAACCCACCACCTCTTTTTGGTATTTTTGATTAAGAGTATGCTACGGCGGTAAGGATAAATTATAGAAAATGTTCATACAGTAGGATGGATCACCACACCACTTTTTCCCCACAATATTTTAAAAATATATTTTTGTTTAAAAGAAAAAATCCGCGCAAACAAGAGAGAGGCCCCGAAAACCCCCCGCCTCGCGAAATCCCGTTTTCCGGGACGCCAATACTTATTTCCGAGGATTCCCGAATTTCTCTGAAGGCGATATTTTATTCTTAGAACGTATCAAACTAACATTAAAACGCATATCTTTTTCGATGTTTTCACTTATTTTCCAAAACTTAACGTCACGCAATTCATATTTATCTCACCTGATTTGAAAATAAGTAAAATAAAACCATAATTTTGATTATTGCTGACCTCGAGCAGTGACAAATATGTAGACATGTCACATTTACAGATATGGGTGCGACTAGATTTGAGTTGGAGTGTATTTTTCTCTGTTAAATCTGTGCTGTCAAAAACGTTTTGCCATTCAACAAAAGCATTCACTGTTTTCATTGAAGATTACGAAGAATCGCGCCAGGTAACGGGGTTTAACTAAAAAATGAGAATTTTCTTCAAGTGCCATAACAAAACGACTTGTTTATAGAAAGGAAAACTATAAAAAAAAATTAATGAACATTTGAAGACGGTCCGTCATCAGCTGTTCGACGAAGCTTTGTCCTGAAGTTTGAACAGGAGCGTTGTACAGCTTCTTTATCGATTTGGCGAATGCATCTTTTGATTCTATTAATCAGTTGTTTAAAGTCTTAGGCTCTCCAGTTGTTTTTGTACACCAGCGAACTCAAATGTCCAAAGAAATCTCCAATCGGGCGACACTGGGTCAAAATGGTTGGATTGCGGTTTTTCGGTACATATGGGATGTTTTGGCTTTCCAAGAAGGCTTGTGTTTTCCTCGCATAGTGCGACAACGCTTTATCCGGTCAAAAGACGTAATTTCCTTCTGCATGATATGTTTGAAGAAATGGAATCAATATTTTCTTCAAACATTGATTTTGGTACACTTTTTGATTAATAGCCAAACCGCTGGGCTTGAACAATGGTTTGGAAATTCCTCTTTCAGATATGGCAGTCCTGTCTAGTTAGAATCTGGAATCACTAACTGTGTTGCAGCCGCGCGGAAAGTGACCGCTGCAAGAATTCTTTTACAGTGGTTTGTTGAACTAGGCGCCCACTTTCTGTGGTATAAATTTCACGGTGTTTCGTGCAGTGAGTCAAAACTTATTCCAGATGGAAGCCGAGAGCAGAGAAAAAATTCTGCACACCCACGTTGATAATCCAACGTGGTCCGCAATAAAAATCGCAAAAACGTTGAAAATCGCCAAATCAACCCTGTATGATGTGCTCAAACGTTACAGGTAGCGAAAGAGCGTGGATCGAGTGCCTCAAGGTAAGCGTCGTATCGGAACATATGACCGCAAGCTGAACCAGAAGGTGTTGAGAACCGTCAGAGCAAACCCTGGACTCTATCAGATAATGAAATCGCACAAAAATACGCTGCTGCTCGCAGTGCCGTTCGAAGAATTAGTTTGCTAGCAGGATATCGTTCTTATCGAGCCAGCAAGCAACCAAACAGAACGTTGAAGCAAAGTTTCGTCACCAAAAATCGAGCTCGGAAATTGTACCAGCAGGTTTTGACGAAGTACCAAGGATGCCTGCTCATCGACGATGAAACCTACGTCAAAATGGATTTCGGACAGCTTCCTGGCCAAAAATTCTACATGGCGACGGCACGAGGAGATGTTCCTGCGAAGTTTAAGTTTGCTTTTATGGACAAATTAGCCAAAAAAAAACGGATCATTTGGCAAGGGATATGCAGCTGCGCAGCAAGGACCAAAGTGTTCGTGACGAATAAGACGATGGACTCGAAGCTGTACAAGGAAGAATGCCTCAAAAACCGCGTACGACCTTTCATTAAAGCCCATAAAGGTCCCGTGAAGTTTTGGCCAGATTTGGCGAGTTGCCACTACAGCCGGGAAGTCATCTAGTGGTACCGCGATAATAACGTAGATTTCATCGATAAAAACATAAATCCACCCAACTGCCCGCAGTTCCGGCCCATCGAGAGATTTTGGGCAGTAATGAAGCGGAAGCTTAAGAAAAGTGGAAAAACGGCTCGGGACGCGACTCAGAAGACCAAAATGTGGAACAAATGTGCCAAGGAAGTTGACTCCGGAGGTGTGCAGCGTTTGATGGGAGGAATAAAGAAGTGCGAATTTTCATTAGATACGAAAATTTTTTTATTTTTTTTCCTTAAACACAGTTTCCCTTTTTTTTAAATTTTAAACTTTTTTTTCCCCCAACCCCTTCCCCAAAACAAATGATTTTATTTTTCCGGATTCTAAATGGACATAGCTTTATAAAGCATCACCTTCTGCTCAAACGTCATAGGCGTAGCCAGGATTTCAAATAGGGGGGGGGAGTTTTTTTTTTTAGAGAGAGAGAGAGAGAGAGAGAGAGAGAGAGAGAGAGAGAGAGAGAGAGAGAGATAATAATAACATCGTCTCCAACCAGTGGTTGCACATACTGAACAATTAATATTAACGGACACTTAACGGACAATACAACGCCCGGTGGACCAGTAGAGTAGGGTCATTTTCATGTTCCGACAGATGGAGCGGGAATGGAGCCCCAGTTATGTGACATTACGCCTGAATGCGGGTGGATTATCTTCTCTACTCTCACCCAAAGTATTTGACAATACCCGTCCGTTTCTTGCAACAAGATTAAACAATTCTAGGCTTGTTCTGGAATAAAAAAAAAACGATTTTAAAAACTTTCGATATTTCCCATGTTTTTAAATCAAACCACATTGAATGCCAAACATTTAACGGGTCATGTAGCATTTTTGTATAGAATAACCACCGAATTTGTTTGCAGTTTGTACTGAAAATGTACTTTTTATCCGCGACCCTCTTACCCAAAGCAACACAGAAGAAACACCGTTTTTTACTCACCATGCTCACACCGTTTGAATAGATTATATTTTTTTAATGGTTGTTCAAATAATAAGTGATTAGCTTTTAACAAACATACATTTTGAGTTTTGGTGGTTTATAGCTTATGGTTTGTGTCCCCTTTGCTCACCTTTAGTATAATTATTTGAATTGATATTTTCTAAACAGGAACATCAAACATAACCTTTTAAAACGACGTAAGTAACAAATGTAAGCAAGCTGTATTTTTTGTGCTGAATGGTTGCTACTAGCATTCTCAACACACGAGTAGTTAGTAAATAATTTAAGAAATTTTATTCATCAAAGACGAAAAGAAATTCATATGCGTTCCAACAGCTATTCCTCAATATTTTAAAAATAATTTATATACACATCTGCATCTGCGTTTTGAAATTTGAACCGATTTATCTGATATGATCCAACTGAAACACGTTCTGTCGAAACACGGTATATGTAGCAATCATGTGTATCTGAGTAGTATGAAACCAAAACGGTGTATCATTGAATTACATTAAAATTGTTGTTCAAATTCGAGAAATACAACCATTTTGCATATTTTTCTATTCGTGGTTATTTCAGCTGCATGAAAAAACATTCGTTTTGTTTTGTTTGCTTGTTTTTTTTTAATTACATGCTGGAAAATATTATACTTACTTTTGAAAAACTTTCGAATGTCCATTTATGGTACTTCTGGATAAAATGAATCATATAACTGCTTTAGACTGCTTATAATTAAAAAAAAACCGTATGTATTTTACCCGATGATTCGTTTTGTTATGAAGGTTCTTCTGTTTATAAACACGCGCAGAACCATCGCTTATTCTTCCGGTCTTCTTCTAAACTCTCCACCGATTGCTTGTCGATCTGCCAAACTTGGAAGACATCTGCATGGAGTTATCTCAAATTATAATAATCCGTCCAATCTATCACAAAACGTTGCGATTGGTTGAGCGGACTGGAGATAATGAAATCCACTTGTATAAGGCCAAGTCTCTCCCGGTTGGTATTAAACCGATGAGCATGGATATCAATAGAAACATAAAGTTACCAGAAGCCACAAAATGCATCTACGGACTCTTATTTTTACGAAATCCCTCAATTTCAATTTTTAATGGATTAGCATAGATTGTTCATTAGACACTTCAAGTTGATTGATACAGTTATTAGTTACAGCAGTGCAATAGATTGTAGAATACAGTAGTAAAAATTGTAAGTTACGAAAAAAGAGTTTGGTTCGAGCATCGGCTGTGAAAGGTTGTGTCGATGCTTTATTACGCACTATTTTCCTATCGAGCATGGCGCGTTTCGTGTTGTTTCGGTTATCTATAATTCGGTGTAACGAGTGATCGAGTGAGCACAGTAAGAGAACAACAAAGCGTCTCTCAAGCGTTCATAAAATTATCCTTGTTTTCCTAACGGAAAACCACCATCACACTTTGTGAGTGGCTCCAATAGCATCCTTATTATTGATTTAACTCAGATCAAATCGGATTTCCAACATTATAAAAAATCACCTTGTTTTTCCGATGAAAAAAACACCATTACACTTTGTGTGTGGCCCCAATAGCATCCTTACTGTTGTAATCGGTTCGAATCAGAAATCGGCACTAGTATTTAAATATTTTACTAAACGAAGCGTGAATTCAGCTTATTGTTTACCAAAACGAACCCTGCTGCCACCCAATCTTGTCATCCAAAATCCCAGTGATTTCTCGTGGAAGTGCGGCGGTGGTCTCGGCTTCCAATAAAACGTCCAAATAAACGTTAACGCATTCCTACCCTTTCGTTATTTGACCTGCATTCGGGCGAGGCCAGCGCCGGTATTGCCTTAGTTTGGGATCACCAGTTTTACACATTGAGCATGTTTGCATCATCTGTTGATCTTCTGAGTAATAACAGCTGAACTGGCAGTAACGGAATAACAACTTCGGGCGGTCAATCATGCTCATTATCCTGCTCATGCTCATAAAAACGGATAAATTATTTGAATAGGATGAGACAACTGCAACTTCTCGCCCTGACTAGCTTGCTGTTCTGCTTCTCACACGCTGAATCAAACTGTAAGATATGATCAACATATATTCTCAATAATACGAAACTACTGTACCCTAAAACGGGGAAAGCGGGGTAACGGGGCGGTTTGACCCATGCCATGAATAGTTCAAATAAATATTTTTCGTTGATACTTTTTCTAACTATCAACTGTGTTTCTTAATCTAGTATTATTTGGCTTCTGAAAGCTATAGCATAGGTTTGAATATTCAGTTTTTTGATTAACCAAGAACTGAACATTTTATTGAGCATAGCTTCTTCAACTTTCAGCTAGCGGGGAAAAAAATCAATCATTGCTTATCTAATAGCTAACATTACAGATTAAGAGATATTTCCCTAGAAGCACATTTGTTTCAACCCAGTAAAGGTGACTGCTCTGTGACTCAATTAAGTCACAATAGAGCTGCTGAAACCAGTTTTGACTGTTGTGTGCTGCTTGGGGTTTTAAGATACTTTAGGCTACATAGGTTGGGTTCTAGGTTAAAGGAAAAATATTGTAATAAAATTGTTACTCGTTACTATTTGAAAACTATTATATAATTACAACTTTTTTCTCATGGATGTCAATTTTTTACGCTTTTTTGCTACTTGTTACAAAATCGAGGCAACTTCGCGTAATTTGGCTTTTTTATTTAGGCAAAGGAGCATTCTGACAAACATCCCAAGCAACACAAAACCGTCATATTTGGTTACAGTGACTTGATTGTGACTTAATTAAGTAGTATTGGAGTAACATCAACTGTATTGCAACAAGTTACCTTGCAACCTTCTAGAGATAAAAAATAAATAATAATATATTGAAACAAATAATAAAATTCTAAAATTAAAATCAAAACTTAGGGGGGGGGGCAACGGCCCCCCCCCCCCCCCCCCCCCGGCTACGCCTATCCCCCGTCTTTTTAATTTTAATTATAATTCTCAGCCGGAGTAGCAAAATTTTTATCATAATAATAATGTTTTTTTCTTGGGTTTGGGTTTTTGTGGGAGGGGAGGTTTTTTTCACCTCCCAAGCCCAAACTTTTCCCGCCGTATTTTCGCTCCTCCCCCCCCCGCGGGGTTTTTCGGTTGTTTTTTTTTTCTCTTGGTTTTTTTGCCCTTTTGTTTTCTTGTGGCCGGCTGTTCCTTTTTTTTTTTTTTTCCTTCCGTTTGTAGGTTTGCGTTCCTTAGCTTTTTTTGCTCCACCGGTTTGCCTAATCGAATCCTTGTTGTTAAAAGTACTATGGAGCAATCTAAGTCCTTTCTTGTCCATTATTTTAGCCGGTCTGCCACTACTACTCCTACGAGCTGTTCCTGAGGATGGCAGGATACGATAGATGGTTGAAACTGGAATATTCTCGGTTTTAATATGGTTCACAGTGAACTTTTTCCCGTGATTTATGTTCGTTCGATAGAACTGTACAATCCGCCCGCGTAATGCTTCATGCATCGACAACAAAACAAAACATGCGATTATGTTGGGGAGACAGAGGGCATTGTTTCACATAATCTCTCTTTTCTCTGTGCACGTTTGTGGTTTGAGGTAAAGGATTGATGTATTATGGAGGAGAATTTATCATTGATTGTAATTGGAATTATGACGTGCAGAAGGTAAGAAATCAAAAGAATATTCGTTGCCTGTATCAATTAACTTTTTGTGTTCGGTACAAGTTTCGAGATGGCAGACGTTTGGCGATACTTTAAAAAATTGCCTTCCGATGCGGAAAAAGCGGAATGTCGCCTATGCTTGCAAGTTCTCAAGTGCAAAGGATCTTCAATTCACGGTTTGATGCGACAACTCCAATTGAAACACAACAAATTTTGCAACCGGAAAGAGCTCACATCAACCGAGTAGCCATGTACATCCACCGCGACTGTGACTATAACAACCGTTCCGTCAGTGTCAACCCCCGAGCATCTTGACAGATGAGTTTAGTTTAACGTACCCATTGACAAATTGTAGATGTCTCCTCCGTGCATAAACAAAAGGGCCATCCATTCTCGATAATACCGCTTTGTTGGTTTGAAATACATGTTTTCGTTTTCTCTTAGAAATGAAAAAGGGGAAGAGAGAGAGAGAGAGAGAGAAAGAGAGAGAGAGAGAGAGAGAGAAAGGGGGGGGGGAGAGAGAGAGAGAGAGAGAGAGAGAGAGAGGGGGGGGGGAGGTCCGATGTACACCTTGCAGTCTGCACCTTGCAATAACTCTTGCGCTTCTCGGTACCTTTCGGTACTAGTATCTTTATTTTTGTTTTGATTCGCTATGTTATTTTGACACAATTTTGAGGGTGTGTTGGTATGAGTCACGTTATTAGGAGCGAATCATTAAGCTTGGGACCGGTATGCTAGTACTTCCTGAGCCAAAAATTATACTCTTTTTCTTCATGACTATCCATCCGCTGAGTATAGCGCGCCATTTAAATGTGAAGTACACGCGCTAAGATGAGAATACTTATAGATCGTTTAAATGAGTCGATAGTCGCTCAAAAGTTCACATACCCAAATAATGCGTAAACAGAGATTACCTAATATTGGGTAATAGTCTTGAAGGCAGATAAACGCTAAAAATTATCGATTTTGTATCGTTACTTTTTACTGAAAATTAGTTATTTTTTGATAGTTTAGTTTAAGAGAATGCTTCAACAAAGACAATTTAATAATTTATTCATTAAGATTAGTATTCCAAATTATGCACATAAGGAGAAACAAATGTTCACATGTATAAAAATGTAAATATATTTTTCTGTATTAAAAAAAAGTAGTGTGTGTGTGTGTGTCCAATCTAACACCCATCGGCCGGCAATGGTATTATAGAAGAAATCTGTTTACAATAATCATTCAAGTGACCATTGGAAGCAGCTTTAATCCGGGAGCTAGAAAGTGATAGCTCTACTGCAGATCCAGCAACCCATTTCAGAATGTCTGGAGAGTCACGCCCATTCCGAGGTTACTTTCACATACAATAAGCCCCGCATGTAAACATTACCGATATCATTTGGATAAGGGCACTGTAACACACTTCCAGATTTGGAAATTTTGAATTTCCAAACCAGGCACGTATTTAGTATTATTTGGAAATAAGATTATTGTTATATAGTTATAGTCAGATACATCTCACCCATGTCCGCCTCCTGAATCACACTATCTTGTTCATTCATAAAAAAAAATGTCGACGTTGATTCGTAATAAATTTTTTGCACTCGCGATTAAATATGCGCAAAAATTAACGTTGCGAAACCGCCCGCTAGATATGCAACCTGCATAACAAAATTCTGTACACCCCGTGGTGAATGCACCTAAAATTATGTGCAAGCTTTTCACCCGTCCATGCGCGTTGTTTTCGTTTGCTGCTTCTGACCAGCAAATGGCTGTTCTCTACATTGCACTCGTCTTCTTTTTTTCACTCCACACACTGCCAATAATGCAAATCCCCGCAATGAGGCGACTCTATTTCGAGCTTCAAAACTGCTAATAATCATCGATTCACTCGCGACAAAGCGGAAAAACACTCCAAAATCATAAATTATACCCGAGTGTCACAATATTACCACTAATAACCAAAACTAAGCTGATGTAACTCTTCTTCCGGGTGCGGGGGAGAAGCACAAAAAAAAAAAACGGGGAAATACTACCGACACTCAAACATTTCGAAAGGGAATCGATTGTATTTACTACGGCTTACACAATGCACGCGGAGATTTTTTTTTTTTTCTTTTTTTTTTTAATTTAATTTACAAATTATTTTATTTTTTTTCTCGCGCACGACCCCCCACAAACACAAAACCGCTTTTTTCCCGGAAGCTCTTGGCCGTCGTGACAAAAATATGTGAGAGGCGAAACAAAGAGCTCATATCTGCGATGAAATTTTTCAATAACATAAAATTCAGCTGTTTGCGAAGAGCTACCAATGCTTACCAGATCACAGCTTTTCAAGTTTATTAAAGAAAAACGTAGTAAACTTCTAAAAATGGCTGAAAATCTGGCAACCAGATTTGTAACATTCTAGCTCAATTGGACGTGATATAGGAATGCCTCTAATGGATCAAGTTTCGACATTTCTATCCAAAAAAAATTTCTCAAAGGAAAAATCGAAAATCGACATTTTTTTCGAAGCCAAATAACTTAAAAGTGCATAACACTTCGAGAACTAATACTTATACTAATACTCGACTACACGAAACCGAAGAAGTCTGCACATTGTAGACGAAATACACGTATCTGTCAAGATAAGCAATAAAGGTAGTTGGAGTTAAATGGAAATTACTAATCTCTCATCTCATTTTCTAGTAACAGGTGTTCCAATAAAAAGCACCAACTCTCCAGGATTCACTTGCATGTATATGCTTGTATATATTTATTAAGTTTTATTAATGTTTTATAAAAGCCAATAGTTTTATTTCGACTTTATGAACTCGTAAAATGCTGTTTGGAAATGCCGTTTTAGGACTCATTCATATTATCTTATTATGGTCAGTTGAAGAAGCATTTTAAAACTATTTTGCCTCCAGTAAATGCATTAAACGGCAAATTGGCACTGAGGGAAGTCAATGTGGTTTTAAAACGGCAAAAAACATGACCAAATAGTTTTATAGTAGTCATTGCAAAGATAAATTGGCTTTTATCAAAACTGTGATTTATTTCCAAACGCCATATTGAAATATAAGAAATAATTCAAATGTGGAAAAATAAATGCACCAAATTTTAAATGTAATGCAATGAACTGTATATCGGAGACCAATTTCGACATTCTCTTAGATAATCTTATTGTATTCCATCAGTATTTGTTTAAATTTTCTTTTTGTTGTTGTAAACTCGCATAATTTCCAAGGCGTATTAATTTAAATTAAATTTAAATGCGTATTGAAGATAAATGCGCGTATGATTTGGAGCATTATACGCTGTAAAAAAACTCAATTTACTTGGATATTTTGCTATCAAACAAAATTCCCCGCAAAACAAGAACTTTTTTCTTAGATATCATCTACTGCTAAATGAATCAGAAGAGTAGAGAATACAGCAAAGAAAATTAAAAAAAAACAACCACGATATCACAGTGAAGTTTGACAGCTGTAGCCATTTGGCCGTATGCTGGTTTTCATGGCAGCCAATAGGTTTTATGAAGGTTCTCAACTGGTCATAACATCTTTCACTACAACATTTTCAAAATCGGTATGGTCTTATAAAAGTTTTATTAATTTGTTTTCACAACCATCTATAGGGTGGGCGACATTGTACACATTTCGGCTTTAAAGAAGCATGGACAAAACAGTTTTGAATGTAGTTTTACCATCAAAGCCAGGAGGAGTGCTAAAAGGCTGAAATAAAACTAAAATTGTCAATTAGGATGGACACAATTTTGACGTGTTTGATGAAATTGATCTGTTGGTATAACTCCTGAACCTCCCGGGTGATATCTCACTAGATTTGCACAGCACAATCCTTTTCTGAAGACATCATATGCAAGTGCGAAACTCTGAAATTAAAATTATGTTTCTTCCACAACTAGTTAATTATTCGGGCATATTTCCAAACCAATGATTAGTACTCACTAGTATTCGAAGCAAGCAGGCATGGACATTTACAATGTTGATCTAGAACTTCAGTCTCAAAACTTGAACGTCCCGTTCCTAAACCAGTTAAAAATTAAAAACTGCTTTTTAAATATGTCCAAACCAATTCTTGAGGTCTAAAAACTAAATAATTTTCCAAAATAATAAGATCATTTGTAATAATGTTGAACTCTATCAAGACTCATTCGAAAGAACCAATGTTTTGCTAACAAGGACAAGGCTAACAAGGAAACATTATTTTAATTCAGAAACTTGTCCAATGGCAACAATTTCCAGTAGCAGATACCACACTGGCCTCATCCGAACATTTTTTGGGTTTTCCCATGGGAATTGAAATACTTTCAGAAATGTCAATCTCTAAGTCTGTGAACCAATTCGCGAGTTGAATTTAACTTTGATTAAAAATTGACAGATAGGAAGTTATGCTGCTACCCTGCTATCCGAGCTTGGTTACTTCTGACAGATGCGAAGTTAAAACTTTACCATTGTGGCAGCATTCTATTCGAAAACCGGTTTATCAACAACACAGGGATTTTCTAACATGGCAACATAACTTTCGATGTGTCACATTTTAACCAAAGTTAAATTTAACTCGCGAATTGGTCCACAGCCTAAAAGAGATTAGACTGTATCAAAGCATTATGACATTCTTTATGAATCATTATTTAAAAAAAGCCCCCTTCTAGATTGTTGCCTAATTACGCGAATGCGAAATTCCACCCTACATGATAACCTAGGTTTGATTGCCTAAAACCGTAATCAATTTTCAGTGCAGTGTTTTTGTCGATATCTTTCCAATTCTCATATATAGGGTAATGGGCTCTTGTTTTGGCCTACGAATCAAAAGATATGGCCCGTCAATGGAAGTCTCCTGCTCCATTATCAAAACTAATCTCTATTCGATATTTATCAATGCGTCCAAAATGTGACACACCTAGGCTGACACTGAAAATGGTCACCCTATAGGTTGTATCAAAGTAACCGCAACGGAAACCAATCAGCGATAACATGCGGGCTGAAGTCAGAGTGCCAAAAATAAACCACTTGCGATTCTGCCCCACAACTGCGATGTCATAGACTCACAGTATCCAATGAACTGTTTACATTTTTCAAGGACAACATCGAAATCCCACCAGCACCTGTCGCAGCGATATGTCGTTCCCATAATACACAAATCACCCTCTTCTCCCCCGAAAGATTCGTCAAAGGTCACAGACTGCCGAAAGTCAGAAACCGTCATGTCTTGTGTCTTGCGCACGGGTGGTTTGGGTGAGCGTAAACAAGTCTATTTTAAATAAACTAGACAATTAATGTACCCATCGGTGATAACAAACCGATGACGTCATTAGCGGGCAGTGAGTGACTTCACCAATAGGAATATCTGATACCGCGCGCATCCGTCTCACGGTCGAGATGATGTCATTCCATCGCAGCAGCACCATTGCTCCTATTGATGGATGGGTGGTGTAAATAGTGAGAAGAATAAGAAGTTACGCTTCTAAAAAGAGATCAAACAAATTACGTATGCCGGCCACGAGGGGCACGGAAACGTCTATGAACCACGACGCGCCACGGCGGAAGCGTTGGTGGGAGGCGCACACTCGGAAAAGTGACGTACCACCCACCGACCTCCACCGCACGCCTACGGGAGGCGAGCACGGCGTACGTGGTCTATTGTTGTGTTGTTTTGATTGTTTTTTTTTGTCGTTTATTTTTTTTGTCTCTCTTTTTTAGTCTTCTTTATTTACACAATACTATCTTTTTTTGACAATCGTTAAGTAATTTATATAAATATTACGATAAATCGCTGCTCTTTTAGTAGCAAAAACAATCTTAAAATAACTTTCGTCTTCTCTCAAACCTTCAACATTGCGCCTACTTGTTTGGTCAAGGTTGTAGTTTTTTTTTTAAATTGAGTCAAATATGTCAAGCAGACCAAGAGTTTGTCCGTAGTCCAGAAGGGTAGTTAACGAATAGGTCAGTTCAAAGGAGGGTTGTGGGGAAGTCGCGTAGAGGTCACCTGTAAAAAAATGGGCATCGATTGGAGAAGTGGAGCATTCATTCTTGGACACATGGCGAGACACCAGCTGTCTCACGTCAAGCGCGAAACAGGGGTCTCTTAAGTAGATCATTAGGGCGTCCAAGTCCCACTCCCTCCAGCGTCATCCTCCGTGTAAAATGTGCTTGTGTAGTCTTGTGTGATATGTAACGTCCGGAACGGGTTCGATAAAACGGTGTAACGATATAACAATAACGGGAAGCAGTAAGCTTATAGTAGATCCATATTTCTTTCTATTTGTTGTGATAAGCCTATTATTAGACGTGCTCTCTAGTAAGTGGTATGGTATCTGTTATGGTTTCTTCATCAGAGAAAAGTACAATCTTTTAAGGGGGATGCGATGCGCTGGGGTAAGTGTAAACGAATACGCTCCTGTCCTGCCTCCTGCACGGGTAGCAAACCGAACGAAACCTACTCGTCGTCATCCGCTCCGGCACACGTAGGACAGACGGGCTTGCCTTCCATCGCGTAGAACGACTTGCCAGTGACCGCTTTTGAGCAATCCTATAAATAGATGGTTTGATTATTGACATTTAGTGCAGGCAGAGGGCAATCTGTTGATCCACGGAAAGTGCCAAAACGTCAGCGGCGACATCTGTTCCGGCGAACAGTGCAGGGTTTCCGATTTTGTTTTTGGCACGGAAGCGTGGTAGGCCTTGGCGATTCGGTAGCAAGGTTGAGTTGTTGTGTTTCGGTTGGCGGGTGGTTGAAAGCTTTGATGGGCGGTTATAAACTGAGCAAATGTAAATATTTGCGTTTGGTGATTAGGCGAGAGATGCTTGCCGAAAGTAAATAAAAGGGTTGTCCGAAGAAGCAATGTCCGGGGAGTGGAAATTATCCAATTCCCCATGAAGGAAGATAGTTGAACACAACCGGTTGTTTGTTTACGTTGGAGGAATGTGAATTGGTTGGGGACTTAACATTAAAGTTTTGGTAGGGCCTTGCAGTCAGAAACAGATTGTGACTAAGGAAACAGGGTGAACATTATAATGATTAAATTTTTTCAACTTAGAAAATCAAGATTCTTTGTTTCACTAATAAGTACGAACATGATTTGCGAGATAAACAAAACAGGCAAAATAGTGAAAATACATTCAGTCTAGCAACCGAATATGGGGAAAATGAAGCGACCGTATTTAGAAAGAAGTATGGACAAAATCAAACCTAAGAGGTTTCTAATAATATCAAAGTAAGATTTCATTTCAGCGTCAACATGACTGCTTCTGTAAACAACGACTTTATCCGTGAATTTCTCGAAAGTTAGAGGTACCTTCTTTAAACTGAAAATTCCAGTTAGCCGGAGAACGTTTATTTTCCTGTCAATGTGCTTGCCCAAGTAACAATGTTGATACAACGAGGGGTCTGAATACCGTTATTTGGACTTGTAGTACGCTATAAAACCTTGATAAAACTAACAATGCAGCCTGGGTAATTTGTTTGTGTTACATTTGGTTCGATAGGAATTGACTTTTGGCTTTAGACTTGTGACTTTTTTTACCTTTGGCTATTATTTACAAAAGTGGATTTTGCTTTTTAAAATTTCGACACTGTTAATAATAATAACTCCAGCACATATAAATAATAAAGCCTTAAATAAAGCATGAGTTAATATATGAAAAAATGGTAATTTTCGGCACAGATCTTCAAACTTTGAAAAATCCGTTGCTTGAAAAATATAGATAAGCAATCAACAACAACACTGTGAATGGAAAGTACTCAATATTGGGTACAGTTTCATCCATTACCCAAATAAAGAGAAGACGGATAATTATATTTACCCAATGATGAGTTGAGCTATTTTAGTCTGAAATGTCTAAAATAGTATCAATTGATGAGAACTTTTTAGTTACAGTGAAGTACAAGAATTTAAAGTGGTTCCGATATTTGAATCCTACGATAGTCACTAGATAGAGATGAAATTTCTATCTTTGACCAAATTGATGCGATGTAACCGAACATGATAAATGTAAAATTAAGTCTCGGTAGACTTAAATATTCCATAAGTAAATTCAAATTTAAGTAAAAAAAAAGTTCTCGTATGTCTCATTATCAGATCTCTAAAATTTGCACGGTTTTTCCAGAACATGAATGTTGAAATAGAGATAAAATTGAACAAAAATGAAATGAAGAAAAATTTGTTGATACATAGTTGCTGCTCTAATGTTTAAGGAGAAAACTTTCGAATCATCTAACGAATCAGTTCATCGGTCCATCAATTCATTGGAAAACCAAGTTACATACTTTTTACTTGTTCGAAAATTTAAACTTAAAAGACATGTACCAATATAAACCAGGTACCAGGTATTCCTATAAGCAACACCAACATTTTTAAATTCAATGCAATTCAATTTTTATCAAAATTGTTTCGCTAACTTCCGTGTTTATTCTTAACTCCTTCAGCTAAAAAAAGTTATTACTTTGTCAAAATATTCGTTTTGAGGAATTCTTCGTTTTAAGCGCTTACGCTGAAGCATTCTCGACGACAGCCATTACCTCTTAATTTAGAATTGATATAACTCAGAATCTGTACTATTGGATATTTAATCACATCAGTTTGTATGCTTACTTGCTGTGAGCAATCTGATTTAGTTCGATTCGATGACTACCACGGGAGTTCGATTCGATTCGAAAACAATAGAAAATTTATCTGTTTGAAATAGCGAGGTAAATTTTCGAGAGAGAGAGAGAGAGAGAGAGAGATAAAAGATAGGAAAAAATAAATGGAGCAGCAATTCACCTTAACGACCAATCTTTCTCGAACCAAAATGTCGAATTTATAAGGAAATAAAAGAAGTCAAATATTTTATTATCATCCCAATAAGGATATATAAAATGTCAAAAAGATTTCAAAAAGGAACAAACCAACCAAATTTTACGAAATTCTGAGAGTTTTTGTAATATTTTTTCATGATTTTTAAGAAAAAAAATCATATCTTTCTGTAAATCTCTTGATTTTGCTGTGGATATAGTTTTTCAATATCCTAGTGAAGTCCTTCCCGATATGTCTGAGCCTTTTGATGATAAAAAGAAAGGCAACTCTAGCGTACTGGTTAAAATAATTTTATCTCTCGCCAAAGTCACGAGTTCGAATCTTACTCCCGAACAAGTACGAAACAAGTTTTTTTTTGCTTTATTATGGTTGATTTCAACCTCTTAGGCTGGTTCGTCACCTTTACGAAAAATATCCATGGAGGTGTTTGAGTAACTACAACAGGATATGAACCAGTTCAAGGCTGAAAATCTCGATGAACAAGCAAAAAAAAATCATGAAAATAGAATATAATAACTCTTAAAAGTTAGTAAGATTTTGGAAGGTTTCGTTTCGTTTTCAGAAAATATGTTGCCCGTATGTTTTTTAAATTCGTTCGTAAATTTCGTTAAAAGGGTGAATACCTTAGAGATCGAGTGGCCCAAAACAGGAAGTTTTTGGAAACGGGGGCGACCCCGGCGTAGTGGTTAACATCCATACCTCTCACGCCAAAGTCACGAGTTCGGATCTCACCCCCGGACAAGTTACGAAAATACCCAAAAAGGTATTTGAGTGACTACAACGGGAGATGACCAGCCCAGGGCTGAAAATCTCGAAAATCAGGGAAATAAAAAAAAACTTTTTGGAGAAATAATCACTTTTAAACCACCCGACCCATTTCTTATTTTTGAAGTGAAATATAATGAGTTGTACTTTAAAGATGAAATATCAATAGAACAAAAAAATTGAAAAACATGAAAAAGGTTATTTTAAGTTTGCCGAGTATTGTGTTTTCCTCGAGTCCTTTCGGAGACTTTTTCTTTAGAAGCTTTTCCAAATATTTCTGAGTTTTTTTTTTAGGAAATGCTTGTAAACTCAATCCATACATTTTTTTCAGGATCTTCCTGCTTTTTTTTCTTTTTTTAATTTTCTTTAGACTTTTAGGCCTCTACTACGATAATTCTGGGAATTTTTTCTTCGACGATAATTCTTGTTGATCATGTGGATTTTATCTAGAGATTTTTTGTTACTAACCTCCAGAGTATATCTAGATCTCAAAAGACCTTTACAAGATTGTTTTCTGGTCCGTTATTCGTTCATTGACATCCTCCAAATCTTTCTGTGAACTGATTTCTGGAAATATTTACCAGATCATACATTTCAAACATTCATAATTATATGTCGTTAGCGTTCTATGATTCCCGGACGATTTTCACAGAATTCAAATGAAGATTTGAATTACGGCTCAAGCAAAAACTGGACGGAAACGGAACGGTAAACGGCATGTTTGACAGTCTTTTTTCCCCCCCCTTTTTCCCCTTCCCCTTTCTTCTTTTTCTCACCAACAATTAAATTTTTAATTTTTTTTTTTTTTTATTTTCGCCGTTTTTTCCTCCATTTTTTTTTTTTTTTTTTTTTTTTTTTTTTTATTACTTTTTTTTTTTTTTTTTTTTTTTTTTTCCCCGGCGACAAACCCCCACCCACCCCCATTCGCCCCCCACCCCCTTTTCTCCCCAAAAAAAATAAATTTTTTTTTTTTCTCTCCCACACAACCCCCCTATAATCACAACTAAATACCCCCCCCCCCCCGGGGAAAAAAAAACCCCCCTTCCCCCCCCCCCCCCCGCCCGGCCTAATTAATTTTTAAATCCCTAAGGTTTTTTTCAATAGGGTATTATAGGGGTATGTGGATTATAACATTGTTCGATAATAAATATAATAATATACCGGCATTTAATTTATTTTTTAATTTTGACAAGTGAAACTATTGAAAAAAACAATTTCAAAAAATAATGATTGCAAGACAACACCATCCTATTTCACCATGAAACACGCTACAAAAAAACAGACTACCTAAACCAACGAACCAACCATTGATTTTTAGCATACATAAGTTGACATATATGTCATAATGGGAGCCCCCGTTACTGAAAATTAAGTGCTGTCACTTTGTATAAATGTCACTTTGTGAAACTGCTAGTCAGTTTGTGAAAATAAAAATGATTAGATTTTTCTTGTTTAAAAATCGAGAAAAAATAGTTGAGATTCATAAACAATATTTTTGTGCTAGGAAAAATGTCCATCATCGATACGGATGGAAAAAACCATGTTTTTTTTAAAATTAAAACCCCCTATTTTTCCTTATTTTCCCCACCTTCCTCCTTTTTTTTTTATATTTTCCTCGTTTTTTGACAATTTCCCCATTTTCTCCTCTCTTTTCTGTTTTTTTTCCTAGGATTTTTTTTGCTTTTTTTTTAATTCTTGGAGAATTTTCACTGCATCGCCATTTGCATTACGCAATCTAACTATATGCAGTTTTTTTAGATCTTCCTGTGAAGTTCTTCTAAATGTTCCAACGCACTTTGCCTTGATTTGTGTTTCGAATTGTTCAAGTGCTTTTGAATTCTTTGAAATCTTTTTGTTGACATGTGTCCCTGGTCGTTCTGTTACTTTGTCCATAGGTTGAAGTTGATTTCTTTCTCCTTTTCTTTTTAAATTCTTCCAGATTTTTTTCTGGGATGTTATTTCATATTATCTTGTTAACTTTTGTTTTGGATATTATTTTGTTCGTTTGCCAAACTTCTGCTTTCGGTCACAGCTTCGTTTTCGATTTCTGCCAGTTCTTTTTTGTGTTTTTTTTTCAGGGTTACATGTCAGCTTCTTTGTGGTCACCAGATTTCTGACGCACATTTGGGATTTGAAGATGATTGCCTGGAGAACATGCATTCTATTCAATTTAGTTTCCTAACAATTATATTGGGTTTCCTTTCCTGCATTTCGTGAACATAAGACTTTTTTTTAATGTTGTTTGTTCATGTTTTGATGTAGGGAAACTGCCCCCATATTCATCTTGTTCCTATATTCATCCTACGATAAATCAAACAATTGGGCAGTTGCAGGATCGGTTTCGTTTTCATTACTAACTAATTCTGTGACGTGTATATCGTTTTATTTCAAGTAGGATGAATTGCAAAGTGATGAGATTAATATAGGTACATCATTCCTAGTCACAACTACAATACAATTTGAGTTTGATATTGGACGGATTAATTATTCTCTTAAAATATCAAAAACCTGAAAAAACAGCTGTCTGAATTCTATGAAAGCCTTTTGATGTGGTTAAGGAAAGAATCGATTAGCTAGAAATGCAATCAGAAATAAAAAAAGCACTTTCATATATGTTTTTCATGCGTATGTTTTTTCATGTTTTTAACAAATTATACTGAAAAAACGAGTATTTGGAAAATTTGCCCCTAGTTTTTCAAAACTTAAAATAACTCAAAGCCTAGTGTTTTCCATTTAATTTTCATTAATTTTCAAGCATAAAATTATAACAATATAAACAATAAATGAAATTAAACAATAAAGATTTGTAGGAAACCAATTCAAAGTTTTGAATCAAGTAAATACTAAGGTCTATCAAAAGATATAAGTTATGTGTTGATGAAATATGGGTCTGATCAATCTTGGTGATGTAGTTTTTCCAGCTTTGTGTTCCAAAAGTTCATGACCTCTTCCCTGGTTGATAGGCAAACTTCCAGTTCATGAAATACGGCATAATTTTTCAAGCACTGGAGACTAGTAGAGTAGAGTAGAGACTTGATAGGTTAGCGTCTTCGGAAAAGCTGACCAGAAGCCCGAAGACTCCTCCAAAATTGAGAGATTGGACCAATACTCTTTCCACTTTTTCCAAATAATTTTGTGCCATTTTTGGAATTATTCGTAGTGAATCAAGCTAGTTGATCCATTAAGTGGACTTTACAGGACACCTTAACTTTTATTTGGAAGAGCAAGGATTAGGTTCGGGTATTAAGGTAGTTTTAATCAGTTTATGAATCACACCAGAGGGAATTGAATAACTCCAATCATTGTATGTTGCCAACAGATTTACCATCTTGGTATTTTACTAACTTGAGAATTCAGATTTTACCAAGCTTGCCAAAATCTAAAGATTCAAGAGATTTGATGAATGTTATATGCAAAAAAAATTAAGAAACTCCAAGGAAACACATTCAAGGGATTGCGTGAGGAAGTCACGAGTATCATGAACAGGGCTATTATAAATTCCAATTCTAAATTAGTCGAATAAAAAATGGAAGATGTTTTTTTTTCATATCTTCTGTTCCACTTTTTTTTTAAGGAGAAAAGTTTCCTTTTTTTTAGATCGGCAAATCAGTTCCACCATTGATAATTCGTATAACTGATCTTCGATTTTTTTTCGCTTAGATTTCGGAAATTGATGATGGTTGTTTGACTTTATTATGCCAAGAAATGTCTGAACTCATTTGTGCTTAAAGAATTTCACCTAAACTGGAGACATTGTTGCTTCTTTTAGAAATTCAAAATCAATATCTGCTCATTGATGCATAAGTATTTATCACAACACCTGCAAATTCGGAGGTTGCAAAAAAATGATTATCAATCGAAACAGTATTTTCTTACGCTTTTTTGATTATATTCAAAATTATCATACATGAAAGTGAATTATGAAGCCAGGTTGGCGTGATGTTAACTTAAAGAACAAATATTCGGATTAACGGAAGATCCAATGATCAAAGCAGTATTTTTACCTGAGTCAATTACGACAATGAATTCAAAACCAACGAAAAGTTAGCCGCTACAAAGAAAGTAGTTCAAACCTAATATGACATCAAGAATCGAAAACAATTAAAAACTATCAAGGCCTATGTCTCACGTTAGACCCGTATAGATTCAAATTCGTACATTTTAACTTGATATGTAATTTCGCACAAGAATTTGATATGATTTCTCTTGTGACAGGAAAATTCAACTACGCCCCTCACAATGTGTGCAAATTCGCACCTCAGCAACGTGTGATATCATTCAGACGTCTCCAATGAAATAAAAATAATAATCAAGCTACGACCATCCAGTGTCATCCCGTATTCGGTACCACACATATAGGCAGAACGAAATAACCGACCGCGAACATTCTCAGCCGCAAAAATCATACTCACCCTGCACACGAAACAATCCGGATGCCACTGGCTGTTCAGTGCCGAAATGTAGTTCTCCATGATGGCCCGGTTGCATCCGTTGCACTTCGGGGCGAACATGTCGAAGTAGTCGTTGCGGCAGTACGGCTTGCCGTCGCGCTCGTGGAACCCGTCCTCGCCGAACTGCTGACCGCACTGGGCGCAGAAAAAGTGCTCCGTGTGCCAGGTTTTTTCCAGCGCGGTTACGCATTTCTATTTTGGAAAACCGAACGGGGAAAGAGGGAAACGGATTTTGTTTTAGATGATTTTGTGACCTCTCATTTCGGTGGATCGTTCATTTTTTCCATCGAAAAGAGAGGTCTGTTTTATGGTTGGATTGAAGACTTTTCCGTCGAATGGTTTCAGAATCACCAAGAGGCTCCATTTCGAGTGGAAAAATCTTCAACCAACAGCCATCAGTGCGATCATTACATCCAAAATCGGTCCATTGCAGTAGGCACAACGTGGGCTGAACAGGTTGTGATAGTCTGACTCGCAGTACGGGTTGCCATCGCGCTCGAAGAAATTCCTGGTGCCCAACTCCTGATTGCAGTGATTGCAGGTAAAGTGCTCCGGATGCCAAGTTTTGCCGAGAGCTGTTATAACCTGCCCTACAATGGGCTTATCGCAAGCATTGCAGCACCCTTTCTGGGTGGTGTTCACTCCCTGGCGGCTCATGTCGGCTTGCAAATTTCCTAGCATAGAGTCCAACTGGTCACTCGTCGCTGGCGGCAACTGTTCGGTCGTAGTCACCGTTGTCAAAGTACTCTGATAGTGCGCTGTGCCTTGATTCGGCTTCGCGTAATCCGTCACCGACTGGAGCTGATGTGAACCGGAACTGATCTGTAACAAGTGCGGAGAAAAAACAAATCTTGTTAATTACCAACTTCACTTAAAAGAACGTACGGTAAAAACACACAATTGAATCGAAAGAAAAAAATTCTATCGCAAAACGCGGAACCGTGATCTCGAAAGTCTTGCTACGACGCCGCTTCGAATGGAACTGACTACGTTCACAGTAGGTGCGAGTATCATCCCTTGTACCAGCGGGCAGAAGCGGCAGCAAATAGTAATTACTAAACGCCACGCCAATACACTAACAAGCGTGTACGAGTGAGAGAACCAATGCGTGCACAACCACCCGGTAAGAGTTCTCAGTTTTACTCAACTTTACCCACAGGAGGTAGAGAACACATCCACCCACGACTTTTTTCGCGGTTGTTTCAAGTGCACACACCAGATCTAAATTTCCCGCTCATTAATGGAGAAAGGATGTTTGCATGACTTTCACTGGTTGGGCGATCGCTTAGTCGTATTCTCAATTTTTTTTACAAGGCAAAAAAACAATTGTTGACTTTTTTTAATCAGATCTTCTCAAACGCTAGATGTGCCTCTTTCGGGGTTCTGACCAATACTCCGAGGTGGAAAATGTTTGATGAGCTCTGATTTGTTGTCGTTGAAATTGAAATCGCTCCAAAAATGTCAATACGAATTATTTCGTATTAGCACACAGACAGACATTTCGGGACGTTGTGGTACTGTACTTTACAGTCGGCATCGAGCAAAGATTCATTCGAAAAAGGCATGGTTTAATTTGGATTAATTTCCCAGCAAACAGTGAATTATTATGTGTGTGAAATGATTGCTGGTCCTACCGATATTATATGAAGTGTGAATGAAATGTTTACGAATGTAAATCTGAGGAAGCAGAAGCAGGAAGAACTAATTTAAAAGTATCAAAATTTCTTTAGAATGACGTTTGTTAGAAACGTCCGAATAGTAGAAATATATCTCTAGTTAATAATCAAAATCTGCAAATATTTTACACCGCGGTCAACCTAAGATGAAAGATAAATCAGGATTGTTCGCTCGATTAAGTGTTTAAGCGACAGTAATAAAATGAAATTAAAAATAATTAGATGATTTTGAAGCGGAAAATATGAGAACATTTAATTCAAATGATGGGTAGATCAAATTCGAGCGATATTGATATAAATGAAACTTTGCACAAGCATTTGGCAAAAAAATGTGTGTAACTTCAGCTGCTGAAAAAAAAAATATTATTATGTAAGAATTTGAAGACTTTGGAAAAAATGGAGAAACAAGGACTGTATCGTTAATTATGAGTACACCTAAAAATAGCTGTATTTATATATGTTTTATTTATTTTGCAACTCAAATTCATTTACATTGTTTATTGACCCCCAAGAAAGCCCATTACATCAGTATTCATTTCATTTTTCGTAGATCTGGCCAGCTCTCGCACCTTCTTCTTGATGTTCATCACGAGGTTTTGCACAACCGTTCCGTCGATGATTTGCTCCTCTAGCCTTCTTCCGCAGCTTTCCTTTCATCTAAGCCCAAAATTTCCCAATGGGCCTTGTTTGCAGACAATTTGGAAGATTCATCGCCTTTTCCACGAATTGGACATTGTTCTCTTCATACCAGTCTAAGGTGGCACGCGCATACTGGCAGGATGCCAAATCAGGCCAAAACAGTGTCGAACCTTTGTGTTTTCGGATTAGTGGCAGAATTCGTTTCTGCAGGCATTCCTTCCGGTACATTTCGGCGTTCATATTTGCGGTAGTGAAAAAAGGTGTCGATTTCATACCGTACTGGCAAATTGCTTGCCAAACCAACTCCCTTTTTCCAAATTTTTCACAAAAAATCGATTTCTCCGTATTTGGGACATCCGTTCCACGCTTCGCGGTGTAAAACTGTGCCCCTGGAAGTTGCTTGTAGTCCAATTTGACGTACGTCTCGTCGTCCATGATAATGCACATGTCATTTTTGCTCAAAACGTCGTCGTACAGCTTCCGAGCCCGAGTTTTTACGAAATCCACCAGAATTGGGCTGCGTTTCCGGTACGTGTTCAGGAAATTTCGCTGTCGTTCCACATCGTCGTTCCACACTTTTTTCCTTCAAAAACTTTGCAAATTTGTTTGTCCACGTTTGGATTTGACGCATCTTTTTTCCACCACGGCCGGGTAAGTACTTGAATGTGTTATGCATAACAAACCTTCTTCTTTTGCTAATTTTCTTAGCGACAATCCCTTTTCAGTAAAGTACTTGGTCACAATCGATTTTCGCTTTTCTTCCGTAAGACCTCGCATTGTTCCGTTTGAAGTAAAACTTTAACTTTTAAGGTTTTCGTTTGTTTACAAGGCAAGCAACACATTGAGACTAAACAGCTGTCAAAATAAGTCATAGTCTTTTTCATACAGAACCTCCCCAGCAAACACATATCGTATATGATAGCGGATAAGGTGCAAACATTTTTGTACTCATAATTAACGATGCAGTCCTTATCAGTAAATTCTTTTAATATGGTTTTGAACAAGTAGTGTAGTAATCTTACTCACATGTGGAAAACAAGCAACAAAAAACATGAAACTATTACTGTACACTATTCATTTTGAGATTTTTGTAGAATTTGTTCTTCAACATCCGGTTTATTACAGATTGTACTCGAAAAAAATGAGATACAATGATTTGCTTGTGGGATAAGTTGATGAAATTTTGACTGAAACTAGAGGGTAATGTTTGCGTTGACAAAATTTCATCACAATCTGTCAAGTGGATATGGAGGTGGCATCGGAACAAGAGCAGATCCGCCAAAAAATTATGTGCGCAATCGTGGAAAATCCAACTGCGTCCAACAGATGGATCGGAAAATACCTGAGATTACATCATTCGACGGCGTCCCATGTGGTGAACTCATCCAAGGAGACCTAGACGACCCAGCGGCGGTCATGAAGCGTCAGAAAACCGAAGACGGCAGATCCAGTGAAGGCAAGGAAGGTGAAGAATCTGTTCAAACGGGTTCGACCGAACCTTTCGATCCGCCATGTGGTGAAGAAGGCGGAAGTTTCCATTTGGTTTGTCGAGAAAACAATGAAACATGCCGGTCTCCACGTCTACAAGGTCAAGAAGGTACCAAACCGGAACGACAAAGAAAACACGGTAGACAAACAAAACCCGCACCTCGGCTGCACCGAGAGTGGCTAACGAAACCGAGGTGCGTCGTGATGGACGGCGAGACATACATATCCTGATATCATGTCGTTACGCGCAGCCGGTGTTAGACTAGTACAGGGATAACAATGTTGTTTTTGTACCAAAAGACATCAACCCACCGAACGCCGGAAATTCGTTCGATTAACAAACTCGAGAAAAGTGGGTAATAGTATCAAAAGAAGTCGGCTCCACTATTGCCCAAAATCTCACGAGGGTCAAGGGAAAAGTGCGGGCATTCAGTCATCGAGAGGCGACCCAATAAACCAATGGAAAAGAAACCTAACCATAATGTTGTAGTAGCCCGAAATTTTGATCTAGCGTAAGCCCATCACTCAAATAAAATGCAATTTGGTTTGTTAAAATATCTTGTTCCTTTTTTTTTACCATTCATCCGAAAATAATCACTTTTTTTTAATGTACACATTATTGCCAGATCAGCTGTTATAACACAAGACACCAACAGATTATGCATGGGACTAACGTCCATCCTCAATGTGTAAAAACTAGTGATCCCAAACTAAGGCAATACCGGCGCCGACCCCGCCCAAATGAAGGTCAAATAAGGAAAGGTTAGGAATGTGTTGACGTGATACTCGCTTTGTTGGAAGCCAAGGAATTGATTTCCGATTTGAACACATATATACCAAAAGTGAGGATGCTATTGAAGTCACTCTCAAAGTGTGATTGTGCATGTTCATTGGAAAAAGAAGGTAGTTTTTAATAATGCTGGAAAGCCGATTTGGACCGATTTAAACCAAAAGTAAGGATGCTATAAGATGGTCATAACCTCTTTCACTAGAACATTTTCCAAATCTGTATGTTCTTATAAAGGTTTTATTACTTTGTTTTCACAACCGTCTATAGAGTGGGCCATTTTGTACAAATTTCGGCTTTAAAGAAGCATAGAGGAGGTGTTGGTAGACAAAACAGTTTTGAATGTAGTTTCATCAACAAAGCCGGGTGGAGTGCTATACGGCTGAAATAAAACTAAAATTGTTACTTGGGCAGGGATGTCGCTAGAAATCGTAGGTGTCTATCTATTTTCTCCAGAACACCACCAATCGGTCTGGACATGATGTGATGTGATAAGTACCTTCAATCAGGGTTCTTAAAACCTATTTCTGCGGACTATCCTCAGCCGGTTTCCCCGAGAGAATAACCTACGTGATTGTATGTTGTAGTAGGATCAGGCGATCTCAATGAGGACCTTCGGAAAACTACGGCCAGAAGGCCGCGTGTCTTCTCGTGACAAGGGACTGGTGACTCCACGCGGTCTTATCCACTCAACAAATCCGTCGATTGGTATCAAAAAGTATTTGAATTTGCATTAACAGTAGCAGCATTTGGAAAACGTCATTTCGTGTTCCTCAACTATTTTTTACGTCTTGTCATGAAAGTTATAGTTTTGAGTTTTTATGGAATTGTAGATTAAAGAACAGCACAGCATAGCATAGCATAGCATAGCATAAACCAGGACGCACAATAGCGTAGATGGTACAAGCTCTGAACTGTTGCTAAAATGGAGACGGGCCTTTATAGTTTGCTGTTAGATAGTGGTTTGTGAACAATCCCTACCTTTTAGATAAAGTATGTGTCCCTTTCCAACAAACCGTGTTCTGGCCACGTCCTTGAAACTGGTGGGAATAAGGAAGGAATATCCGACACATACTTAAGAGAGATTCGGAGAACTCCACGACCCCTCATAAAAGTCACGAGAAATTGGTCTTGTAAATTTAAGAAAAGACGTAACATTTTATCCAACGAGCAGTTGCTTTTACGGGTTTTCTTTACATTTTTAAGCTTTTCTGATTCCATATTATAAATAAAGGGTGTTTCGATCAAATTTTGGTCGACTTAAACTTGACGCATTTCCTTTCATCGTGCATTAAACATTTTTGCACACTCCTCATTTTGAGGATGTGTGCGTGTAGCATCATGCCTCAATTTTGATTTTGAGACTAGCACTTCAGTTATCAAAATGTCGTCGAAGGAAGAGAAGCAACGCATCAAAATTTTGCACGTGCATGTCGAACATCCAAACTACTCTCACGCCAAGTTGACAAAATTATTGAATGTGGCTAAATCAACTGTTGACAACGTATTAAAAGTGTTTGGTGAACGTTTGTCGACTGCCAGGAAAGCTGGATCGGGTGGAAATCGAAAGTCGGAGGCCACAGCGACGACAAAAAGAGTTGCCCGCTGTTTCGAGCGGAACAACAACCTCTCCGTCCGAGATGTCGCAAGGAAGTTGGGAGTGGCGCCGTGGATAGAGCTAAAAAACGAGCTGGACTGTCTTACAAGAAAGTGATAACTTCAAATCACGACGATAAACAAAACACGTCGGCCAAAGCACGATCGCGAAAGTTGTACACGACGATGCTGACGAAGTTTGATTGCGTGGTACAGGACGATGAAACTTACGTCAAGGCAGACTTTAAACGGCTTCCTTGACAACCGGCAACCGGACGGGGAAAGCTGGCGGATATTTTCAAGCACATTAAATTGTCAAAGTTCGCGAAGAAATAACAGATGTGGCACGCCATCTGTACCTGTGGCTTGAAGAGCAACGTTTACATTGCGACCGGAACCGTCAACCAGGAAATTTATCTGAGCGAGTGCCCACAAAAACGTCTACTGCCTTTCCTGAAGCGACACAATTGTTCCGTTCTATTTTGGCCGGATTTGGCATCTTGCCATTACGGAAAAAAGGACATGGAGTGGTATGCTGCCAACAACGTTCAAGTGGTACCCAAGGACAAGAACCCTCCCAACACGCCAGAGCTCCGCCCAATCGAACGATATTGGGCCATCGTCAAGAGAGAAGACTCAAAAAGCTGTTGTGAGCGAGAAACAGTTCAAGGCAAACTGGCGTTCTGCGGCGAATAAAGTGGACAAAGAGACTGTACAAAATCTTATGGCAGGTGATAAACGAAAGACCCGCCAATTCGCATTCGGTAAAAAGGAAGCTTAGCTGAATATTTCTCCTGTATTCTGTATTAACTGAACTTGAAAAAGAAAAAGAATTTGACTTATTAATACAAAATTTGATCGACTCACACACATTACTGTTTGACCAAATTTGATCGGAACACCATTTAACAAACGGATTAATTGTAGCTTGATTAATATTCTAATGATGACTTTCAACAACATTCTGAAGTACAAATGAATAATTTTATGCAAAATTACAAATTATAACCCCTTCGCCTACTTCTTTTTGTGAAAATTTTGTTTCTTCCAAAAACTGAGATCGCTTGGTTTCATGCAATCATAAGTTAATAATTGGAAACTAGGAAAATTTAAATTAACACTTCTTTTGATCACTTTTAAAAACAATAAGAAATAAAAAACAACTGAAACAAAAATACTGAACCCAATATTATGTTCAGAAAGTTCTTTGTATATATTGAAAGCTCCTCTTAGGGATGAATGCAAACGATGTTTTTGTATCTGTTGGCGCTGACCTTTACTCTCCAGAAAGACATAATCTAGAGCTCTTTATCCTGACATGGCTCTGCTAATGTCATCGCTTTCAAAGAATGTTTTTGAACTTTGATGTCAGACACTAGTGCGGGCCGGTGGTTACTACACAGTGGTCTAGAATCCAAATTTAGCTGGAAAGGCACATTTTTAGTCTAGGAGCAAAACTGTCTTCAACAAAATGGTTTCTAACAATAAGGCGTTTCTTATGCTGTGAATGAAAACTAGGGTGGTCCTTGTTTTCAAAGAAATCGAAAATCTAACTCTCTTATTTGCTGAAATAAAGGCATATATTCAAAAGTTGTAACTATGAAAATTTAAAGCAACTTTGATAGCATAAGTTTTTCTGTAGCTTTTAAAATGACTGAATTAGAGCAATGTACCCATTTCTTCGGTGGTAAATTTTGATTTTATTTCCCGCGAGCGGTTCTGCTGACTTCTCCTGTAGCTTTTGGAGAATGGTTTTATTTTCCTTTTATGTGAAATTTTTGGAGAATTCACTGCGAAAGTCACATCTCCGCTCAGTCAACTATCACTCTGATTTGCAGCAGCTACATCGACAAATTTTAACTAGCGTAACTGTGTTTCTTTCGGGAACAATAACTACGAAACAGCACCCCTAACTGAAAACTATGATTAAACAGCAAAAGAATCCAATAGTGAAATTACTCGTCAATAATAAGTAGAGACCTTCATCAGTACAGTTTTCCTTAGATAACTTAGGGTGTCCCTTCAAAAAAACAAGTTTTTTGCTCTAATTTTTTTATTTTAAATTTGCCAACAAAGTTGTCTCTAGATAACTAGAAAATGAGAAGAATGATTAGTAATTTCCATTTAATTCCAACACCTTTATTGCTTATCTTGACAGAGTCGAGTATTATTACACGACACTGAAGAAGTCTGCACATTGTAGACGAAATACGTTTTAAATTTTTTTATTTTTTTTCTTTTTTTTTTTTAAGGGTTTTCATAAAAATTACACTCTCCAGGTTGTCTCTAGATGTTTCTTAGAACATGAAAACATAAAACTTTTGACGTATAAATCTTGCCGATATCTTTTAAGGATAGTCAGTTATTTACAATTTTCTTATAAATTTACGCCCTTTTCAAATGTGTTTAGCTTAATTTAAAAAAAAAACCTATCTTCAGTTATCAAATATGCAAATATGATGTGCAATAATACAAATTCTTTCAAATGCTGTTAAGAAATATTTTTTTGTCTTCCCCAACCAGAGAAATCAATGTTTGAAAAAGACCTATTTATTACAAAAACCATAATAACTTTTGTTTGACATACGATAGCGACGATAGCACACCAAAAGTTGTATTTTTTATTGCTCTAAAATCAATGGAAAGACAACTTTGCAGAAAAGTTTGAATTAAAAAAGTAAGAGCAAAATAAATCATTTTAATAGGGAAACACTACACACTACCAAAATGTCATGTAAATTTCTGTCCCCTGGGACCGACACATGCAAGCCCCAACAAACATCGGTGTTGAATTAGAGCAAATTGGAGAAGCTATTCAGCAGTTTCTTCTAGAATAGCTGAATAGCTTCTCCAAATTTGTTTGAGCAAGCTCTCATTCAACACGGATGTTTGTTGGGGCGTCCTTTGGCACAAAGAATGAGTTGAAAGAGATGAGAAAATTAATTCAATCAAACACATCTTTTGTCGACTTGCGTATGTTTCAGTTTCAGGAGACATAATTTTACACGAAATCCTTCTTTACGTTCCCCGACTTTTTACAAACATGAATTACGTCTTGTTTAAAATTCATAATTTCTAAGTATGTAAGCTACGTTGGAAAAATTACTCTAATTCAGTAATTTTAAAAGCTACAGAAAAGCTTATTCAATCAAAGTTGCTTTAAATTTTCTCATCTACAACTATTCCGAAAGATATATTGCTTTATTTCTGCAAATAAAAAAGTTAATTTTCGATTTCTCTGAAAATAAGGACCACTCTAGTTTTCATTCACATCAAAAGAAGGGCCTTATTATTAGAAACAACTTCGTAGAAGTTAATTTTGCTCCAATACTTCAAACTGAGGCTGAACATGTATCTTTCCAGCTAAATTCGCATTCTGGACCACTGTGCACTGTGAAATTTAAGTTTTCAAGATTAACTACTCCGATTTTCGATTGGACAACTATTCATTACCAAATTGTTTTCCATAAGCAATCGGAATAAGAGTGATAGAGTAGGCCACATGACGCAGTCACATGACAGTTTTCCAGTTTGGAATCTGCGGAATACTCAGCTACAAATGCAACGCAACGTTACGCACATCAATTAAAACAACTCCCATAATTTGTATTCAAAATTATCAAAGCCACTGGTTTTTATTTAGCAATGGAGGCTTCAATTTATCTAAATATAAAACTGTGAAAACCGGCTCGATCAGCTTCCATCAAAACACGGCACCATGCGTCTCCTTCAGAATAATCCATCATCGATCTCTGCTATCTAAATACGTACTTCCATTGCCCGGCCCCTTTCTCTAGCAAACCTCATCACTCCTACTAGCATCATGATTATAACGCGCGTACGATCATAATCTCGAACCGCAGTCAAATTAGATCGCCAAAATCGAAGCGCCGTGTGCAACAGGCGATCTCTCTCCCAATCCATCACACACTCACAACAAACTCGCGCACACAGTCAAACAACGCAATTGATGTGGACAAAACGAGGCAGCTCCTCAACACCCACCCAAATTTTCCATACTAACAGCATAAAACCGCGTCATTGCGATCGGAACGTGTGTAGTGGATGTGATCTCCGAAGGAGCATGGTCAAGCGGCGGCGGTTCGACGGACACTAAAATTTGGCTTGCTTGACACCAAATTTTACAGGTAAACAACAGCAAGGTATGGTCAATGGCTCTAATAGAAACCCATTTGTCAAGCAAATTTCAGAACTGTTGTCGGATTTTCCGGTCCATTGACTGTGAAATGAGAAGATTTTCACCAAACCAAGCGAGGAACGATCTACTTCTCTGAGTATGATGGGGTACTTAATTTAGTACCTCATCAAAAGCGAAAAATACTCATTTTCTTACGTATTCTAAAATTATATCGAAGGAAGCGAGAGAAGCAAACATAGACGGGGGGACACGTGTTGGTCAGCATGTTAGGTAAGGCAACGGAGGAGGTTGCGAAGAAGTAGGCGTTCGTGTTCACGGTCGATTAATGTACCTCAAATTTGGAAATAGTTGAATCCTTTTCTTGAAAATGTGGGCTTAATTGGGTATTTTGGGGGTGTGCAAAATACTAAAATTTAGTTGCGCGTTTGAATAAATTATGAAACATGCGACATGTAAATTAGGGGTATTTGCAAACTTATTGCCCCTCGGAAGACTTAAACGGCCCCTCGGAAGACTTGACTGAACGGTAGAAATTCATACTTTGCCAAAATTCAAAATATTCATTTGTCCATTTTACCAAATAAAAGCCTAAAAAATCGAAAAAAAATGTGTGCTATGTTGTTGTGCTATGAAAATGATGCTTTTTCTATTGATGTAATGTCACCAATCTTTAGTCCTTAATTAAGTAGGGATATTAATAGCAAACTGAATCTTTCTGATTTTTCCAGTAACGGCGAACAAAATCGAAAGATGTTCCACAATTCAAGATAGGTGTAATTGCGTAGGCCTTGGCTGAATTAAATCGTAGGTCGAATATAGTTGTTAAAAAAAATGTCCCATTTTATCGAGATTCAGTTTAAAACGTACTCAAATTTGGTTTATATTGATCAACCGTGTGCGTGTTTTGTTTTGGGAAATCCTGTAGGCCGGTTCGTCGGACGATGTTTTTCTCCTGAAGAAAAAATGATTAAGAGATTTTCCGAGCGATGACCATTGAGTTTAGAAAAATGGTGTTTAGCATCCGGCAGAAGGATTTATGTTTTATCATATAACAACGATAGGTGGGCGTTATGGTTGGGTTTTGATGAGGTTAACTTATTGGAAGATAAAGTCGAAGAGCCGACAGTGATCAAATTAATTGGAGCCAAGGCCTTTTGAAGAAACTATACTTTTTCTACGCCAGGGTAATCTCCTCGAGAGATACATTAGTCTCCAATATTTACAGTAACGTATAACTGGGTGTCGTTGGTAATTGAATTATTACTCTTTCGTATTCATTATGCGAACTGGAATCCACGTTGCCAAATTTACCCACCCAAAAATGCCCAGTTTCATAGTAACTTGAATTGCCCGACAGTTAACACCCTTAAAAGTACATGCTTAATGATCTTCACCTTCAGCACCCATCGCTAGACACACATGATAAATGGGTACCATTTCAATTAAGGTCTGCCGCCAAGTAAGCAAAACAAACGTGACAACGACTGCTGGCATCATCGCTTCGCGCCCAAAGGGGTGTTCTCGATATGCTTAATTCGGGCCACGCTTTAAGCACCTAGTAAAACACATTAGTTCCGTCACAAGACAAATTCGATCGTTCCAAGGGTGCCGGGCATCAGCTGAAAAAACAACAACCCCCCTCCCATGGGGAGGACGAGGACGACGACGCCAAGCGGGTGCAGCAATCCGGGGGTGATAAATTTCGCTGGTTAGAACAAAATATACCACGTCAGGCGTGACATTGACAGCTAAAAATAAACACAACTTCTAAAACTCACACGCACACGAGGGACGAAGTTCCCCGATGGATCCCGCCTAACGGATATCGGTCATTTTTTATATTTGTTTTCTGTTTCTTTTTCAAACGGGCGTAGGAAAGCTGGACATAATACCGTCTAATGGGGGACCTGTTTTTCGCATGATTTATTTTGGTACCACTCGATGACGATCGAGATGGGGAAGCATTAAATATGGGCAATGAAATTGTGGTAATCAATTGTTGAGTCTAAAAAAAAGATGTTTAGTAAGCGAAAGACGATCCAGACACTTTCGATCTCAGATTTAAGATTCAAACCAGACCACCCGCATATTTACATGACCATATCGTTAGTTTTTCAAAGTGAGAAATTAAAAGCTTAAGCCATCTTTAATTGCTAGAATTATTATCATTGTCTACGATCGAAGAAAGCTGACATCACCTTGATGATTATTTTTCATTTGTCCGATCCACTCCGAAAGGTACAGTGCGATTCTGATGACTAATCAGTCAGTTGTGCTTGTTCGGTCGATTCACTTCATCGCTTCATAGTGCGCTGAAGTATTTGATCGCTCGCATTGTAGTGCCATTATTACTTAAACGCGCTACGCTTCGGAACGTGTAAATAAAGTTGCAAATTTATTGCATAACTAGCTGCACTTTTTCAAACGATTCATTAAGACATGTGTCGTTAGATGATAATCTACGAACAGGGTCGTCTTACTGCGATGTAAAAATATATACGACTGATAGGAAATAATATCCCAAGTTCTTAGTATCAAATAGGGTTCAAGTTCCATGTCATTTTTATTGGCCTTATGCCATTAATATTTCAAGAATTGCTCAACAATAACCTTGACTGATAATGACATTTGTTTTGAAATATTTGATATTTGATAAAGGGTGTTCCGATCAAAATTTGGTCAAACAGTAAGGTGTGTGAGTCGATCAAAGTGTTTTCTTTTTCAAGTTAAGTTAATACAGAATACAGGAGAAATATTCAGCTCAGCTTCCTTTTTACCGAATGCGAATTGGCGGGTCTTTCGTTTAACACCTGCCATAAGATTTTGTACAGTCTCCTTGTCCACTTTTTCGCTGCAGAACGCCAGTTTGTCTTGAACTGTTTCTCGCTCACAACAGCTTTTTGAGTCTTCTTAAGGTTCCGCTTGACGATGGCCCAATATTGTTCGATTGGGCGGAGCTCTGACGTGTTGGGAGGGTTCTTGTCCTTGGGCACCACTTGAACGTTGTTGGCAGCATACCACTCCATGTTTTTTTTCCGTAACGGCAAGATGCCAAATCCGGCCAAAATAGAACGGAACAATTGTGTCGCTTCAGGAAAGGCAGTAGACGTTTTTGTAGGCACTCGCTCAGATAAATTTCCTGGTTGACGGTTCCGGTCGCAATGTAAACGTTGCTCTTCAAGCCACAGGTACAGATGGCCTGCCACGACAGATATTTCTACGCGAACTTTGGCAGTTTAATGTGCTTGAAAATTTCTGCCACCTTTCCCCGTCCGGTTGCCGTATAAAATTCCTGTCCAGGAGGCTGTTTAAAGTCTGCCTTGACGTAAGTTTCATCGTTCTGTACCACGCAATCAAACTTCGTCAGCATCGTCGTGTACAACTTTCGCGATCGTGCTTTGGCCGACGTGTTTTGTTTATCGTCGCGATTTGAAGTCACCACTTTCTTGTAAGTCGGCAGTCCAGCTCGTTTTCCACGGTTGAAGGCACCACTCCTAGCTTTTTTGCGACATCTCGGACGGAGAGGTTGGGGTTCGGCTCGAAACAGCGGGCAACTCTTTTTGTCGTCGCTGTAGCCTCCGGCATTCGATTTCCCCCCGATCCAGCTTTCCTGGCTGTCGACAAACGTTCACCGAACACTTTTAATACGTTGGTAACAGTTGATTTAGCCAACTTCAACAATTTCGTCAACTTGGTGTGAGAGAAGTTTGGATTTTCGCCATGCACGTGCAAAATTTTGATGCGTCGCTTCTCTTCCTTCGACGACATTTTGATAACTGAAGAACTAATCTCAAAATCAAAATAGAGGCATGATGCTACACGCACACATCTTCAAAATGAGGGGCGTGCAAAATTTTTTAATGCACGATGAAAGGAAATGCGTCAAGTTTAAGTCGATCAAATTTTGATCGAAACACTTCTTATATTTCAATTGTCAGTTGGACTATTATAAGACAACATTTGCATAAAAAAAATAACAATTCAATGCAGATTTTTCTACACCGTATTTCAACATAATTTATGGTCTACATGCTTGACCAAGTGATGAAAACCATTAAAAGGATAGCATTTGCAAACTAATGTTTTTTCTTAGTAGTTCTAGACCTTCCAAACAATCCTTGTGTTCAGATATCGATGTTCTAGAAGATTAATAAGGAGATTCACGATGTCTCGACCGTACTTATAAGTTGGGAAACCTTCACGGAACATCATAACAGTGTTGGAAAGATCATTTCGAAAAAACGTTCACTCTTTTCTCATTGCAAAGATATATCACCGAAAAACTTCGCACTCAAAGTTCGCGAACGAAATACAATCCAAAGTTCATGAAAGCGCCGAATGAGGAAAAGTTCCATTTCTCATCGCGAAAGATCTTTTGTTTCACCATCTCACAACGTTTCACTCGTATTCGAGATCCGATCCAACCAAATATTCCCTCGGTTATGTTCTTTTTCTCTAGTGAGTATGTGTAGGCGATGTTCGAGCGAATTTTGATTCTTGCTTTTATCCCACTTTTCGATATTTCTACCATGTGAAAAGGACCTAAATGCCAAACGTAAACAATGACTTTAAACGTCGATTGCTCATGGATAAAAACTGATTCAGGCTTACCGACACCAGCATCTGGTAGAGGGAATTTGCTCTATCAGATGGCGTAGTAACATGCCATGGATCTTTCAAATAAAGCAAAAATAGAGGCATAAACTATATAAGAAAAACAAAATCAACGTATTGTGTAACCGCAAAGTTCGAGTGATAGGAAACGTCTGCTGGAATGGCGTGGTGCATTGAGTACAAATTCTAGCCAACCTACACGGCCTGACAGTCAGCAATCGGACATACATCAGGCTGAAGAGAGTGTATCGATTTATGCGAGATATCTTCCTGTCTAGATTCCATTTCTATGAAATGCGCAGTGTGCTTTTCAAGAATGAATGTGTCATTTGATTTTTTTCGTATCCTAGTGTCGGTGACTCGAGTAGAAAAAGTTCGCGATATTTCATTCTCTCATCCAGGAAAGCTTACTCAAGAGACGTTGGCGTGTGAAACAAGCAACGGGAAGTTCCCAAGTGAAAACGTATCGCACGATGAATTGATATGTTGGTGAGAATTCCATCACTGCAACATAACACTGTAATAAACATATTACAGTATTTCTAGAATACCTACGGCACTCTAAACTATCCTTGAATACAGACATTGATGTTCTACATGATCAATAGCCTGGGACACGGATATACAGTGCGGGAAATAAATATAACGACAAAATTATTTCAATAGTTTCATTCTCTCAGTGAGAGTAACTTGAGCAACACGCATATCAATGAATATGTATTGAAAACACAAATGTTCATGACCGGTTCATTCGCTTACAGCATATGTGTGTGTGACAAGATTCAATTGTTGATCTCGTCTTCAAAGGAAATAAATATAAAGACGCAATTCACCGCCAGACTGTCTTTCCCCGTGGACGTGTTGTTGTTGCGTAAGACTTCAAATTTTTGTTTGCTTTCGTCGAAATTGGTACTGTTAGGAATACATGGGCTATTTATATCAGATAAATATTGTTCATTGTGTTTTTTTGTTGTTGGATTTGCAGGAAAAAGGCCGAAAAATAAACGATTGACTGAATTTGAGCGAGGATAAGTAACTATTCTCCATGAACAAGGTCTGACTCTTCGGGAAATTGGCAGAAAAAAGGAAGGAGTAAGGATGTCGTGCATAATTACCTACGGTTGGGTAAGAAATATGTCACTAAGAAACGACCCGGACGTCCGTCTATTCTGACACCGAGGATGAAGAGTCTTGCAGTCCATCAAAGGCTGTGTCCGAGTGTTATCAAAGCCGAAATGAATCTTCCTGTGTCCAAACGTCGGATTTGTCAGATTTTGAGTGAAGATCCCAATATTTCCTTTACGGAAACCGGCAGCTGCACCAAAACTTCTTGATTGTCATAAGAAGGCCCGTTTTGCCTTTGCTGAAAAATACCAGTTCTGGGAGGATGAGTGGTCTAATGTGGTGTTCAGTGATGAAAAGAAGTTCAAACTAGATGGGCCGAATGGTTTCAGCAGTCACTGGTGTGATAAAAGGCAAAACAGGCCAACTAAAGAAAAGGGAATTTTGTTGGAGGTACCGTTATGATTTGGGCAGGATTTAGCGTATCTGCAAAAACACCCGTTTGTTTCATTTCAAAACGGATGAACTCGGAAATGTATTGCCAGCTTCTGGAGGAAGTTCTTATTCCATTAGCTGACAATGAGATGGATGAGAACATGATCATTCAACAGGATAACGCTTCTTGTCATGCATCGGCAGCAACAAAAAACTTCTTGGACTTCCATAACATCCCTGTGCTGGAATGGCCGGCATTCAGTCCCGATTTCCAATCGAGAATGTTTGGGGCTTGCTTTCTCGCAAAGTTTATGGTCAAGGAAGAAAGTATGATTCGGTGAAAGAATTAAAGTTAGCGATTCAGCATGAATGGTCTAAACTTAATCCGAATGAATTGAAATCGTTCATAACTTCTATTCCAAGACGTCTGCAAGAGGTTATTTCTAAAAAGGGAAATGCTACACATTACTAATTTGTTATTTACTTGAATTGAAATTCGATAAATAAATGATACTGTTGAAATATTTGATCTTGTCTTTATATTTATTTCCCATGAGAAAAAATAAACTTTTGCATTGTTTTGAAATGACTCGTCTCAAAGAGAAAACTACTGATGATAAACTTTTAACTTGCTGCTGAGTATGTATTGGAAAGCAGTTGGTTTACACAGAATAAAATCTAATATGAAATTTTTCAGAAAGTAGTTTGTCTTTATACTTATTTCCCGCACTGTATGAAACATAACAATTTCGGTCCCTATTGATTTTAGGAAGCCTATTGGTTCCTATAATAATTGTGCACAATTTCAGCTCGACGCTTGTGGAAAAAGTTATTAAGCTGAAACTGATTGCTATCCAATCGAACGGCTCATTGAACTGTTTTTTTCTGGCAGCACAGTTCCTGAACATGAACAACACACAACGAGGTTGCTTCGGGCAGCCAGCAGCAGGTTGCAGGTGACAGTGCTGCTAAAAAAAACAGTTTCCGTTCGTTTGAATAGAAATCAGTTTCAGCTTAATATTTTTTTTCCACAAGCGTTGGATCACTTTGCGGTCTTGGAAGAAAAGTTTCCTTGAAAGTGGTTGGATTGATTTATTTTTGGAGGATAACGGCTCGCTTCGCCAGATTTTTATCTGTAAAGGTAAGTTTCCCCATGGATAATCCTAAGTAAAATTGAAACCACGGGCTGAAATTTTGCACCGTTATTATAGGGCCCAAAAGGCTTCCGAAAATCATAAGGGAATTGGAATTTAAATGTTGTCCCAGGTTAATGATCAACAAGGCTATTTACGATGTCTCCATCGTACTTATGAGCTGAAATAGCCCCACGGGACATCATAACACTGTAAAAGACATGTTTAGAGTTAATTGGTACTTGCCGATGACATAGTTATTATAGTTCGCGGAAAATTTGATGAAACGGTTTTTGACAGACTACAAAGAGCATTAAATCTGGGCTGCAAAATGGTGAGTCGACAACTGAAACGGAGCGTGCGTCCCCGCAACATAGCTCGGGTCCTCCAAGTTCCTTCTTCAACGGGTCATGAGATGACAAAGACCGCCAGCTAAGGGTTACATACTTGGCTGGTAGTGGAGGCTGGGCACTGTTGTCCTTCTGACTTCAGCTAGATTAAGGAAGTGCGCGCCAAGCGTCTGTCCACCAAGGAGGTTCGGTTCTAACCACGAAAAAGGGGAAGTATGCTTTATACGGTATATAATTTCAGATCATCTATGGAATTCCCAAGTATTGTATAATAATTTTAAATTATTTTTTTCCTCTTGGCAATAATGCAAGTCCGTCTTCAATTGAAGCAGGACCACAATCTGCAGACATGCAGACATTACAAATATAATTGTTATCATCATTTTATATTATAACATCCCTTTACAATATTTTTGATTTTATTTTCAGCTTCGCATTTATGCATCGTTGTAAGTTTTAGCCCACCTTACCCTCGTAATGTATTTGAAAAGGTTGGAAAGAATTTTACGTTGTTTTAAGAAAGGACCATACGACAAATTGTACTTAAAAAAAATCCGTCTTGATAAAAAATAAATTAATAATTCAAAAACTAACATTGTTTATGATCTTTCATTTTCTATTTCACAGACATAAAGTAGGAAACAAGAGTTATCGGAAAATTAAAATTTCCCTTTTTTGGATTCATTATGCTTACGTTTTTGGGCAATCATATATCAATCAATCATATGATTTTTTTTTCGGATTACTGTTTACTTAAATTTTGTTAGCTATTTTGCTAGGCTGCCAGGTAATCAACTTTCTTTCATTATACAGGGCTGGTAGCGGATTTTTGGATAAATAATGGATAAATAATTTGGTGACTAAAATAATAAAAATAGTGACCAAATAGTCACTAATGACTATTGAGACTAATGAGTTGGACATCGTCCTGTAGATGGGCAGCATCGAGCCCGAGACCAGTCGACAATAAAAGGTAAATTTTATGTTCCTTTTTCGTGTGTAAGAACCATAAGTGTTGTGTCCAGTCTCGCGTCGTGTTTTCATTAGTGAACTGCAGTTCTCACGTTAGCACTAAATCAAAATTATGAGTGACCAATTAGTGACTAAAAAGTGATTTCCAAAATTGTTTTTTTTTATCTTTTATAAATATGATGTATAATTATAGCATAAATGAACTAAGTGAACTCCGACGTTTGCAAAAATGAGGAGTACTGCGGCGCAGTGTCACTTTTTGGATTTTATTTTTTTGTAAAGAAGCCTGTAATCAATTGTGTTATTTACGTTCGGCCTGTGCTAGAATTACTTCTGACATATCTTGCTTCTCAATTCCTTTTTTGAGCCGTTCCATCCCCGTTGCCCCTCAAAACCCCCCCCCCCCCCCCCCCCCCCCCCCCCCCTCACACCCCCCCAAAAAAAAACACCCCCCCCAACCCGTTTCACAAACTCCCCCAAGATTTCACCGCTGGCCCCAATTTTTAAAAACGTTCCCCAAACCAATTTTTTCCCAACCCACCCACCAACCTTTTCTTTTTTTTTAAACCAGTGGGTTTTCCTTTCCCCCATTGGCCGCTCTTCCCTTTCTTCCACCCCCACCCAAACAATTTTCTGGAGGTAGCAAGTTCTCAATATTGTTCAAATGTCCTCTGGAAGTGAAGTATTTGCGGGTCACACATTTTCATTTTCATTTTCATTTTGCAGCGTTTGGTGGGGCAATGAGAGCGCAAGTCAATCCAAAGCCGAGGGTTAGGGAGGGGTAATGGCGAACTGGTCTATGCGGACTACTTGAACGCCATTGGGTAGGGAGGGGATTGGAGATGTAGGTTATTGAGTGCTTGAGTGCTTTTGAGAGATTTACGCTGCAAAATGTAAATGAGTCATGAAGCCCATTTCCCTTTGAATCACCCATTACTTTAAACACTTATTCTTGAGCAGAAAATGAAATGGAATCGAAATTACACTGAAATGGAACCGAAACGGAATCGAAATGAAATTGAAATGGATGCAAAACGGATTCGAAACGGAACCGGAATAGAACCGAAATGGAATTGTAATGGAATTGAAATGGAATCGAAACGAAACCAAAGCGGACCCGAAATAGAACCGAAATGGAGCCGAAACGGAATCGAAACGAAACCGATATGGAACTGAACCAGAAGTGAAATGGAACTACTGTGATTAACACCCCTCTTCTATAGTAAGTCAAACACTAGACCCGCACTGAGCGGACCCTCCGCACTGTTGCTAAAATAAACTACTTGGAAAGGTTAAATCTACTACTCGTGCTTCCTAAGCGGGCCCTCCGTGTCCTATCTCTAATAAACATGCTTGTCATCGTCAGTATAAAGTAACACTTTTCTGTGGCTTTGTGCTTCATTTCGAACAGTCAGATATTTACCATGATCAAAACATTCACCCTTTTCGAAAATTTTGCAATTACTTTCACTTATTACACCATGGGTAAACCAGGTATTTTGGTTATTCATTCCATGAAACAAATGGATAAACAACAACATAAGTTGCCACGAAAATGAAAAGTGTACTTTAAGTCGTTTCCCTTTGATTGAAAGTAAAAAGTCTAAGAGTGAATTGCGGCCAGTATCACACCTGATGTTAGTGCCTTTATATAAACGTTCTACGACGTGGCAGTGAAATAAATGTGCAGAATATGTGATACTTTCACTACTGGTCAAATTCTTGGTCGCACATGCATGTTTATAGCATGAGATAAGCCCTCTCACCATCGACAAGGTGACAAATTTGACCCGCGAGAGGGAAAAAAAAATTTAAACACCTATTATTTTTAAAATTTTTTAAAATTTTCTTAAATTTACTTTCCCAAACCTTCCCCCCTCTATGCCCCCCAGTTTCCAAACTCCCCACCACCCCGGCCCCTTTCGCCTTTTAGCTAGACTTGTGACCGCATCATGGTAAACGACTTCATGAAAATTATTCAAAACCTATCTTTGCGGGGAAAAAATATCAATAGGTAACTGATTTCAAGATAATAACCTCCCTTTAAAAACCTCCACCTGCCAAATGTGGTTCCATTTACTTGATTAGTTCTCGAGTTATGTAGAAATTTGTGTTGGATTTGTTTGGAAACTCCCCTCCCTTCCCCTTCCAGATGGCGGAGGAAGTCTCAAACTTCCATAGAAACATTTCTCTCCTCCAAACACCTCCAAATTTGGTTCCATATGCTTGATTAATTCTCGAGTTATGCACAAATTGGTGTTTCTTAGTATGAGAGCCCCCTTCTTACAGAGGGCGGAGGGGTCTTGAGCTACCTTAGAAACATTTCTTGCCTTCAAAAACCCCTACCTGCCAAATTTGGTTCCATTTACGTGATTAGTTCTCGATTTATGCAGAAACTTGTGTTTCATTTGTATGGGAGCCCCCCCCCCCCCCAGAGAGAGAGGAAGGGTCTCGAACCACCGTAGAAACATTTATTGCCTTTAAAATCCCCGCAAGCCAAATTTGGTTCCATTTGCTTTATTAGATCTAGAGTTATGAAGAAATTTCAGTTCCATTTGTATGACAGCAACCCTTCTAGGAGAGGGGACGGGTCTCAAACCACCATAGAAACATTTTTCGCCACCAGAAAACCCCACATGCCAAATTTGGTTCCATTTGCTTGATTAGTTCTTGAGATATGCAGAAACTTCTGTTTCATTTGTATGGGAGCCTCCCTTTCTAGAGAGGGGAGGGGTCTCAAACTACCATAGAAACATTTTTTGCCTTCAAAAACTTCCGCATGCTCAATTTGGATTCTTTTGCTTGATCAGTTGTCGAGTTATGCAGAAATATGTGTTTCATTTGTATGGGAAGGGTCTCTTACTAATTTAAGAACCTTCCCCGGCTCCAAAAACTCCTGTATACAAATTTTCACGCCGATCGGTTCAGTAGTCTCCGAGCCTATTAGGGTCAGACAGACAGACAGACATACAGACAGACAGACAGACAGACAGACAGACAGACAGACAGAAATCCATTTTTATATATATAGATAGAATGAGTTATCGATTTACCCCAAATTTGAATCTTCGGTTGTGCTGGGTTATGCTTCCTAGAAAAAAATACCAACGCAGTTTTCTCCGTAGAGAATTCAATACCTAGCTCTAGAGCCCAAGTAGACAAACTGTCTAAGATATCCTGTAAGGGTCCTTGCAGATCAACCCCATTGGGTCCCGTGACACACACTACGCCGTCATCTGCAAGTTGTCTCAACGTACAGTTGTCACTTAGACAACCGTCAATATCTTTGAAATACAAACGATACAAAAGGGGGCTTAAACATGATCGATGGGGGAGACCCGTGTAGCTAAATCGAGGAGCTATAAAGTTTCCATGAGAGAAGCTCATATGTTTCTCTGACAGCAAATTGTACAAAAAATTACTCATTAAAAAGCCACAAGCGTGGAGTTTATCTGAAAGAACTTCAACAGATACTGAATCAAAAGCCCCCTTGATATCCAAGAATACAGGAGCCATTTGCTCTTTTTTTTAGCAAAAGCTAACTGAATATCTGTGGAAAGCAACGCTAGGCAGTCGTTCGTTCCCTTACCCCTACAGAAACCATATTGTCCAAGCGGAAAAGGATCATCTTCTCCAACAGCTTTCGAATACACGATAACATCGCGATGGGTCGATAGGAGTTGTGGTCGGACGCGGGCTTACCAGGTTTTTGAATGGCAATAACTCTCACCCGTCTCCAGTCATCCGGTAAAATGTTGAGTTCCAGAAACTGATTAAACAAGTTCAACATGCGCCTCTTAGCGACGTCTGGGAGGTTCTTAAGCCACTGAACTTGATCCTATCAGCCCCTGGAGCCATATTGCCACACGAAAGGAGCGCAAGAGAGCCGAGTTCTAACGATTGAAGAGGGTTGGCTGATCTCATCTATCGAATTCGTGGTTTTGCGAGGAAACATCCGCGCCGGCACAGAATTTGGACAAACTTTTCGCGCGAATCCATTGGTCCGAGTACTCCTCGTTTTCGTTGTTCGTAGTTCGGTTACGCAATCTTCGCGCCGTATTCGCGCCGATGTTTCACGCGATAGCCTGTCCACGAATTGTCGCCAGTAACCGCATTTCTTGGCCTTGGTGAGGCTCTTAAATACGAATTTAAGAGCCTCATCAAGCGCCACAGTTCGGACTGTATTCACGCGATAACCTTGTCCACGAATTGTCGCCAGTAACCGCGTTTCTTGGCCATTGTGATTAGGCAACCCTCTTCAATCGTAGACACGAGTCCGAGTGCCGTGTACCTTTTGAAGTGCTCAGGTGTTCCACGTCTACGAAAAACTATAAACGCGTCGGACTTTTCACGGTAAACCTGCAACGGTGCGTTTCAGAAAAGTTTGCAAAACGACTATCCTAAAGTTTATGGGAGTAAAAGTGGTGTTGCAAGATATATTTTGTTTTGGTTCGAGTCAAAAATTGTCTACTCCTATTTAAAGGGTGTCCGCAGTTAAATTGCATTACTTTCAATAAGCTGTAACATTTCGCCCTTTGGGTTGATTTCAACGAAATTTTGGGTGAAATGACCTCAGCGTGTATTGTTTACACTGCGTGAGTTTCATTGTGAAATGTTTCGTAGTTCCGAAAATGGAGTCGAAGGAACAGCAAGTGCGCGAGAACATTTTGCACACGCACCTATACAACCAACTTCTTTCGCACCGAGCCATCGGAAAGATGTTGAAAATTCACCAGTCTACAGTGTCTCGTGTAATAAAACGTTTCGGGGAACGTTTAACTGTCGATCGGAAGAAGGTGCGTGGTAGAAAAAGTGTTCCTTACTGTGTGAAGTATCACAAGCGAGTGGTTGCTGCCTTTAAACGCAAACCCAACTGTTCCGTTCGGGATGTCGCGAAAAAGCTGCACTTGACCAAAAGTTTCGTGCAGAAAGCCAAGAAACGAGCCGGGCTCCGTTCATTCAAAGTTCAGAAAGCTCCAAACCGCAACGAAAAACAGAATAGGACAGCTAAAACACGTGCGCGTAAGCTGTGTGTCAACACAAATGTTGACGATACCACACTGCTGCATCATGGACGATGAAACACACGTAAAGGCGGACTTCAAACAAATTTCCGGAAACCAGTATGTGACTGCGAAAGACAAGTTCGATGTTCCAGAGTCTCTCAAGAAACAGCAAGTGTCAAAGTTCCCCAAGAAATTCATGATTTAACAGGGGATTTGTTCGTGTGGTAAACGGGGCAGGCCTTTCGTGACAACTTCAACTGTAAATGGTCAAGTATACATGAATGAATGCCTGAAAAAACGACTGCTTCCGTTTCTCAAAACACACAACGTTCCTACAAAATTTTGGCCGGACCTAGCCTCTTGTCACTACTCGAAGGATGTTCTGGAGTGGTACAAGACGAATGGTGTCAATTTCGTGTCGAAGGATCTTAATCCCCCAAACGCTCAAGAGTCTCGGCCAATTGAAAAATATTGGGCTACTATGAAACACGAACTTTGTAAGCATCCTAAAGTTGTCACTACAGAACAGGAAATGTTGAAGTCATGGTTGAAAGCGGAAAAAAATGTCGGTTCAAGCGTTGTACAAAATCTTATGCGTGGTATTAAGAAGAAAGTTCGGGTTTATGGATTTGGTAAAAAAAATACAGTGAAATAAAAATATCTAAACCAAGATTATACATTGTTTTTTTATTCCCTGAATATTTCACGACAATCGGTTGAGAGACTTGTTTTTGAGGCCGAGTTTAAAGTGATGCAATTTAACTGTGGACACCCTTTAGAAGTGCGAAATATGACGTAATATAGCTTATTTGGTCATTGATAGGTAAATTGAGCAGTTTTGATCGTTTTGATGAATTATTGGTTGATTGAATTAATGAACTTATCTTTACTTTATAAAATAGGGGCGCCATTAATGAAACAGTTTCAAAATACGCGAAATCAAAAAGTTCAACTAAAGATAAGGCTTGCCACCCAGTACGATCGACGGTTAAGAAATTAATTGATCGCTATCAAAGATATAAGAAGGGGCACCGAGAAAACCTTGACCGAGAAATCGTGACTTCTATCTGATTATTTACAGGAAACGGAGTTAAGTTTATAGAGAATCAACGCTGGTTGATTGCAGATAAAACGAAATATAACGGCGCCGAAAGAACTTCCAATTGCAGCAAATGCTAGGGGAATTACCAATATCAGAAAAAAGCAAAAATCGGTGATTTTAGTTGACTATCAGGACCATAAATCTGACTGATAACACCCCAACCATTATATTGTCCGATAACAAGCCCATTTGAAGATTCGAAACTGGTGATGAATGGTTTGACAAAACATTTCTGAAGCCTTGGTTGGATTTTACTGACGCGGAATTCCCTCAGCTTCCCCGCAAACGATCTTGCAATCTGAACCACTCCATGTAAGGAAGACTCTTGTTTCGAGCCTGCCGTTATTTTTCACCAGAGCATCCGGTTATGACCAAATTACAATAATATCAGGGATCGTAAAAAATCATTTTACCAAAAACCAATTTCACGACCAACCGGAGATGATCCTATTTATAGAACTCGCATCAGACTTTGCTCCGAATAAAGCACCCTCAGTTGATGGTGGAAGATTGACTTCTCTGTTTTGTTTCTCCTTTCCCATTACGCGTGTAGTGGTTGATTATTTGATTTAATCTTTTCTGTAATAAATTTCTAGCTTGTCTAAGTTCAAGATCACACGGGACGGGAAGGCCGTCACAGAGCCGCCAACGTCCATTGTAGAACGTAAGTCTGTACCATGTGGGCGCGGGTGCAACAGCATTAAATCATCACTCTCCCACCACGCCCATGTGTACATTTCAACGCGAATGTGTAAGGGTGGGTGAAAAAATTGCATTCCCAGAGGTCGCCCAAGCAGGATGGGAGACTTTTCCGACGCTTACTTTGTCGTCGGTGTGTTTGTTGAAACTAGAGCAACCGCTCACCTGGCCGTCGTTGGCCGGCCCCGACTGGTGGAGAGCGCAAGTCTGTGCTCAGTCAGCACCACATCAAAACTTTTTTTCATCTACCACGTTTATTCGAGCAGCTGCACACGTCCAAAAATCACTTTTCTTTGGCACTTTCGGGGCTGTACTCCAATTGATGTTAACGTTTGATATTTGCCCCGTAACGAAATCGATCAAGTGCAGCGCTCACTCAAGTGCAAAAGTTAATGACTTTCGTTCGTCAGGGTGTCAAAGCCGGTGCCAACAAATGTCACCACCCAAATAGAATGCCACCGAACAAACGACATCAACTTTATAGCGCTGTAGCAATTTGGATAAAATTATTACCGTTGTAATTTAGAAATTAGCATTTATGAGACTATTTCAGTACGGACGGAAATGAGAGTGGAAAGATTTATGATGCGAACGGAAAAATGCATGTGGCGAGTGCTATTAGAACAATGTTTTGGGGAAAGTCATTGTGGAGAAACCAACTAGTAAGCAATCGTTAAATTCCTATTCAACTAGAGTGCACTGGTGACTTTCAAAACGTTACATCTATTTTCAAACTATAAATCGATTTCACGTGTAGCAAAGCTCAATGCCAGTGAACTCAAGTGAAAATTTCAATCGATCATCGCCCATGCGGCTCGTGTGCACTGTTCGAAAGACAACCTCAACACTCGACCGGAATTGAGGGGCGGTGAAAGTTCCCATTCACAGATGACGACGCCGGCACGAGGGAAGCAGGCAAAATTGAATTCAAAGTAGATCTAATTTTAATATTAATTTCCCCGCCACACCCTCGCGACACCAGTGGCAAGTTTGTAATCCAGCGATTATTTTTTATTTCAGTAGGTAACTTGCTGCTGGATTTCGTTGAGGACGAATATGATGACCACGCATGCGGTGGCGGAGATTACTAAATCTACTTGAACATGTCTGCATATTTTTCCAACTGCGCTTACCTTGAAATCGGAAAGTGAGGCCATTAGATCATCCAGCTCCTTGGTGGCCGAAGAGGCGTAGTTGGACTGCTCGCTTTGGGTAAGCTGCTGTTGTTGCACTGTGGAAGGTAACAAAGTTTATTGTTAGAATAAATGAAAAATGAAAAACAGAAATCTAGGATTAAAGCAATACAAAAGAAACACCATCAGTGTATGGAATAGCTAGTGTCGCAATTTTCGATATTAATTTCTACAACAGAAAGAGATTTGAAAAATTATTCTAGTCGGCAGAGTATCATTCCCATCGCTGAATCCAAATATGGGCTCAGAATTGCTGTAACCAGTGTCTGTTTTTATAATTTACCACATACGCAATGAAAAGCATTTCGAGTCAGTGTAGATGAATTTTATTTCAAGCTGAAAAATGCATTAGGTCCTAAGTAACATTGAGAGATTCTCTTCGTCAACTTTTTCTTCCGTTCAAAGTTTGTCTATTAAACGATTTGCTGATGTTTTTGACGTATTGGATTCTTAAGTACACTTTATATTACCGTACTGTAAGTTGAAAATACTTGAACATGTTTTTACATAGACGTAGGAAAGCAAAGGACAAGTCGACGAAGAGAATCTCCCAATTTTACTAAGGACCTAATGCATTGTTCAGCTTGATTTGTTTAGGAAATCTCAGATACCAAAATTAAGGGTGATGAACAAATCAACTCATTATGTTTCTATGACTACTCGTTTCTTGATACTCATTAGAGTTTGAGTTTCCAGGGCAGCTTTGTTAACATGGCAAATGATCATCAAACATATTTTCAATTCAACCAAAATGATTATTTTGAATTGTGTCAATCGTGCAGTCTTACCGCCCTGAATTATCATAATTACACATTGTACTACTTGTAACCTATCGATCTAAGCCTAAAAATGTACACACCATGTTGTACATCAAAAGAAATAAATATTGTTTCTTCATTTGATACTCTATCATCCCCACCTAGATGAAATTGAATATTGATATTGACAATGATTCAGGTGAGTTATGGAGAGTGTGAGCTGTTTAGTGGAATACCTGTAACTAGAAAATAAGAAGAATGATTAGTAATTTCCATTTAATTCCAACTACCTTTATTGCTTATCTTGACAGATACGCGTATTTCGTCTACAATGTGCAGACTTCTTCAGTGTCGTGTACTAATACTCGACTGAGTATTAGTACACGACACTGAAGAAGTCTGCACATTGCAGACGAAATACGCGTATCTGTCAAGATAAGCAATAAAGGTAGTTGGAATTAAATGGAAATTACTAATCATTCTTCTTATTTTCTAGTTAATGATTCAGGTGATAATGAACATCCATCGATGAATTAACAAAACCAAATAATGACCTCGAAACTCAGCGGTTGCTATGGTCAAGAGAATAGTGTCATTTCAAAATTCAAATTCACGAAGATAGTTGGTTTGTCCGTTAAGGTTGTTTTCATTTTAAGCTCATTTGAGAGCAGATGAAATCATTTTTACCGGCGTTGGCTGTAACACGTCCAGTTTTTGAGAAAAATTAGATTTAAATTAACAGAAACACGTATTTCCGTCGAAATAAAGGTGTACAATCAAATTGCATCACTTTTAAATGGCTGTAACTTTTTACACGTTTGGTATTTCCTATTGAAATTTTAGGTGGAATTAGTTCAATGTGTATTTGTTTACGCTGTGTAAGTTTCACTAGCAGATGTGCAATCGTTGCGAAGATGGAATCGGAAGAACAGCAGCGGCGCAAAGAAATTTTGCGCACGTACCTCGAAAATCCGGATCTTTCTCATCGTGCCATCAGCTGGCAATGGTACATTCTACGGTGTTTCGTGTTTTAAATCGGTACCACGAACATTTGACCATCGATCGGAAAGAAAAAAGTGGCAAAAATGGATCTCCGTATAGTGTTAAGGATCACAAGCGTGTAGTTCAAGCTTTCAAGAGGAATCCCAACAGTTCAGTTCGAGATGTGGCGAAGAAACTGAATCTAACCAAAACTTTCGTGCAAGATGCGAAAAAACGTGAAGGACTACACACGTACAAAGTCCAAAAGGCGCCTAATCGCGATGAACGGCAGAATACGGTAGGTAAAACACGTGCACGGAAGCTCTACACCCAGATGTTGACGAAACCACATTGCCTCGTTATGGATGATGAGACGTATGTAAAAGCAGACTTCCGGCAGCTTCCGGGGCTCCAGTTTTTCACTGCACATCATACATTCGATGTCCCTGAGGACGTTAGAAAGCAGAAGATGTCAAAGTTTGCCAAAAAATATATTATTTGGCAAGCAATTACCTCGTGTGGCAAGCGGAGCGCCCCATTCGTGACAACTGGAACGGTCAATGGGCAAGTGTACCTAAAGGAATGCCTCCAAAAGCGTCTCCTTCCTCTTCTGATGGTCACGATGGTCCTACGATTTTCTGGCCGGATTTAGCGTCGTGCCATTACTCGAAAGATATTTTGGAGTGGTACAAGGCTAAGGAGGTCAATTTCGTGCCGAAGCATCTCCACCCCCCCGAACGCACCGGAATTGCGGCCAATTGAAAAGTACTGGGCCATCATGAAGCAGGCACTTCGGAAGCATCCTAAGGAACTGAAATCGGAGGAAGATATGAAGAAAAAATGGATTGCCACCCAAAACAAGTTGGTCCAAATGTTGTACAGGACCTTATGAGTAGTGTAAAGAAGAAGGTTCGTGCATTTGGATATGGAATTGAAATTAAATAAAACAAACATGCGAAAATATTCAAAACATGTTTTATTTTACTCCCTGAAAGTTTGAAGATGATTGGTTGATCGAGCGAATTTTGGCGAATATTTGTGTGAGTCGCAGTTTGATTCCGTACACCCTTTATAATTAACCTGTTCGGCAACTAACTAGAATAACTTGAATTTTATGGAATAGACCTCCCTGAATCTATTGGTGCTCAAAGATTTTCTCTAACGTGTATGATTGATGTGTAAAACCGGCTTTTAATTAAAAAATCGACGAGTTTTCTTAAAAATTCTGTGTTCCTGTTTTGATCTAAAAAACTGGATTTGCATTGTTTTGTAATGATGATGATTAGTTGCAGGTTATGTAAAGGAGCAACCAAGCTGTATCTCCCACGAAAAGACAAATAATTTAAATGCTTCTTTGTTGTTCTGTTTCTTATATTTTATTGTTTATGTGTACATATTTACATTTCGATTCTATCGCCTTTAGCTTTAATTATTGTCCTTAGTCTCTTCGGAATGGCATTACAAGCGGCACGCACCTGATTTTCGGGGATATCATCCCATATCTTCTGTATGGGTTTCAATACACATGGGTTTGAGATCTCGAAAGTGAGCTTCCATGATTCCCCAAATAGAGAAATTCAGAGGATTTGCATCTGGCGAAGAAGCTGGCCATAATTCCTTAGGAATGAAGTCTGGCAAATTCTTGCTGCACCATGCTTGGGTAATCTTTGCTCCATAGGACGGCGCAGAAACACCCATTTGCGATTACCGAACATCGTTGAAGTATGCTTCTTCAAATGCTTTTCCAGGACCTCTTTTACGTAGTAGGCTGCATTGATTTTTACACCCTTATCAAGGAAAAGCAGTGGTAGACGACCTTCCGCAGAAATCGCTCCCCAACCCATAACCGAAGTATGATTTTGGAAGCGTTGAACTGCGCGAATTGAAGAAGGAATATCCTGAATACTCACTGCATAGACTCTGTCATTTTGAGCGTTGAAACTTTCTTGCAATACGAAACATTCATGGAATCACCGAAATATAGCCAGCCTATTTTCGAAGCGGATATAATAAAAAATGTTTTTGTACCGACACTAAAGCACGATTCAAAGTAAATCTGGACGCACGGTTTAATACACCACCGCGTCCCTGGTGGTTGGAACAAAAAACGTTTGATAGTCATTTGTTAATGTTTTATTGACGAAGAAATTGATGAAAAGTTTTTTTCGATTGATCGACGCAACTCGAAATTACGGATCATGAAACTTGAGAAAAGAAAATTAATTGTGCACATCTAGAGTATCCTTCGTGGCCTGCCTCAAAAATAGCAAAAATGTTAACATTCCCAAAGTCAACGGTGTGTCTTATAGTCTTGTAGTGGATAGAGCACAGCGTATCTATCATAAAAATGGCACTAGGGACAAAGAGCTGACGAGAAAGGTGTTGAGGTACGTGAAAGGCTCTATATTCTATCAGAGTTGCGTTCAGCAAACGCAACTTCAAAAATACAAAGAGGCTCTTACATAAAACAATCGTGTAATCTATACATATATATTTAAAACAGAGTGGCATATGTAAGACCGCACACAACTCGAGAACAGATCGTCCGATTTAAGTGGCCTTTATTTTATTCTGTTCGGCTGCGCCCAAGAAACATTTACAAAAAGAGAAAGTTGGACAAATTTATGGGAAAAATGAAGACTTCGAAAATGATAGATTATGGGTTTTTTTCGTTTTGATCGAGTTATCCTTGACATGGGTCGTAGATGACGATGACAGTCCACCTGACATTGCGCAATTTCACAGGTGTCCTTATTGATCTGCTGTTGGTATAGTTGTTGCTGCATTCCAATTATATTTTGAGCATTCATTCTAAGACTTTGAATAAAGTAAATTATTCTTGAACAATCACTCGAGTGAAACTCAACGTGACTTCGATAATTTCGGAGATATAAGTGCAATCAGCGAGGTACTCCATTCAATTTGGTAGCCGTAATATGTCTGAACTGTCGATAAATCAAAACAATCCGAATATGTACTTCGGTCTTTTTGCAATATTTTTCAACTTTTCTACGCACACGATGAAATCAGCGGATGAAATCAACGCTTGCCATAACTTTTCGTATTTGTGGCGATATGTAAAGAAGCTACAGTTGACGACAAATATGCGAGTTCCTCTGCAAAACGATCCGTCTGCCGAGATTTTCTCGAATCAATTGATGACGATTGGCAATAGAGAAGTACCAGTAACGTTAGCCGGCGACCCCGGCGGCGTAGAGGTTAACCCATACCTCTCACGCCAAAGTCACGAGTTCGAATCTTATCCCCGGACAAGTTACGAAAATATCTAAAAGTGACTACGACGGGAGATGAACCAGCCCAGGGCTGAAAATCTCGATAATCAAGGAACTAAAAAAAAGAAAACAGTTGACGTTTCTACCGGATTGATTTCGTTCCCTCCGAATTTCTGTCATTTCACATAGACGAAAGAGGAACTCATTACGAGAGTTTTCCCAAACATCGTCCAGAATTATGAGAACCACGATTGGTTGCGTGCACGTGCGATTTTGGCAGCGAAAAATAATGATGTCGATGATTTGAATTTCGTAATTTGTTATCGATCGCGGAGGTGCCAAGCCTAGCTTAAAGTAACTTAAAAAAATTAAATCATGGATGCTCGGAATTATTTGAATCAAAATCGGTTCAAGCGGAACAAAGTTCGCCGGGTCAGCTAGTATTATAAAGAAATCAGAATATCTAAACGTACAGGTTGGATGCACACATGTGAAAACGTTAAAAGCACACCTGTTACTGCAAGACTTCAAAAAGTATCAACAAACATCACACATATCAGGTCTGACTCTGACTCGCAATTACCGAACGAAACCGGATCCAGAGTCGAGTCAGTATGATGGTATTAGTGCAAAACATAAACATTAACAAACATAAACATTTTATTTTGACAGTTATATTTGTGTGTGTTGGTGAACCCAGGTTGGACCTCCAAAAAAATTGACAGCGAACCTCATCGATGTTGGGTTGGATCCAGAGCGGATCCAGGTCCGACCCGATTGAATAAAAAAACGTTTTGACAGCTGTTAGGGCGGACCTAGGGCGAACCCAGTTCCGCACTGGCAATAACCGAAAACGACATGGCCCCACTACCAACACAACTAGCCCTCTATTTTTTTTTTTTCATGAAGCCACAAGCCTTAAATACAAAAACAAACAAAACAAACCCCCAAAAAAAAGATATATATTTATACAGAATAACCCGGGGAAAATTACCCTTTTACGTACTACTTAAAACCTATAGGAAAACATCATGATGGCAGATGTCGTTTTTGTAATTGAAGGTTAGTGACGCTGCAAGTTGAAACCTGTTATAAAAAAAATTAATTCACAACGATTTGTATTTCTTCGATCTCAGTCTTTCGGCAACACTGAAACAGTATATACAAGCCCTCCTCCGGTATTTTTTTCGTTTTTTTTTCGTCGCGATTGAAGTAAAAAATCGCGATTCGCCATCCTGGGGAAACCTAAAGGTGGTATCAGCCAGGACACAAAAGATTCAACCACAAGGGCGACTCAATGCAATATTCGGAAGATTACCGACAGGCCAAACCTTAACCTAACCTCACTTTCCAAGGAGCGTTTGTCGAGTATTGTTGACAACACACACCTCCACCCGCATTATCGTCCGGAGAGTCTTCGAACCAATTCGTTTGTCGAGGTCAGCCAATCAAAAAAACACAACTGTTGTACCAAGTCTCCCAACGCAAAACGCTTTTGTGTTGCTCACTGACATCGCCAACAGCCTTGTTGAGGAAGAAGCGGCTGTGCAGCAAACAAATACAGCCAATGCTAGATTACCTCCGATCCATATCGTGGGGTTATCCATGAAAGATGTTTTTCAACTCCTAGGTGAAAGTGACGACTACCTTCTGAAAGGCACAAAATCAGCAGTTCAGTTTTTAACAAAAAACAAGTTTTCTCCGAAGCAGCGCAAGTGTTGAAAAGCAACAACATCCAGTTTTCCACTCACAATACACCGGAATTTTTTTTGTTTTTTTTTTTTTGTTTCTGTATTATCGAGATTTTCAGCCTCGGCCTGGTTCATCTCCCGTCATGGTTAATGAAACACCACTTTGGGTGTTTTTCATAACTTGTCCGGGGGTGAGATTTGAACTCGTGACTTTGGCGTGAGAGGTATGGATGATAACCACTACGCCGGAGTCGCCTCCACACCGGAAAATGTCCCGTCAAAGTTTGTGCTGTCGGGATTACCACTGACAGACATCAAAGCATTGGAAACAGAATTGGCGAAGAACAACATTCTCCCACGGGATGGCAATGTATTATCCACCACCACGCCATCAACTCACCAACATGCTCTGTATCTGTTGTACTTTCTCCGTGGAACAGTGAAAATACAGGAATTACGGAAAACGAAGGCACTATTCGTGGTGATTTTTCTCAAAGCACCCAAATGACGCTGCTCAATATCACCGTTGCCAGCGCTTCGGACACGGCTCCTCTAGTTACAACCTCTCGCCGAAGTGTGTCAAGTGCGGTAGTAAACATCTCACCACTGCTTGTAAACTACCTAAGAAGACGGAGTTGACTTGAAACGACAACTCCAAATCACAAGTCAAATGTGCAAACTGTACATGCAATCGCACAGCAAACTTCCGTGGGTGTCCCTCCAGGAAGACCTACCTAGAGGATCTGGAGAAAAGGAAAAAGGAGCCAAATCCTAGTCCACCCGGATTTGCAAACACTACATTCCCGGAACGAGTGAGCCATAAGCCAGTTCCAACTAGCCGTCTAGCACCCAGTTCCACTGGAAGAGGAACGCACAAGTGACTGGTAGGGGAACAGCAACAGCTCCAAATAACGACTTCGCTGATGATTTCACCATAACGGAGTTCCTATCTCTTGCTAGAGACATGTTTATTCGACTCAGTGGGTGCCGTAACAGGCAGCAGCTATTCGTAGCTCTCTCTGAACTCATGATGAAATATCTGTATCATGGATAATATGGAACACCTCAAGCTTGTTAATTGGAAGGGCAGATCAATTCTGCCTAAGAAGACTGAATTCTTTGACTTTCTTTCCGCACAAGGAATCGACGTTGCTACTGTGTCAGAAACTTGGCTTAAGCCCAAAAATTCCTATTGCTGCGTTCGAGCTGACAGGAGTCAGGTGTTTAATTTAGTGTGTTAATTGGTTGGATGGCGTTTCAAAAAACCGGCAACTCACCCTTCCTGGAACTCCATTTTGAAAGAATTCTTGATTTTCATCTGTCTGAGGTACTGAGCTACATTAGCTCGAAGGTGTTGGGTGTTTACAGGGAATCCCGCTTTGGCCATGTCAACAATTCATTTGACAATACGATTCTCACCCTCAAAACTAAGAACTGTCGGAGCTCTAAGTGAATTTGTGAGCCGATTCTTGATTTTATCGCAGATTGCGCTTTCCGGTACATTAAACATCCGAAAGGCCGCATGAATGGTGGCTCCACTTCTTACAAAATCTCAAGCGTTTTGCAATCGATCCACAGTGTACTGAATTCGTTTTTTTTTTTTTTCAGAGCCATTCTGGATCAGAAACTTAAACACGGAATTAGGAAATCATAAATTTGACGATGCCCTTTATCCACGATTAAGATTTTGATAACAAAAATGCACGAAAACAATAATAATTGAGTGAATTTTATGTTAAATCGATGATCCATATCTGCAGCAACACAATTGATTCGGTTCACTTTTATTTTACTTGATTTTCACTGAAAAAACAATCCAATCCAAGCTTTTTTCACGTCCAAAAACAACGCAACTAAGCCTGTGTAGTGATGCCTTAGTGAAGTTGGATATATTCTCTAACATTTGCGGTAATCATTGGTAAAATAATCAATCAAGATCTCAAAATATTCCCTATTTTATGTTGAAGGCACAGTGTTAGGCGCTGCGCGGAATTAGGGCAAGTCACGGTAGTTAATCAAAGGCGCTGATTTCTTGACAGGGATATTTTAGAACCTCACGAAATCTGGGATTCACTTCATACAGAGTATCATTCCAAGTTGGAAAAATTCCAATCATTGATAATGGCCGTTTGACCAAAGAGGATACATCACAATAGATCAAATCTGGTCGTAGTGATCAATGTCCTCAACATAGGAAGAAAAATAGAAACAATAGAATTCATTCGCCTAGTTGTGATTCTTACACGCTTTGAATATTTCATGCAAATTTAGATCCATGCATCTATGCATATGCATCTGTATGCACAGATATGTTGCCAAATGGCAACAGAATGCATTTTTTACGGAGATAAACGCGTTTAAAGGTTCCCAGAGCCTCCCGGACGAAAAATTAAGGTTCTAGCATTCTCATTTGGTCCAAAACCGGGATACCGAAAATCGACGATTTTAAACCCCCTATTTAAGCGATTAGACGCTTATTTACGGAGATAAACGCGTTTAAAGGTTCCCAGAGCCTCCCGGACGAAAAATTAAGGTTCTAGCATTCTCATTTGGTCCAAAACCGGGATACCGAAAATCGACGATTTTAAACCCCCTATTTAAGCGATTAGACGCTTATTTACGGAGATAAACGCGTTTAAAGGTTCCCAGAGCCTCCCGGACGAAAAATTAAGGTTCTAGCATTCTCATTTGGTCCAAAACCGGGATACCGAAAATCGACGATTTTAAACCCCCTATTTAAGCGATTAGACGCTTATTTACGGAGATAAACGCGTTTAAAGGTTCCCAGAGCCTCCCGGACGAAAAATTAAGGTTCTAGCATTCTCATTTGGTCCAAAACCGGGATACCGAAAATCGACGATTTTAAACCCCTATTTAAGCGATTAGACGCTTATTTACGGAGATAAACGCGTTTAAAGGTTCCCAGAGCCTCCCGGACGAAAAATTAAGGTTCTAGCATTCTCATTTGGTCCAAAACCGGGATACCGAAAATCGACGATTTTAAACCCCCTATTTAAGCGATTAGACGCTTATTTACGGAGATAAACGCGTTTAAAGGTTCCCAGAGCCTCCCGGACGAAAAATTAAGGTTCTAGCATTCTCATTTGGTCCAAAACCGGGATACCGAAAATCGACGATTTTAAACCCCCTATTTAAGCGATTAGACGCTTATTTACGGAGATAAACGCGTTTAAAGGTTCCCAGAGCCTCCCGGACGAAAAATTAAGGTTCTAGCATTCTCATTTGGTCCAAAACCGGGATACCGAAAATCGACGATTTTAAACAGATATGATGATGTAATCATTTTAGGTTATATATATTTATAAATTGAACATAATAAAGTCTTCAAAATTGAAGGCAGGTCATCCAAAGCGATTTCCATTGATAAATTCAACCAGACTTCGTGGAAAACATATGATGCAAAAATAGGTTATAATTAATGATTGACATAACTGTTTGGTGAAGCATGGCTGAGTGTGAAACTCAAGAACAATAAAAACTGATCGGGCCACTTTTCACAACAACAGGCATTTTCCAAACAACAGGTCCATAAATTCACAGAAATAGAGCAAGTCAAACCGCCTTGCACAACACCTGAGTCCAAGTGGCGACCGGTCCATCGTAAGTTAATTTTAGTTTTTCCCCAATAATTTGCACCCGCGTGGGCCGACGCCGTACGTTCTATCTAATAAAATCATCAAAGGTCCCACCGACACCATCTCGCAGTTGGGCCACATCAATTTGGACCAACTCCAAGAACGAAATGGCTTCAGCAGTGGAGTGCGTGTGCACCAACCACACGACGACGGTGCCTGGCGCCTATAGGTAGACAACCGTAATAACACTTGTCGCGTCGAAAAGTGAATCACGGTCACACAAACAAGCTTTCGCCAGCGTGACGCGACATCAGAACGGAAGTTGACCAACTGCCATCAACACCGTCGATGTCGTCTTGTTCGATCGAATAGTGGAGGTTTGATGATGAATCATCGCCAACCTCACACCACCCACCTCGCACCAATTGTCCTGCATGAAACGAAGTTCTTGAATTACTTCAAGAAACATGCAATCACAATCATTGCTCCTCTTTTCTTCCCCTTTGTGTTAGTTAGGTGACAATGGACATCAAGTTTGCATAGCGGACGGAGGAAATTCCCGAAATCGGACCATAAATGTGTCATCAAACACATTCAAAATAATTTACTCCGATTGATGTTGAAAGTGAGAGTGCGGTGGTGTAATAAAATTGAATGTCTTTGTCACATCGTTAAATGTGGTGTGATTTAACTGTGCTCGATTTCTGGCTCGATCGGTAAGAATGAAGAATGCTGGTGAACATAACGAGGCGTAGGAGGCTTTGAGGTGGAATGGCACTAACCAGGTTTCAAATCAGTTCGGTTAATTTTATTCTCTGTCGCCAGATTATCCGGTAGATATTAAACGCTTCAATAGATGCGGTATGTTCACAGCGTTAGTGCACCAATAGATGTGTATGAAGGCTCCATACACAACCATTTGAATAACGCTTCTAACGTACCGAAACTATTGGAGCGTTTACCCTACTTTGTGCACCTGCTTTAAATTCATCTTTCTTCTTATTCTAGAATCCAAGGCATCTGTATTGAATAATGCTGCCTTCCGTAATAAAATACTACCAAAACTAAACGATAACTCAATTGGTTCCACTATTCTCTAAAAGGTTTGGATGATACCGCTAATAAGCCGTCAAATTTAGGGTTAAATTCGGTCTACAATGTAGTTTCAAATTAGTTTCAATAAATTTGAGTTAATAGCAATTTTGATCTGTTTTGTAAAAATCTTCAAGCTACGCCTGTAAACAACATGATCGGCATGGTAAAATAAAAAATCTTTACTACACAGAAAAAGATAATCCTACTATTCTAAGCAAATCGTACTTAGTTTAAAGACATCTTATTTGGGATAACCATTACAATATGCTAAGGTGTTTACTCCTCAGTGTCAGAATTCTAAGCATATCTTGATATAGAAAATGAGAATATGATCCTACTACTCTAAGCAAATCGTACTTGGGATTCCGATTTCTTCGATTTTTTGGGAATCATACTGAGGGATTTGAGCGTACACAGAAAAAAATAATGAATTTTAACAGGAGCGTAAAATTTCCCCTCCTTTTATTCCAAGCCAAAGGAGGCGTAAGCAACGAAATTGTTTGCAATTTTTCATGCGCTATACAACAATGTTTGCAATCTTCTTTTTAAAATGTTAGATTCAGGCGATATCTGGCTTAAATTTACATGAAGTATCCCATTATTTTCTGCAAAATCTAGCATTTCCTTTATGTGCATTAGATAACGCAGAAAATTAAATGTTTCTTTCTATCTGTGTACCTTGTATCGATTTATGGCAGAATCTTGCTTGGTATTGCAAATAATGGTAGTATGCGATTTTTCTACGCGAATTCCATTTAGAATTCTAAGTACATATTACAAAAGATTCTGATTGAAGAATTCCCAATGTTTTCAGCAAATACTGCTAAATGAAACTGGTGTGGGATTTTTACGTGTCTCCTCCTGTCATTCTGTCAATGGATTCAGTTTGAATATTTGTAGGGATTCTCAGTAAATCCTACTTGAGCACCCAATTCACTCACATTGAAATGTTATTAAATCGCACTGAAGATTCTGAGCGAGAATTATAAGACAATATTCCTTGATCAGGCAAACGAATCTTGCACAGGGATTGGTACAGGCAAATCTTCCTTAAGGTAATGAACAAATCCTGTTCGGAATTATGCATTTATTCTAATCAGAATCTTTCAGAACCATCCTATTTGACTTATTGCAAATTCTCCCTAGGGTTCGTACAAATATACTATATTAACAATATAAGTCACTTCCATTTTCCTCATACACATGTTCGGTGACCCGTGTAGCGCTGCCAACAGCACCACCAAGTGATGAAAATAGCAATTAAAATATATTTTACCTTTCCATTCGGTAGACTTCATCCTAATGTGTATCCACGGTAAAACTAATATTCTCTTTTTATGAGTATTATTTGCTCACTTTTGAGAATAACGCCGGTATGTCAAAATGTGCTTTATTTACTCCTAGAAGAGAATTACTTTCACCAATTTCAAAGCAGCAAACTTATCAAAAATTGTTTTAATCGAATCATGAACCAAACTCTTTTATTTTTATTAATCATATACATACAAACTTTTTCTTAAATTGAGGTGATAAATGCGTTATGCATTTTTCAAAACGTCAGCGCCAATATTGCCAAAATATTTGAGCATTCTAAACTTTTTTGCCACGGGCATGCAAAATACGCATTCTTCACATTATAAAAACACAGTATACTCATAAATAAGCAATACACTCCTTTAATGGGAAATCTACTAGGAAATCCCAGTTTTCCACGAAAATGCGTAGTTTATAAAAGAGCTTAATGAAAGTGACGTTCCCTTAAGGATTGGTGACGTTTCTCTTTATTTTGATTTTGCAACTGCAACGAATTGGACGAAAGCTCAATCGAAATAGAAAAAAAGTTACCACCGTGATTTTTTCAATAAACGTCGTGCTCATAAATGTTGAACGTTCATTCAGACATTGCGGTTTCTTTTATCGTAAAAAATGGGCCGATGGTTCTCCAAGGTTTATTAAATTTTGCCCACAGGTAGAGTTTATAGAAGTATGAAGCAAAGTAAAATTTAAAAAAATTAGTGTTACAAATTTTCCCGGAAAACTCCATTGGATGTTTTCATTATTTTCCGAGGCATCAACAAATTCGAAACATCATAAGTAATGAACCAAGCACTTAAAAAGCAAAGTTTTTTAATGAAGCTTAATTAGATTCATTAGAAACTAGCAACAAAGGGTAGGTCGACAAGTATTTGTTCCAACCATTAGCCAACCATTACTTGTGTGTATTTCAAGTAGTAAATTAAGGATTATTTTCAGGCCGAAATGTTATCTAATTGCATCGAAGTATCTTTCTACGTCGGAATATTTGAAAATCATTCGATCGTAATCAGAAAATAATTGCAAGCCGTAAATCTCGCTTTCTTCTCCGCAGCCGATCTTTGTCCTATCCTGTTCAAGCTGGTACAAACCATAGTTACGTGTTGCTTTTGTCGTGACATTCGCAGCTGGCAACAAGTCGGTGTTGCAGCGAGTTGTTCGGAAATTGATTCCTTAGTTAAGGCCCCATTTTTGATTTGTTTCAATTTGTCAGTTAAGTACTTTTGAAATATTATGCTAGGTATAACAAAAGCTGGATAATTAATAACGAGCGTGTGGATTTAGAGTGTTGTGGTTGCCACGTTTCTCACTTATGGCGCCACATGCGAAAAAAAGGTTGCCTGAAAAAATGTGAAGTGACTTATATTTTTAATATAGTATATTTGGTCAGTTTTACTCGATTGCAATTCCAGTTATATTAGTACATAGGTTTGTCTTAGCTATTTTTATTGGAATGATTTTGTTTTATGTTTTAGGGACCACTCAAGGTTTTTTAGGTTAAGGAACATATTTTTTTTCCATCAACTGAACTTTTCAAAATTCGTTATCGTGTTTTTTTGAGTACTTTCTTGAAGTGAAATTGTTGTTTTCTGTAAATATGGGCATGACCATATTGAGCCCCGTGGTCTGCGAATCCGTGATTGTTCGAAGTCAGCTGAAGTTGCACAGAGAACCAACAGAATGGCACTTGGGAGTAGTGATTCATTCACAATGTGCAACCCCTGGTGCCCTCATTTATAGGATCAATAAAGGCGTCAGCTGCGTCCTTGCAAATCAATTAGGGAAGGGAAGGAATGGTAGGTCAATACTCGTTACTATTAAAGGCCGTACATACAACTGCTCCCTCACGAGAATCTCAGGAGAGAAAAAATGTTTAAAGGAGGTTTAAATTGCTTTACCTTTAGATATTATCCTTTTTATCAATAATGTTTTTCTATCGCTGATATTGGAAACTTGGTTCGCAATAATGGGATTATGAGAACAGACACATACAAAGACATTTTGAATCAGTACCACGAGTCATGTTGGTCTGTCATGTTGGAAACAAAGTCTTAATTGAAGGCCATGTTGGAAAACAACATGTTTCCGTTCCAATCGCATGAAACCATTGGAATGGTCACCTCAAGGTCTAGATTTTAACTCAAATGAAAATTTGCGGTGAGCCCCGGAGAACAACGTGAACAAATCTGATGTAACGAATAAGAACAACTATTTCGAAGGGCTCCAAAATGCCTGGCTTCCAATAGACCTACAGCGACATTTCAACACGCTTTGGGATCATAATTTTGTTAACATTCAAAAACTAACATCTATGGTAAATTAACCCCGTAAATTTCGACATTTTCTTTCGTGTGATTTTATACGCCTTATCACCTTTTTGCCACTTTACATTTTTGTACTTCGTAAAAATTTACTACATTGAAATATTAGAGGTTGTACGGAATCAAATTGCACCACTTTTAAATGGCTGTAACTTTTTACCCGTTAGGTATTTTCTATTGAAATTTTGGGTGGAATTAGTTCAATGTGTATTTTTTTGCGCTGTGTAAGTTTCACTAGCAGATGTGCAATCGTTGCGAAGATGGAGTCGGAAGAACAGCAGCGGCGCAAAGAAATTTTGCGCACGTACCTCGAAAATCCGGATCTTTCTCATCGTGCCATCAGCAGGAAGCTGGGAATGGTACATTCTATAGTGTCTCGGTACCACGAACGTTTGACCATCGATCGGAAAGAAAAAAGTGACAAAAATTGATCTCCGTATAGTGTTAAGGATCACAAGCGGGTAGTTCAAGCTTTCAAGAGGAATCCCAACAGTTCAGTTCGAGATGTGACGAAGAAACTGAATCTAACCAAAACTTTCGTTGAAGATGCGAAAAAACGTAAAGGACTACACACGTACAAAGTCCAAAAGGCGCCTAATCGCGATGAACGGCAGAATAGGTAAAAACACGTGCACGGAAGCTCTACACCCAGATGTTGACGAAACCACATTGCCTCGTTATGAATGATAAGACGTATGTAAAAGCAGACTTCCGGCAGCTTCCGGGGCTAAAGTTTTTCACTGCTCATCATAAATTCGATGTCCCTGGAACGTTAGAAAGCAGAAGATGTCAAAGTTTGCCAAAAAATATATGATTTGGAAAGCAATTTGCTCGTGTGGAAAGCGGAGCACCCCATTCGTGACAACTGGAACGGTCAATGGGCAAGTGTACCTAAAGGAATGCCTCCAAAGCGTCTACTTCCTCTTCTGAGGTCACAAGATGGTCCTACGATTTTCTGGCCGGATTTAGCCTCGTGCCATTACTCGAAAGAGGTTTTGGAGTGGTACAAGGCTAAGGAGGTCAATTTCGTGCCGCAGTATCTCAACCCCCCGAACTCACCGAAACTGCGGCCAATTGATAAGTACTGGGCCATCACGAAGCAGGCACTTCAGAAGCATCCTAAGGAAGTGAAATCGGAGGAAGATATGAAGAAAAAATTGATTGCCACGCCAAAAAAAGTTGGTCCAAATGTTGTACAGGACCTTATGAGTAGTGTAAAGAAGAAGGTTCGTGCATTTGGATATGGAATCGAAATTAAATAAAAGAAACATGCGAAAATACTCATAACATGTTTTATTTTACTCCCTGAAAGTTTGAAGATGATTGGTTGAACGAGCGAATTGTTCCGAATATTTGTGTGAGTCGCAATTTGATTCCGTACACCCTTTAGTACCGATTTCAGTCGAATCAAGTGGAAGTGCGCAAACGCATTTTGTACGAACGGCAGCAAAATTAGAAGTTATCGGTACGCGATCTTGCCAAGAAACTAAAACTACCAAAAAGTACCGCTTTTTGTGTTTGCAAATCATTTGACCAGCGCTTGACTGTGGACCGTAAGGTTGGAAGTGGAACAAATCGAAAAGTATGCTCCCGACAAATGGACAAGAAGGTGGTAGCCATTATTGATTTTACTTTCAGCTAAATTGTCTAAAACAAGCTTCAAGGTAAGATGATTTGAAAATCAAGGTAAGAAAATCATATTAATTTCTCTGAATTTTTCATACATTCATGTAACACCATATGTTGGGATGAAGGTAGGGACCATCAGAGCACCCGATTAAAGCAATTTTTATATGGTGGGACTACCAACTTCCTGTTGTTAACATTTCATGAACAAAGGGCGAGCTCTTCTCCCCCATCTAGTGGCAGGGATGCAATTCTCATCGGTGCAAGCAGGGTGCTTAGTGAAATTTTGACGTAGGACTACGTCTGTGTTTTCAATACTGGGGTACACGTTCGAATTGTGAAAATTTGGAGCGTCACGAAAAATATATAGGTTTTGAACGTTAATAACTAAGTCATTTCACGATCGATTTACAAAATGTTTGCACCAATCGATCGGGACACTTTCTACGCTTCGATTCCAATATTTAAATCTTTTGATTTATAACATTCAACTATTGAAATTAACGCAAATATAAGGTGATGTCTTATAATGTCGATTTTTCAGAGTAAATTTACCAAATACACAGTACTTTCCTAGCACAGATTTCATATTTAAGTAACGAACGTCTCCTAGGCAGCCATGAATGTTATATAACGGGTACACCTTCGCATTTTGAATTAGTTTTTCGGTGGTCGTGGAGCTGTGCAGAGTAGGATCTGCAGTTGGATCGTAGCCGACAGCAGCACTGGCGAGCAGTCGTTGCCCAGAGAGGCGTTGGTGCAGTTGGCTATTGTTGCCGATGCTCCCGTCAACCTCGCTGCGAGAAACATGGCTGCTAAAATCTACAAGTTGGCGGGAAATGCCGCCCGTGACATCAACGAGACAAAAATTATCCCACGTCCCCTGCAGATGGCCACCCGCAACAACGAGGAACTGAACCAAGAATACCAAGAAGAAAGCCCAAGTTCAATCGCGAACCATGTTTCTCCCCCGTCAACTAAATCCGTCCTTTTCAGGTCGACCAAATCAATTTGTCAATTAAAGAGTTTGTTTGAATTTTTCTCTGGTGCTGTTTGAAATTTCCATTACCCGACTGAACATGGCATTGCTTTAAACGCCGCGTCCCGGAGTAAATGGCAAAGCGCGTTTAACAACCAACGAACCAACAGATCCATAAGTATCTTCTACGCATTAAAGATAGAGGCTCTCTCAACCATCGTAGAAAATACAACCGGGCCGTATCATCATAAAGAGCCACCAAATGCTTTCTAAAGAGTTTACAATAGAATTTTCTTACATATTTACTTCCTAAAGCTGGTCGAACGTTCCATTAGCACTTTTTCGACCTAGACGTCTATCGGCAATAATAGACTTTGAATTCCCAAACAGACCACAACCATCTACAACGCAATAAGGATAATGATCTCCAGGTGGTCGATCATATCAACAGGATGTGCTCTTATGGTGCATTCTCGCTCCACCATCTCGGAAGGCAAACAGTTCCAGTAGCAAAGTTCGGAAAAAGAAAACGTATAGCACCACATCTACCGGGTGCTGAAGCATTTTAACCCGATACTGTCGTTTCCTCCAAAGCGATAAGCATTATGAACAGCTTCGTCTATGATATTTCCGAGCGGATTGAAAGCGTAGCTTCCCGACTGACTTAAATCAATTGGGAATTAGATTGCTGCGTAGTCCTACGTCACCTTTGCGCACAACCCCATTGGGCTGTACCTTGTAGTTTTTAATTCCATCACCAAAAGTTGATAAACATAATATTTTTTTTGTTTTTCAACAGGTACAACCAAGACATTTTAATCTATATCATCTTACATAATAAGAAAATAATCTAACGTATCACACAAAACACATTTCTGAACTCTAAATTGTATTTGCAATTGTAATTGTATTGAATAATCTGAAACTTCAATCATTCGAACCCCAATAGAAGCATGTATGGAGGCACCGATATAACTGATAAATGTTAGTCGACTGGTGAATGTCACCCCTTTTTACGGTACTTGGGTTTAGTCGGGTGGACAATCCTATGACTGAATGAAAAATTGCATCCTCCTTTCCGGCCCTTTTTATTTTTATATAAATGGTTTTTGCCCAATAGGACACACATGTGTGGTTTTCATGGTGTCCTAAAAAATTATGTGTATTCCTAAAAATAGTTTGATTGGATAAAATACACACCTTTATTGATCAGACTGGTGGATCTATGTATGACTCAGTAATTAATACTTTTCTTTAAAAAAAAATGTAAGGTAGGTTAGTTTGAAAAGGTACGTCGAAACGTCATAATGTATTATTATGTCTTTAAAGCACTCAAGTTCCTTTTCTATCGCAAATATTGGTAAAAATTTAAAACGACAAACTCTTGCACTAAAACAAGTTAATCGATTATTACTCACCGGACTCGGCGTTTGCTTGTTCCGCACGCCATTCAGGCTACCATAGCCGGGAACTGATGAGCCACCGCCAACATGTTGATTGTGTCCCGGCACCGTGTTCTGCAAATCAGCAAGCAAAGCATCTAAAAGTAAAAATCAGCAAAAATAACGGCATGAGTTTTCAAGCAATTGGTTTACTACATCAGCATCTACAAGAAGTCACAACAATCTTATCTTCATTATCACTAAACTGATATAAACATGACTAAGGAGCGGAACTGCGATGCGTCACTTAAAGATTCTCCGTTTTATTCTTAAAGTTTACCTAGAAAATCCTGACAATTTTCCTGTACACTTTCGTACGTCAACACTTCCGCTCCAGACATTGCTACGCGATTACGATCCGAAATCCGGAGCAGATCGGGACAAACACGGAAAATGAGACTACTGGCAGCACGCTTCTTGAAATGAAACCGATGCGAATGTCGTTTGCAAAAAGACTAAATTAGGGCCCTCGCTCACTCTCTCGATTTCCAGCAGTCGGTTTACGAGTGCTTCTCCAGCAGGCGGGAAGGAAACGTAAGTGTACGTATTTATATGATTTAAGGGTAAACAGACATAACTCCTTCGTGTGCGCGCGCGTCCGACCCAAGCGTCACGAACGGTGGGTGTTCTTTACTACGCTCGGCGAGAACTAGCGAATGAGCTACATGGATGGCGATCATAATTCCCTGCAGACGACGACCGGACGAAAGCAGTCAGAGATGACACCGACCGCGTGCACAATTGATGACGAATGTAGACAAATCGACGGTTGCTCAACTAACGAAGGCACACTGTTTTGACGTGTGCGCGCGCACTTTAGTCCGGAGAGCTCGGTGTTCTAAATTGACTGTGGTTAAACGTTGCACGTTGGAAAAGAATCGTCACGATAGGAGGAATTCCTCCAGTGCGTAGATAAGACCCGACCAGAGACGAGTACTAGAAACGTTCTTGAAGTTCATTGAAACATACCTATTAGCTGTAGCTTGAGAGCGAGTTGCATTTTCAAAGATATTTAGCTTCTCAGAAGACAATTTAGATCAATTTTGCGACGATTCCTGAAAATGACAAACTCATGAATAAATAGTCAACATACGATCTACTTGACTCTCAGAAGGACCTCGTGACCAGAAGTACTGTGCAATGAGTTCTATCTTTAAATAGACTATTAAGTGCAACAGTAAATCTATCTAAAATCGTAGGAAAATAGCTAAATGATGATCTACAAGCTCAAAACTGATTCAGAAAAGCGTGTTTATCACCCGGAAATTACGTTTCGTACCCGTAAAGGTAATTTAACAAGAATAATTTAATTCTACGGCCGCTAAAAATGGGCCGATTACAAGATTTTAACTGGAGGTGGGTAAAATTTCAAACGGGTATAATCAATCCCGATGTTAAAATTACCCAGCGGAAATAAAACAAGACTGAAAAAAAGTGACACCTATTGTGAGACATACTGTATATTTGCGCTTCGGAATAATATAGATATCGTTTAATTTTCCGAGCCGTTTTTGAAATTGTACAAATGGTTTAAAACTATTTTAGCCACCGCTGACTTCCAATTGAAATGAATTTGGAACGGTATGTTAAATATATTTCAATCCAAACAAACTCTTTAGCTGGGAAAATTAAATTGGTCGTCCTAAAGAGAACGGATTTTAAATGGTTCATGTTTGATCGATCCTTTTTGGACCTGTCGTATGGCCCATTCACATCTTTACTAATACCTATGTTGCGACAAATCATGAGCCATCAATACTAGCGTCATATTTGCAACAGTTAATAGCAGATAATTGAAATAAATTATCTGACTAGTAAGTGGTCATGCTAATGTTGCTAGATGATGCATTTTCTACAGACATTAGCGATGAAGATGGTGGCTGGCTTATACCGTTCATACCACTCAACCGCCTTACCGAAAGATGGCTGCCAACTAGATGACACTTATTTCGCTCATGAGTGCCAACCGGCTGGCTACAAAATCACCACTGGCTTGGTTAACCGACTGCATAACCAACGGCTGCCTAGCAACGGTTGCCTAGCCAAAGGCGACAGAGCTATCTGCTACCTGGCCAATGGTTGCTCGCACCTTCCAGGGTACTTGTTACCGCCAGTTGCCAATTCAATACTGGCTTATTCTACTCTGAACAGCTCCAAGGCTGCCGAGTAAATGAAGCATTTTGCGAAGGTGTACCCCTTTTATATTGGTCACTGCTGCATATGAGATACCCTTTACTTACATTTAAAGTCAGTGTTAGGAACATACTTAGCATTTGGTAAATTTAGTCTGCAAAACGAAATGATAAGAAACCACCTTATATTTGCGTTATTTTCAATAGTTTTCAGTATTGGAATCGACACGTAGAAATATTTCCGATCGGTCAGGGAAACATTTTGAAAATGTTTGCAGAAACGAAGGAGATATTAACGCTCAAAAACTGACCGCTTTTCGTGACGGTCGAAAGATGTTTTTT
>JAHHFK020005444.1:0-125698 GCA_024533555.2 Aedes koreicus | reverse complement strand
TTTTTTTAAATATATTTATATTCTCTTTTTTATTTGTTTATTGATCCTTTCATTTTTTTGAAATTTTTTTTTCTTATATTTTTTTCATCTTAGAACATTACAGCAGTATTCTTTTAATGATGTATTAATAAAAATGCACCAAAACTTGATTACAGCTTATTCCATACCACTCACGGGGTAATTCACTCCGCCACCATGTGTTAACACCCTCAAAAACACAATCCGACACACCTCACCACATGAAAAATACATTTATTTCTGGCACCACTTACGCGAATTGATTATTTGTTTTTGTACTGTTTGTTCCCTCTCGCTTGCACTGATGTGATTCAGATGATGTTTGAATGTGGGTGAAGTAAAAGTCAAAATGGTCCATGGTTGCCAGTAAGGATAAATTTTCGATTGTAGTTATGACACCTTCCGACACCCTGAAACACAAACACAACGTGGCAGAGTGACTAATCTCCTGATATTACCATTCTTTATACATAAAACTAGAACTCAAATTCACAACAATTCACAAACCAGTACAAAATAGCAAAACAATATTCCTACACTGAAGCCTTCTTACTGCTGTTTGTGAATTACGATGTCCATGTCATTAGTACGTATCTGGCGCCGCGAGAACTGTGTAGTCAGTGGCCAATTGTTCTCTTCCGCGTATCTGATTACCAGATCGAACCCATTTAAGCCTGCTTCCTCCAACACGTTTACATATTCGTCATCATCTCCAAAACTCGCAGATTGTCGCAGAAGCAGAACTGCTTCTTCCTGCGTTGACATTGCATTGTGTCGTCACCGGCATAGGAATGTCTTCGTCAGCATCTTTGTGAAGAACACTTGCGATGATCTCATCATCGTCCAGCTTTTCGAATCTGGCATCCTCCTCGTCGATTTCTTCGGTCTGTGCTATCTTCTCACCAATGCTTCTCGACGTGTCTCTTATGACGGACAGCGGTACATCATCCTCATCCTCGATTTCACGGGCATTGTAAAGCATGTTCCAAGATTTGCGAATCGATTCAGCTGGAAGGGAGGCAGGTAGCTCGCTTGAGCAACCCAAAAAGATGACGTCCTTTATGTTGTTTTTCTTCACGCACTCGTCAAACTCTCCTCCACGAATTTGAATTTCCTGCATCATTAGATTCCTGAAGCGCGTCTTAATCATCTGAATGATATTCTGATCCATCGGTTGAAGAATGGCGGTGGTGTTTGCAGGGAGAAAGATGGTAAAAATTGATCCATCGATAGTTTTTAGCTCATGTGCATCGTAATGAGCTGTGCAATTGTCCAACACAAGGGCGGCTCTTAGAGGAAGTCCTTTTGACTTGAAGTAGGTGGTCACTTTCAGGACGGATTTCCAAAAAAAAAAACACAATTTAAAGAGCTCCTTTTCCATCGTCCAAGCGCTCTTGGATGCCCTGTAGTATACAGGCAACTCCTTAAGATTTTTGAATGCTCGAGGTCTGTGAGACTTTCCAATCAACATTAACGGTAATTTGGTGCATCAAGGCATGAACATGATCCGATTTTTTTTTTATTTGGTGTCTCCTAACAAATGTTCATATTGGAGATTTCTTGAAAAAGAGCCCACTTTCGTCAGCATTGAACCATTTTTTTTGCAAAAACCAGATGTAGAGCTTTGTCAACCTCTGGGTAGGGAGGATTCTTTAAACGCCTTCGTTTTGCTATAAATTAAAAACAAAACATGTTAAATTGTTTTAACATCATTTAAACCAAGTAACAAATTCAATTTTAAAGTACACTTGAAGAAGTTCTCAAGACTCATTTGATAAAAACACGCATAAAACTAGACATTCTACATAACATCGATAAAACAGCCATAAAACCCTCATAAGTTCAAAAAGGCCCATACTACAGGAGGTTCTCAAGACTATTTCCCAAGATTCGCTTAAAACTTGACAGTTTTATTGGTACATAATTGTAATTACATTCAGGACATGCTTAAAACTATGATAAAACTACCTCAAGTTTTGATAGTTTTATGATGTTCCTCTTTAAGAACACTTCCAGTCCGTCACTAATATGTTTCAAAGATGCTATTTTTGGATTCGTTCTGCTGAATGGGGACTTTTTTAAGAGAAATTTTTTTTTTACATTAATTGTAAAATTGAACATAAATGCGTGAGTTTTTTGCCTGCAATTGATAAATTTTTCATGCGACGTTCAGTTTATTGATGTTTTATAACATAAAAAAATGTTAAAAGTTCGAAAATTTTAGTGCGCCACGGAATCATTGCTAGAACATTTATTTATTTGAGAAATAAAAAATACCCGAAAATTCAACAATTAGGTGAGAAGGCTAAAAATTTGTTAGATCTTGAACAAATTGTGTCTACAATCCATTTTAAGTTTCAAAATGTATTTTAAATAGCATTGTTTGTTCATAGCATTGGAAAAACTAGAGTTTTGTTGCATACAAATGTAAATGGCTACCATTCCGAGGGAATCCAGATTAGCCACGCTCGCCATTTTTTCAATGGTTTTATCTAAAACTACCATAAAACGCATGTAAAACTAATATTTCTTGCACAAGACTAACAAGATTTTTTGAGGAGCGCAATAAGTTCATCTTTACTTGTTCTATTCTTAAAAAAGAGGAGTAACGCTTGAATAAAACTTGTTTGAATTGCTCAAGATAAACAAGTCTCTCGTAAGATAGCCATAAAATTAGTGTGGAGAAGACACATCATAAACAAAGAAAATTGAACGTTCAAATCAAAAGTGCCTATGCATAGTTGTTGTTCATAATTACAGCTTGTAATTTATTGTTTTTAATCACCAGCGTAAGTCGATTAAAGCATAAAAAAACTCTAACTCGATATGGTAACAATGGATTTGGGAAGAAGAACAGATAACAATATTGCGTCGATGGCTGAAACATCAGTTGAGCGAAAAATGATTTTTCTCTTGATCTGTACGCTGAACCGTTGGAAGAAGTGCACGGTGTAGTGGATCACTGAGCGATTCCAGCGCACTACTTCCGACTTTGGATTAAACGTGCGGATCATGGGAAAAATCGATTTTCGCTCAGATGATATACCAATTTTTACTTGCAACGAGTATAAATATTGTATAGCCTATTGGGAACTGAAATGCATGACTCGGGAGAATTCAACATTAACATAACATTTTACAATCGTAGTGCACATTAAACCTTACGTCAAAAGTCCTGCGCTGTATTTCCACTGTGGTGCGCCGCATAACGCACTACCTGAGACTTTAGGTTTAACTTGCACAATTGGCATAAAATCAAATATCATGAGTTATGCATTTCGGTTTTAAACTGGCGACACATCGCACCATTTAATTTTATACGTTACAAAAAATAGGACGCATAACGCATAGACCCTTTTGATAAGTTAGTCTCAGTAGGCTGCGAATCTAATGGAATAGTCAAACAAAAACAAAATAGTCGTTGGTGGCTGAGATGAAGGAGTGTTCAATATATTGGATAGGTTTTTATTGAATTTCCGCTTGAACGATCCACTAGTTTTTAATTTCTTCCACCTGTGGGCGTCCGTTGTGACAGTTTGTTTATTTTTCACATAATGTTCTTTCTCAAGAATATGTGCTATTATTTAAAATCAAATGGTTCTAAGAGAGTTTTATTGCAGCATTTCCAAGATACATTCATCTTAAAGAAGAATGTTACAAAACTTTTATCAGGTTTTATGCAAGTTGCGAAACGATGTCTTGAGAGGGGGATCAAGTATCTTATAAAATAACTTATAAGGTGAATTACACTTATATATGATGTAGTTTTATGGAGGTTTCTTCAAGTGTTCTTCAATCACTCTTAAGAAATGTTAATGAATTAAAACCACCTTAATTTGGAAAATGCCCTGATAAAACCGGATGAACTCCATAATACTATGATAAAACTACCATAAAACATGAATAAAACCAATTTGCATTTGAATTGCTACTTGGAAAGTTTCTTACACATGTCCTTTGCATATTTCAAGGCATAGATGGTAGATGCAGACCGAACTTTGTACTTCTCCATTACTTCATTCATCGAAACACCATTTACAAGATTTTGAATAATTTTTATTTTATCCGCTAGCAGTAAACCAACACGGTTATGTTTTTTGTCTTGTTTAGTACAATTGAATCAGCCAAGTCTCTTTTCCTACTTAAAAAGTACTTCCCGTCCTAGTACAATCGTACTTCAAATGCACTTTAGATGTTACAACCGATGGACTTGAAATGTCAAAATAGCTAGCCTCTCATTTTAAATTTTGGCAATAGGTTGAAGGATACTTGAAGTCCATCTTTGAACTAGAATTGTACTAGGACTGTTTAGTTCAAATGGACCGGATCATGTGGAACATAAGACAAACAAATACATAAGACAAAAGACATACTTGACAAAAGACATCCACTTCGCGGCGTTTTTTTATCACTTCGTTCAGATCGAGAACCTGGAATTCCGCAAGCGACAAAATTCGGCTGCTTCGCCCATTTCGTTAGATGTCATTGGTGCGGTTGCGTCAAAGGCTGAACCAGTTGAAAACAAAACATTAAAATAAAAAAAAAAGAAGACAAATTCTGATAACTCAGCAAATGACACTTGATCGATTTTCAAGTCGTGAAGGAGAACGAAGCCTATCTGGGTTGCAGCAATCTTTTATGTCGTTTTCGGTTCTAAACTTGGGTCAGGTCTGACTCTGACTCGCAATTACCGAACGAAAACGGATCCAGAGTCGAGTAAGTAGGATGGTATTAGTGCAATCGTGTGAGCTGATTTGCGAGAAATTTGTGTTTCATTTGTAGAGGAGATCCCGCCCTCTTCCAGATGAGGGAGGGGTTTTGATCCATCATAAAAAAACCTTCCACGAATGTGATGTGATGTGATGTGATGTGTGATAAGAACCCACCATCAGTGCAAGGATTACCTATGGCTGCAGGACTATTCTCCGCAGGTTGTTCTGAGAGAATAGCCTACGTGATGGCTTCTTGTAGCAGAGTCAGCCGATCTCAGTGAGGACCTTCGGAAGACTACGGCCAGACGGCCGCGTGTCTTCGCATGACAAGGGACTGGCGACTCCACGAACCCTTGTCCAGTCAACAAATCCTTCGGCAGCCGTAGGCTACCACCCTTAGGCAATCCCCGTTATATAGTTGTTAAAAGAACAGTAGAAATATTTTGAATAAATTACTTATAAAATAAAACAAAAATAAATAAAAATGTTAGTACAAAACGAAAATTCCACGGCTATACTGAACTTTAGATTCAATTAACACATTTTATTTGTTTTTATTTGCACTAGTAAATGTACTGGGATATTGCAAATTTCTACTGTTCCTAATAATATAGTTGTGGGCAATAAATTGAGGAAGGATCTCACCAAAAAAATACATTTCAAATAACTTACCATAAAAGCATATCAGTCTCTATGTTGCATGATAAAATCAAGAGATTCTACTTTCCAACGCATCTTCCGCTGCATGTTATTCGTATAGGACTAATTTGCTTCTATAGACTGATCCAATATGAATGGATCAGGAACTTAACTGCATATACTGAGCTGGTTTTTACAAGGTCTCCCTCTTCGCATATAGAAAGACATCATGAAAGACCCAATTGCTATGTATACAAATTTCAACTTGAATAATTTACATGGAATTTTACACTATAAAAATTAAATTACTTGGCTATGTAAAAAGCAGCTACAGAAAGTCAGTTCGCTTCCAACCGTTCACTTACCGAAAACCCAACCTACCTCTTGTTGCATTATTAAATGCTCGTAGATTGCAATTTAAAGTGATAGTAACAATCCTCCCAACCTCCCTCACGTCCTTACACATTAAATGAAAAGCAGGCAAATATTAAATAATACTACAACCATTGAGTTAAGCTAAGGTATTGAATAAAGAGGTTTTAATTTATACTGTTAAATAGAACCGAAAAAAATTCAAATAATTAATTTTGACACTTTTGTTACTATCACTTTATATTCAAGACATAAATTCCTTTGTTTATCTGTTTCAAGACATAAATATGTTTTTGCTACTATCAAAATGCCTCAATGACAATGAAATTTACCAAAGTGGTTTAAAAGTTTAAAAGCTAAACAACATATTTATGCCTTGTTTCGAAGAGAACCTACCGCTGTACTTCATGCTTGCACCTTCTTTTTCCTTCTTTTTATTATACGATAAGCTGGCTAAAAAACCGTCTTAATTAACTCAACTTCTTCACCATCTGAAATTTCACTGCCACTATCGTTAAAAATTTCAACAGCTTTTTTCTTCAATCTATCTTTATCTTTACCTAATCTCTTCCAATCGTTTTTACTCATACCCTCATATCTTGCAAGGTCCTGTTTTAAGGCATCTTTCCAGGTGAAACTAGGTCTACCTTCCTTTTTCCAATCAAATTTAAACTTATACGCTAACTTAAGTGGATGCGATGATTCTCTCCTGATGATATGACCATAATACGAAATTCTTCCTACTCTAACTCTTCGATTTATTGTTTTTCCCCTCAATTCCTTCCTTACATTCAACTTCCTGTTTTCTTTTCTACTGCTATTTCCAAATATCTTTCACTATAAGCTTCTCATATTTTGCTAATTGTATTCCACTACGATTCGTAAGAGTTGCTACTTTGGTTCCATACTGAATGGCCGGAGAAATAACAGTGTTATATATAAGTCTACCTATTTCCCACGATGGTCTGAAATTTTAACAAAACTGAACTACGGTTTTGGCTGATTTCATAGCATCAACACATGTCTTCCTAGTAGTAGCTGAACGATTAAGTGTATTAGTCAGATTTACTCCAAGGTATTTCAATGACTTACAGGTAACAAACTCGTTACGTTTATCTTATCTGGAATAATCTTCGTTGCATTTGGTACTCTTATTAATATTTGACTTTTATTTGTATTAATTTCTAGTCCTACCTCTGCCAAACACTCCTCTAAAGCTGCAATGATCTTCTCTAAGTCATCATAAAAAACCTTCCACAAATGTATGTATGTAAAAGATACCACTCATCGTTGCAGGCACAGCCATAAGACAGTGGATCGTCCTCTACGAATGATTTGATCAAGTTCGACATCTTCCTGTATTCAATTTAACACTGTCTGAAGGGCCAAAAACGGATGGGCGGACTCGTAAGCAGAGACACTTACGCGTAATCCGCGGGATAATGAGAATCTCCTTCCAATGCAAGAATCCTACAACCTAATGTCATTACAGCTCAATCATTGGTAGTTGAATGTAACTCCGTGAAACCTTTTTTTGCCAAACCATTTTGTAATCAAATGAAGTATAAACATGCATTATGGCATTTAAGTTTATACTAAAGAATAAAAAATATGTACGTAATTATAACATATGGGTCATAGTCAGCAGAATTGAAAAGCATTTATTAATTTTAATAATATCCAATGATCTAATTTAATAGAAAAGAACCTTGAGCTACAATGACAAGAAAATAGCAATACGATCTGGAACAAACTTCCTGAAGCAGATAAAATTTATTTATTATTATTATTATTTTTAATAATAATTTCAATATGTTTTTAATGCTATACCATGATGAAAATAATACGATGTTGCAATAAAATACTAAATAATGTATATATATAATTATAAAATGCAGCCATTTGCCTCTTCGGCAGCGATGGCAGCAATGATCTTCTCTAAGTCATCATAAAAAACCTTCCATAAATATACAAAAACTCCTACATACAAATTTTCACGCCGATTGGTTCAGTAGTTTCCGAGCATGTAAGGGCCGGACAGACAGACGGACAGACATAAATTTATTTTTGTTTTCATAGATAGATAGATAAATAACGTTTATAATTTAAACTGCTTAAAATGAGGGCAAAAAAAGTTACGTTATATCGAGGTATGACTGTATCTAACTTAAATCGCTAAATTCGTATTGATTGTTAGAAGTGCTGCTTCCACCTGCCAATCACGTTCATTTGTCAAAATACCTCCATCCTCTGGCACATTTTGGCTCGCGGCACAAAGCCTTTGTGGGGTCTATTGAGTTTCTTGAGAACAATATGACTCCTACCTTTAGATGCTAGATGTCCACAATATTTGCAATAAATGCTATCAGGAGATGTCAAATCAAATACAATTAAATAATCGCTTACCTGAGATCGACCAAATTTGGTAAAATTAAGCTTTAGTTCAAATTTTGCCCCAGATAATTCACAAAACACCGAGAGTTGTTGAAGTTACTATAATGTGGGATTTATCACGTTGCAAAATAGTTTACTTCATCCATTTCAAATGGATGAGTTCAATAATTGAAAATGCCCAGAGTAGATTTCCATACTAATTAATTACGCTTTACAAATATTCCCCTTCCCCCTGACAGATATTTGATAAAGTCCGTGCCTCCCACCAGACGGACGAACAGCTCTATACAAAAGTGGAAGCAGTTCAAATAGACCTGGATGGCGATGTTCTCCTGTGCGACGGAGGCTCAATCAGCGAACGTCGATTGCTACACGAAACGGATATAATTTTCAACGTGCTGGCATCGGTCAAATTCAATGAAACCATTCGAAATGCTCTGACCACAAACGTCGGCGGTACGCGGAAAGTTCTGCAACTGGCCCAACGAATGACCCGATTGCGATCCATTGTGCACGTTTCCACGCTATATTCGAACTGTAATCGGGAGGACATCGAGGAGCAAATCTATGACGACCTACCACTTCGACAGGAAGTGGTGCTCAAGGTTAGTGTGGAAATTAATCAGACGAAGTCAATTGAATGGGATTGATTTGATTATAATTGCTTTCTGTTCATAGCTGACTGCAACCATGACGGAACATGAGATGGACCGCTTTCAGCACTGCTTCCTAGGACCGATGCCCAACACGTACACGTTCAGCAAAAAGTGTGCCGAAATCATGATACGTGATGATTTTTCCCATCTTCCGATTGGAATATTTCGTCCCCCGATAGGTAACCGTGTTGTCCTTGGATGATATACAAATCGTGATAATATTGGTCTCGTAACTTTTGCAGTCATTTCCACCTACCAGGAACCACTTCCCGGCTGGACTGACAATCTAAACGGCCCTGCGGGGCTCTGCATGTGGACCGTCAAGGGGATGATCCACACCATATGGGGTAGCGCAACCAAGCGGGCGAATCTGGTACCCGTCGATTATTGCGTAAATGCCATCATCGTGGCAGCATATGATATTATGTTGAGACACGGAAAACGAAACAGTTCTATGTTGACAGCGCTAGATGACGAGGGTAAGGGAAGAAATAGCATATCGTTGATGGAGAAAGCAAACCAGCTGGTAGATGACAACACCAGCAACGACATCGAACCGTTCGAATTGCCAACGTACAATTTTATGTATCGAGAGAACGGGCTCACTTGGGGAAAATATATGGCGATGGTTTCGCTGGGATTCGAGAGTCGACTACACCAGGCGGTATGGTAAGTGTGAATAGCATCCACCCACGTTCGACCGGAAATTTTTTTGAAGGACGAATACTAGTGCTTTACATGGTTTCATACATACGAGTTGTTGTGTGGTGGAGTCGGTTTCATGAAATGCTGCTACAACTATAATGTGTCTCACAATAGGTGTCACCTTTTTTCATTCTTGGTTTATTTCAGCTGGGTAATTTTAACAGCGGAATTGATTATACCCAATTTGAGTGTATTCTTTTGACAGCTTATCGCTGAAGATAAGTAGGTGATTTCGTTTGTTTATATTTATCAGCTATCATAGAAGCAATACGGGAGCAAGTTTTAAAATTAAAGGGTGTATTCGATAAAAATGGCACACACATATATACTCATCAAAATTAAACTGATTATCGGATTTTCTTGAAATTTTCAGGGAATGAAGAACTACTAATGAGTTTTGATTTACAATATTTGTTTTATTCAATTTCGTCTCCCATCCCGAATGCCCGCACCTTTCTTTTCACTCCACCCATCAAATTTTGTACAACCGATTTTCCCAGTATTTTTGTTGTTTTTACCCAAATTTTCTTCAATTCTAGCTCTGTTTTTATAGTTTTGGGATGTTTGCGAAGTTCCGTTTTCATAATTGCCCAGAATTTTTCAATTGGACGAAGTTCCGGTGAATTTGGTGGGTTCATATCCTTTGGCACAAAATTGACTCCGTTGGCTCGGTACCACTCCAATACGTTTCGTGCGTAGTGGCAGGATGCTAGATCAGGCGAAAACAGAGTTGATCCTTTGTGCTGCTTAATGAATGGCAAGAGACGCTTCTTAAGGCACTCTTCCGTGTAAATCGCACCGTTTATTGTTCCGGAAGTGATGAAGGGAGCACTTATTTCACCACATCCGCAAATCGCCTGCCAGATTAGAAACTTCTTTGCAAATTTCGATAGTTTCTTCTTTCGAACATCCTCCGGAACATCGAACTTCGACTTGGCAACGAAATATTCTTGCCCAGGAAGTTGACGGAAGTCGGCCTTGACGTATGTTTCGTCATCCATCACGATGCAACCGGATTTGGTGAGCAGCTTCGTGTAAAGTTTCCGGGCGCGGGTTTTCGCAGTGATGTTTTGTTTTTCATTCCGGTTTGGGGCTTTTTGCACTTTGTAAACATGTAACCCAGCACGCTTCATGGTTTTCTGCACAAAACCGACTGACACCTTAGACTTTTTAGCGACATCTCGAATTGACATGTTTGGACGGTTCTTGAATTGTTGTACGACTTTCCTGGCCATTTTACTGTCCATTGTACCACTTTTACCACTCCCTTCCTTCCTTTGGACACTCAGACGCTCCTTGAAGGTTCTTATTACACGAGACACAGTTGTATTTGCAATTCCAAGCCTTTTAGCAATCCACCGGTGGGACGCCCCTGGATTTTGATTGTGAGTGCACAAAATTTTCTCACGGACAATTTCTTGTTTCGACGACATGACTGGAACTACTGAATGTATAACTATGAAACTTGGCAGATGTAAATAATACACTATGGATAAGATCTACTCAAATTTCTAGGTTTTTTACTCATACGATTCAAAAGTCACAGAAGATTTTCTGTGTGCCATTTTTATCGAATACACCCTTTACATTTGCAAAAGCTTAAACGGTGTCAGATATTCAATAGCCTTAAGCAGTTGGGAGTGAGTAAGCGTTTTGTTTCTGGTACCTTGAAACGGTTCAGTTCAAGGAAACTGGAAATGTCCATATTCAACACAAAGGAGGTGCCAGACGAACTGCCAGAACGAAGAAAAAGATCAAATGTGTGAGGGAGTGAATGAGACGTAATTCGGCCGTATCTGTCCTTAAATTGAGCAAATAATTTCAAATATCCGCTGCTTCAATGAACAGGCTCCTCAGACATGATCTGAAATGCGAGCCGTACAAGAAACAACGAGTTCACGGGATAATAGAGCGTCAAAAGCAAGCTAGGGTCCAATGAAGCAGAATTTTTTTTGGTTCAGCACGGTGACGCCGAGATTTTATTTTCGGATGAAAAGCTCTTCCTTCTTCAGGACAGTCATAATCAACAAAATGATCGTGTGTATGGCAAAAGTCTTGCCAATATTCCAATAGATAAACAAGCTGTAGAACGCTATTAAAATGTATCGAAAATCATGGTATGGGGCGCCTTTTCACGAAAAGGAAAACTTCCTCTTCTTTTCACAGAACCTAACGTAAAAATCAACACTGAATATTACATTGAGCAGGTTTTGAAGAACTATCTGCTTCCTCATGCTTCAACGCTGTATGGGAGGACACCATATTGTTTCCAACAGAACTCAGCTCCAGCTCACAAGGCAAAGAAGACAGAAGATCAAAAGCGAAGAATGGCCTGCATCTTCACCGGATCTCAAGCCACTTGACTTCTTTGTTTAGGGTTATATGCTTCAACTTATAGGCCCTTCGGAAGGGCTTACTTTAGATCGATTCAAGAAACATCTGGATGATATTTGGAACCAAATTCCTCAGGAAATCGTGCGTGCCAGCTGCGATGGGTTTACAAAGCGTTTGCGCAAAGTTGTCAAGAAAAAGAACGAGAGATTCGAATTGAATTATTATGGTTTATTTCTAGAACATGTATCCTTCAAAAGAAAAATAAATGCTATAATTTGGTTGATTTGTTTTGCTGTAATCCCATTTTGTATAAGTGACACCTATTGTGAGACACCCTGTATATGTTGAATGTTTCTCAAGTTGTATTTGTCAATGGTACACTCAAGAGTGCAAACTTAGTCTGAATAAATCCAGTTGCACGTTGCATTGCAAGTTTGATAACGGTTGTTTTGCTTATGCTCTATTATTACATGAGATCGGATTTGAAAGTGCAGAGAAGTGCGAAGAAATACTTTTACATAGGAAAATTTTCTCAGTTCGAAAGAGGATTATTTTGCGAAAATATTTAATTCAAGAGAATTTAGTCAGTTTTCTGTCCGACTACTTTTCTTCAAATCAATCCTTGCTTACAATTGCTGACTTTTATTCTTTATTCTTTATTCTTTATTTGGAGCAGGGAAAAGCCCGTTTGAGTAGAGCTGCAGTTATGAGCTCTTTCTCAAATGGGCGCAAAAAACCTACTCTTCTTTTCGTATCAACAGAATGTTACATAGCTTCCTAATGATACAATTTATTGTTGGCTTCCAGCTCTTTTAGTTTTCTAAAGGCATTTTTACAGTTATTGATTGCGAGCTTCAGGGTGTTATCTCAATGCTGGAAGTAAATTCCCTTATTTTCTCTGATTTTCCAGTTGTTCTTCAGAAAATTGGCAGGTATCCATAAAACCAACCCCATTTTAACATTCACGATTTTGTTATTAGCTTGATGTTTTTGATTAAGTTATTTTTAAGCATATATTTATATATCTATATATATATATATATATATATATATATATATATATATATATATATATATATATATATATATATATATATATATATATATATATATATATATATATATATATATATATATATATATATATATATATATATATATATATATATATATATATATATATATATATATATATATATATATATATATATATATATATATATATATATATATATATATATATATATATATATATATATATATATATATATATATATATCTATATATAAAATAAGTTTCTTCCTTTTTAGAAAGAGTTTTTTAAAAAAAAAAAATTAAATTTGCTTTCACTGGATTTCGAATAGAGCAAAAACTGAACTGCACGAGTCGAGGAAGTTAAACGGAATGATTTATTCAAGAATGCATGGTTTAAAACTAAGTCCCTACTTGTCCTGCAATTGATGATCTCAGCATTCTGAAAGGTATGCGGTGTCCGGTGCCACGGGTGTCGTCGTCGTTGTTATCTTTGCCGTCGTCGTCGTTCTATCTAAGTAGACCGAGTGATGGCCGTTGCCAGGTGCTTTGAGTACTGTACTTGGTGTCGTTTGCGATATTGAAATGATGATGATGTGGTGTCGTCTACGATATTAAAATGATGATGATGATAATTCTTATTATTCAGGCGGTGAGGTGTCTTTGGTTTGATGGTGAATTTCTAATGATCGTAATGTTTCTGTAAGTTGTTGTTGTTGTTGTTGGATCTGAAGTACTCTTAGTGCTAACTCTTCGGTTTGCTTAGAGGAGCGTTTGTTAACTTATATATATATATATATATATATATATATATATATATATATATATATATATATATATATATATATATATATATATATATATATATATATATATATATATATATATATATATATATATATATATATATATAACTACTCATGCAACATCGATCATAGTAACCCATGAGTCAGCAGACAACCCCCGGTCCTCTATTTCTCCCTCTTTTTGTTTTCTTTGTTTTTTTTTTTTTGTTGCGTTTTTTTTACCGTGCCGACATTTACCGTTTTTTTTTTTATGTTGCAGACTTTTACAGACATTTGGAATATTTTTTAAATTTCAAAAAAAAGAATTCTCTTGAGTTCGGATTTACATCGTACGAAGATCTGAACAGTATAGTGGATACGGTAGCTTTGTTAAAATATTTTAAAATAGCACAGGTAAAATTTATTTTTAAAGTAGTAATCCTTGAGGTCTTTAAGTAATAGTATGACGAGAGGAATAGTATGTATGAAATAGTCGGCGCATGCCAAAAATAAACCCAACAGCAAGAGATAAGTTCTCACCCATGTTAGGTATTGGGAGAGGGAAACAAACAAATCGCTAGAACCAGAACAAAGCAATAGGTAGTATAAGAGCACGATCGGTCGCATATTCTTTTACCAGTCAATGGGGAATCCTCCCCCTTGCCTACCCTGCATCGGGTAGCTTGGTAAAAGATTTTGCGCCCGATCGTATACTACCTTCATATTCCCTCCGCTCGTTTTCAACTTGTTTTCAATTTTCAAAGCCTGCCGTTACGCTAAACCGAACTATCAATACTTTCTCTTCATTTCTCTTAGTTCTAGCAATTAATTACTGTCCAACCCTGGAGCCTCTCATGTTGATGGTAAATTATCTGCTTCTGTTAATTTTTCTTCTCGTGTTGTCTTACTGTAGCCGCTTTTTACATAGTCAAGTTATTTAATTTGTGTCTTTAAATTCAATTCCTCGTTTGAAATTTGTATGAATAGCATTTTTGATACACTGAGAAAAAAGTTTGGTGAACACAAACATATTCTAGTTTCATTTAACGTTGAATTGGGCACAAACATCATATCAGTTCAATTTCAATACCTACGCTGGTTAAAACAAACTAAAATTTTGAGTATTTGTTTCGGAAATTAACCAGTTAAGTTCAACGGACATCTGTTTGAATCAACCACAATGTTCGTTGTTTCATTATTGCAGCTACGAAAACAAACACATATGTTGGTTGATTCTACCAACGCATATAATTTGTTTCAAACAATTTTAGTACGATTTAAACTGAATTGCTGGTTGAAACTACACAGAAAAAAATAATTAAAACTAATCAGGGCATAATTTGAACTAAAATGGACAAACAGGGCGTGTAATATCATATTAACTGTTTAATTATACTAAATAGCACGTATATAAACTTAATGCTATTTACTTAATAAACATATATGTTTATTAAGTTATTATTATAATCTCATTGGAAGATTTCAGTACGCACTTACCTTTTAACTGAAACACAAAAAATTTTACACGATTCCGTTTTAAATAAACCTAGCGTAAGAGCGACGATGCTGCTCATGCTAACGGGTGTCCACAAAATAATGAGAACGAAAAGAATGGGTCAGGAAAAAAATACCAGTGAAGTTTTGTTCAAACTGATTTATTTTATTAAAAGGGTCAACTTAAATCTTCAAACTAAGTTTAGTGAATATTGTCATATGGTCCGTGGTCCGCCGTGCGGCGCAGCTTAGTCGTTATGCTGGAACATGACCGTTGGACGGCAGCCACATCGATTTTTCGGATGCAGCTTTCGATCCTGTTGGTAAGTTGCTTGGTGTTCTTGGCCTTCCAATTATCCTTGTATACCATGGAGCTCAAAAGACCGAAGAAATCCTCGATAGGACGGCACTGTGGCAAATTTGTCGGATTCCGGTCTTTTGGGACATATGGTATATTTTGGCTCTCCAAAAACGTTAGCGTTTTTTTTGCGTAGTGCGATGATGCCTTGTCCGGCCAAAACACGTATTTGCCATCCGAGTGATGTTGTTTAAGAAATGGGATGAGTATTTTCTGCAAACACTCTCTTTGGACACCTCCTGGTTGATGGCCAAATCGCTTGGTTTGAACCACGGCTTCGAAATACCCTTATCGGATATTACGATGTATAACATAACCTTCGATTCAAATTTGTGCTTGAACTTATACATTACTTTTGGAGGAGAAGTAGATTTGTCCTTAGTGTAGAATCGGTCGTTTCCCGGTATCTGAGACTTCGAAAGAGGAAAGTAGCTTTCGTCGTCCAGAACGAAAGATTTTCCGCCGTAATTCCGAGTCATCCAGCGGCATTGGGATTTCACGGTTTGAATCTGCTCATCTGTGTACTCTGGGGATCTGGTTTTCTTTCTACACACTATTCCTTCTTTCTTTAGCGTCTTGCAGATGAGTGACTTCGAACAATGGAACTTTCGGGCTGCTTCCCGTTGACTTACCGAATCCTTGTTGTTGAACATGCTGCGCAGCGAGCGGAGCGTTTTCTCATTCATTATTTTCGCTGGACGGCCGCAACCTTTCTTCCGGGTTACTCTCATGCATGCCAGGATACGGTATACGGTGGATACCGGAACTTTTTCACGACAAAAATGGTCCACCGTTTATTTTTTTCCACGATCTTCGTTCGCTTGAAAGAATTGTACAACGCGCGCGCGCAGTTCTTCCTGTTTCGACGGCATGCTGAACACGACTGAACATGTTAGAGTGAAATAAGAGTGTATGAAAATTTTCTGGAGAGTGCAACGATTCATTCATCTAAAGTGACATTTCTATGCGGCCGTTTTTTTTCTGATGGAAAAGTATTGAAATCATTCTCATTTTTTAGTGGACACCCGTTAGTTCAACGTCTGCCATATTTGTTTTCGCGTCTTTCGAGTCACAGGAAGAGGAAGAGAAAATGTTTCCATTCCAGAATCGTTACCTAATCCGAGGATATGCTGAAGAAACGAAGAAAATGACAGTGAGGAAAGTGCTTGGAAATCATTTAGAGTTAAATATGGAACAGCATCTGATGGTTCAGTAGTGCGCGATTATTTAGGTTCAAATTACTTTGGTGCATTTTAGAAAAATTCTATGGCAGTTTTTACGTCACATTTTTCCAAATATATGAAGTTTAGATTACTGTTTCGGGCCGATTAGTGACACACTCACCTAGTTACTGAATGACAAAAAGGTATATCTTACATGGAACGAAATGAAATTAAATGATTTTCCAATCAATATTTTGTGTTTTGTAATTTTGTGTTCGGCTGGAATATCCACTGTTTCTTATTCTCTCACGTAAATGATCCGTCAGCACTCCAGAATAGGTAGTTATTTATTGTATATATTTTTGTGTTCACAAGCATAAATTATCCCACACAAACAGACACTATCAATCAGAAAACGAAAAAGTTGCAGACAACTCATTGGCGAATTTTGATTTTGAGCTATTTTAATAAAGCATTTGTAAACTTGAAGTTTACAAATGCTTAGAAGACATTTTGTGTAACAGAAGACTAATTTTCTATACGTTATACTATCCTAGTTTTCTATACGTTTTAACAGGATGAATTATAAAATTATACGTTACATGAATTTTCTGTTTCAATCGAGTAAATTTATTGCCTCAGCAAAAAATAGTACGTGTAAATTTCAATCGTCGTTTAAATCTACGCTTATCATCGCATTCCCTTTATGTGCATGATATGAAGTTGAATTTTCCTAGAATTTTCCAAACTGTGTAACAAACATTTCCGTTTACAATCACCTACGTATTTTTCTGTAATTTGAAGAATATATATATTTATATAATGCCAACAAACATTAGAAAAGTTCACATTTACATTTATAGACTTCTCTCAGTCTAAGCGAAATCTACAAATATTAATGAGAGCCTCTCTACTATTTTCAGGTTTTTTTAATTAAAATTTTGTTGATTGAAACATTTTACAATTAACATAGAGGAGATCATTTAATCATTAAAACAACAAAAATGAGGTCTCCATATCACGAGGTAAAAAGTACAAAACAATTCTTTCGCTAGGCTTTAGCAGCTTTATTGGGGCCTCAGATGAAGACTGTTTCTGTATGAGGACAACCTTACCAGCGGCATTGGTGGCTCGAATAATATTCGGCAGCCTTGGTACGAGTTTTATCATTTCGAGACCATAGGTTTGTTGTTGACTACACGTTAAACCGTTATGTTTGGACTGGTAATCATCGTTTTGAGGAATTTCTTCATAGCATTCCTGAAAATGCTAAAAACTTCGAAAGTTTATTTCACTGAGTGTTGTAGTGTTTGTTTTATTAATGAAATAAAAATAAAAATTTAAAATTCAACTATTTAATTTATGTAACGAAAAATTGACTATGTTATTCATTGTTATTCAATGGTTATTTTTGGACAAGGAAAAAAAGTCTGTTGAATTTATTAAATGAAAACTAAATTTTGATTTTAAAATACAAAACTCGAAAGAACATTATAGGAACAAAAAACAAAATTATAGAAAATTGTGTCATCTATTCGAATGCTTCAAAAAATGAAACAAGATGTGAATGCTTCAAAAATATGAACCAAGATTGCACACAATACAAGAAATAGATACAGAAAGGCTTATACAATCATGAACATAGCCAAAATGACATAAGTCGCTCTCTTATAACGTCTTTTCGTTGAAAAAAGTCTAATTTTGCAATGAAAAATAATTAACAGATTTTTTTAGACATTCCCAGACATTTCAAATTTTTCTCGCAGACATGTGAAAAAAATATCTGGCATCCCTGAAATTGACAGCTCCATCAGTCGAACTCTAACCGTGATGGCAAAAATAGTGAAGCAACTCCGTTCAGAAGTGTGCGCGTTCAAAGAACGGCACCCCGCCGCGTCGAAAACGGACATCGTGCGGCACTTTGTTGTCGCCGGATACGCCTGTTCCGGCATCTACAACATCTCGGCACTATTAGACAACAATCTGAGCATCGAAAAAAAGCCCGGTTCCGGACGGTCGACGACTCTGAGCGACAAGAAGCTCCAACGGACGCTGAAAAGGAAAACCGAGGGAAAAGTGGCTACATCGCTGCCTGCGCTTGGCCTGGAGGTCGGTTCAACCAGCCAAACAGTGAAAAAGTACCTGGCGAACATGAACATACATGTCAGGAAGCGGAAGTCGAGTCCACTGGTTTCGGATCTGCAGGCAATGACGCAGCGGCAGCGGTTAAAGTACGAATGCCTGCCGGAAGTTGCGTCGTTCATCAAGAAATACCATAAGGGCGAAAACGCGGTGTTCTGGCCGGATCTGGCGTCAGCTCACTACTCGAAGCGATCGTTGGAGGAGACGGTGTCGGCGAACCCGCTCAACGTCCCCCAGCTGCGTCCCATCGAGAATTCTGGGCAAACCTGAAGCGTAAGATCCACTTCAACAATTTCGTCGCAAAAACTGAGGAGGAATTGATAAATAAAATGAAGAAAGAACACAAAAACATGCCTACACGCCTTGAAGCAACGTTGCCGAAAGATGGAGAGCTAATCGAAGCCCCTCTTGAGGACTTCTGGAGTACCGTCAAAGCAGCCATCAACAACGCAGCGGAAGGCGCCATAGGGTATGTGGAAAGAAATCGACGGAACGATTGGTTCAACGATGAGTGTCAAACAGTTCTAGATGAGAAGAATGCAACGCGGGCGTTGAACGAAAGCAAGGAACTCGTCAAAATGTGGAGCAATACAGACAGAAGCGAAGACAGCAAACTCATCTCTTTCGGGATAAGAAGCGTCACTTGGAGGAGTTGGAGTGCGAAGAAATGGAGCAGCTGAATCGTTCTCAATAGAGGTCCCGAGATTTCCCGGGACAAAAAATCCCTGGATCTTGAAAAATTTGGGATTTCCCGAATCCCGGGATAAGATTTTTCACCGTCCCGAAAATCCCGGGACACACATTTCTTACATATTTTTTCGCTTTGATACTTCCCAATAAATTTCAGTGTACCGTTTACGCGCATTCAATATAACCCATACAACGCCAACATACATATTTCTAGGGTTTTTTTTTCATTAGGGCGAATCTACAATTGAGAGATTCTCTCCGGGCTCGCTGTCTTTCATTCATTACAGCGCCATTATAATACTTTCGAGGGATCGTACAGTACAGATCGAAACACAACAGTGCTGGCTAGCATACTCAACAAATAGTAGAATGAAAAACGTAAAGGTGATTGGTTTATGAATGAAATAGAGCGAGCCCGGAGAGAATCTCTCAATTGTAGATTCGCCCTAATGAAAAAAAAAACCCTAGATTTACTGTACCTACATCGATGTTTTACATCATTCATGAAAATGCATCATTCTTTTTGTGTTGTTTCAGTAGGCATTCGCCTTTTTGCCTACACATTTAACACACACACAGGCGCGCGCCAATACCACGCAAGCTGTCATTTCCATTCAAAACATTGTTTTCATTCGCTGATTACTGTTTCTGTGTTCATTGAATAATTTCGGATTGCCGTTACATCAAAGTAAGTAGTAATACAAAATTTGTGCTAATGTAGCCTTACATCCAATCGTTTTAAAGGCATGGTTGAAATTTGGAAACACTTCGATAGAATTGCGAATGACAAAGAAAAAGCACGATGTCGGAAGTGCGAGCAAATTTTGTCGTGCAAGGGCTCTTCGACCAGTGTCTTGCTCCGGCACATGAAGAACAAACACGACATGGATTTCAAAACCCCCCACAAATCCTAGTGAGTCTGCTGCGAAAGTTAAATCATCCACACCGAATGTCCCAGTGAAACAAGTATCGATGCTCAAGTTCGTTAAACGTCAGTCACTGGCGGAAATTGTAGCTCGGCTGGCAGCAGAGGACGGATTTTCGATCAATGCAATCACCAACAGCAAGTTCATCAGACAATCGATCGCAGATCGTGGATATTCTCTGCCAACGTCGAATACACCCGTCATGAAGCTGGTCGCCGAATACTATGGATACGCTCAGCAGCAAACGCGGGATGAAATAGTGAAACGTATCGATAGCGGTGAACTGGTTAGTCTCACTTTGGACGAGTGGACAAGTCTAAGCAACAAGCGCTACTTAAACGTGAATGCCCATTTCGCTGACGGATCATTCTACAACCTGGGTCTCTGCAAAATTCATGGATGACTACCTGCTGAAAAGGCTTTGGAAATGGTCAAGGATATTGTCCGGAAATTCGGTATTAAGAATGGAAACATTGTAGCATCAACGACTGACGGAGCTCGAGTGATGGCGAAGTTTGGAATTTCAATATTTCAATTATAGACTTGTACACCACGCGATTTGGAGAGTCTCTGAAACGTGTTCGAAGAGTCGTGAAATTTTTTTGAAAATTGCCTGTTAATAATGCACTGCTTCAAGAAAAAATCACGAAAATGTTACATAAGCCACTTCAACTGTGTGTGGACGTCAAAACTCGTTGGAACTCGACTGAAACGATGCTGGAGCACTTTATTCGCGGTTTTGATTGCATCAAAGAGACACTTTCCGAAATAGGCCTTTCAGGTCTTATGTTGGACAGTGATTTCGAGGTTGCAAAAAAAAACCTTCAGGAAGCTCTCGATCAGACTCGCTTCGGAAGCATTGGGAAGACGAGATGCTACATTGCTGTCTGCGGAAGGCAGCTTGAGTTTCTTGTATTCGAAGCTTAAGAAAAGTAACTCCAAAGTTGGAAACGACCTCTTCGATGCAATCACGAAAAGAATCAACGAACGGCGCCAAAAGGAAATAATAACAGCGCTGAAGTTCCTTCAAGGTCTTCCGTTGTCAACGCAAGTGCCAGCAGAACTGGAAAGCTCATCGAAAACGCAAATGATTAAGTTCATCAAGGAACTGGGAGTTCGATTGTTGCAAGACTGCCAAAGACAGACCGATGATGATGCTGCCGAGTTGAATGCTGGATTGTCCTGTATCGATGACGATTCAGGATCGACACCATCGAGCATGCGTGAAGAACTGGAATCGGCTCTAAAGGAATATGCCAACCCGTCCCAGACTGTTTCAGCAATGATTGATTTTTCAAAAGTAATTGCGAAAGAGCTGTCACTTTTTGAGCTACATGGTAAGTTGAGCCCGAATCTTGAAAATCAAACCTACGTCAAACGAACGAATTCAAATTGATAAGACCAGTTACTTGATTTGAACCATTGATTTTTTTTATTGATGAATAAAACATATTCCTAACCACAAAATTGCGTTTTTAAGCACATTGAAAAAATTCCCGGGATCATGGGATTTCCCGGAACAAGCAACAAATTTTATCCCGAATTCCGGGACAAGCAAATTAGTCGGGAAATGGAACCTCTAGTTCTCAAGATGCGCGTAAATTCTACAAAAAGCTCAACGCATCCCGTAAAGGCTTCGTGCCGCGAGCCGAAATGTGTCGGGATAAAGATGGCCGGACGGACGAGAGTGAGGTGAGAGAGGAAAGCGCACCAAGAAACACCCGAGAAGCGGAGGGGGCCCAACACCAAAACAGGAGGGGGGAAGGCCCCAACGTAGAGGGGGAGGGGGGGGGGGGGACCCCCCCCACAACAAAAGAAAAGAAGGATGCCAAACAACAGCAAAAAAACAAGGCAGCTGGGAAATGGCATCGGAGCGGAACTTATAGAAATGGGCTCGGATAAGTCTGCATCGACTGATAGTCAGGATCTGGGACACAGAACAGCAACCGGAGGAGTGGAAAGAGTGAGTTATATGTTGGGTTACCGGACCCTGACCAACACCGATTGGGGGGTAATTTATTGCACTGCCAGTGGGGTGGAATATTTTGGGCGCCTCCATAAAGTGGACTGTAATTTGATGGGTTTGGTGTTTCTTTTGCAGTTCTTTTCAACCTTTTCCACACATCACATTACACATTCATACAACTATCACGCAGCACACATATTTCGTCCGCAACACAGATTTTATTTACAGTATTTACATTTGTACATTTGCTACATTACAAACACTCAACACAAACAATTAACACAGAACATTCCGTTTCCATTGTGGCTCTGCTCCCATCCATCCTTCCTGAGAGTCAGAGCCGACACGACTATCTGCTACAGCAGATCGTCCCCTATCCTACAACCAGATGATTCCAAGCGGTGACGTCACCGATAACGATCGCCCGTGATCGCTGTCGCTATCGGTCGCAGTGATAGGGAGAATACCGTCTCGAATCGGTGGAACGGTCGTAAGAGAGAAAGCCCTCTCGTTCGGCAGTGGCGTAGCAAGGGTAGGGTGATGTTACTCCCGAACATACTCACCCACCCTGAAATGTCCTACATTTCTGAATAAATCCTTCCGTAGCAGTATACATAGACGTTCAGCCTTCTTCCAACCCTTTGTTTCAACGTACAATAGTTCGTATTGGGGGTGAATTGGTTGCTCACCCACCCTTAAAGACCTGCGGCTGCCGCTGATGTTGAAAATATCCGTCTCTTTGCTCTCCGTTCTCCAATATTCATTCACACGAATGTAAACACGATGTACGCATCCTTCAAACTTGCGCTCCTGTTCCATGTGTTCTGGATAACTACCGAATTTTGGGTTATCCTGTGATGATCCTTTCGTAGTTCGTCCGTTGTTTGGAGTAGAAATGCCAGGATTGGGATGACCTACGGTTCCACTAGTTTAAATCCTTGATGGTCGCCTTGCCATATAAACCGTGGGTTGCGCCATCCATTGATGCTGCAGATGCTGTTTAAGATGATACGCTGACTTGCTTACGTGGTAGGTTACGGCAATCCGATTCGTTCAGGAATCGTCGCGATTTAGATAACCTCATTCCAAAGTCGAGTACATGTGGGAGAAAATTACATGTAGAATCCGAAAGTCACCTCGGCTGGTACATATACTGTTTTACTAACCTGTTAAAACTTCCGATGTTGCTCTCAGCCAGAGTGTGATGTCGTCCATGATCATTTGTTGCTTCCGAAAGTAAATGCCAAAAATGAAAGCGGTTTGTTTCCGATTTCTGCTCAATCCTCATGCCCTTGGTTCCTGTATCCGAATCCATACTGCAGATACCCCTAGCGCCTACATTTGGTAATCGGCGTTTGACTACCGGTGTGGGTTATCCTTGAGCACCCGATGTGCCCAAGCCTTGGTTGATTCCTGAGGTACCCATGTACCCATACCTTGGATAGGTCTGCACACCCAAGTGCACAGACCGTGGAAAGGCTAGAGGACACCCTTGTGTCCAAGCCTTGGCCTTAGTCTTGAGCACCCTTTGTACTCAAGACCTAGAAATGGTACCTAGAGGACACCCTTGTATCCTCTCCTTGGCATGGCATTCCTAGGACACCCTTGTGTCCTTGCCATGGATAGGTTTAAACACCCTATGTGCACAAACCGATGAGTATAGAACACCCTTGTGTTCTGTCCTAGGATTGGTTTGCGCACCCTTTGTTCACAAACCAAGAAACCGATACAGGACACCCTTGTGTCCTGTCCGAGGGTATGGTTCGATCACCCAGTGTGATCAAACGTCTGATATTGTCCATTTAAGCACCCTGTGTACTTTATTCATATTGGATTGATGCAGGATTCGGTAATGAGCACCGATTTGCCCAAACCGTGTAAAAAACTGCAGACATCCTTGCACCTGCTTTGATGATCATTGAGCAATCCATGTACTCAACCTGCTGTGTATGGCAGACACCCTAGTGTCTGACGCCCCTTAGAATGGTCGTCCAAATTGATTTTCGTCTGATGGTGGTATTGGCTTGTGGTATTCCTATCCATATTTTGCGTATCGATTCTAACATCGACAGTCTGCGCGAAATCGTTTGCTCCATGCTCCAAAACAATCAGCTGATCGACGAACCATATGATTGACCTGGCCAAGTAGATGCAGCTATTCGATCCCATTCCGATCCACGCCAATCGATGTATGCCTTAGGTATGTCGTCATCGTTGGCCCATAATTGCTCCGAAAGCGTTCGTCACGAACTGATCCGCATTCATCCGTAGGCCACCATGCATGTGTATTCGAGTCTCTCCCGTTGCAATCATCTGTATGCATGATCCAAACCGAAAATGGGATAGACACAACCATATTCCGCTCCAAACAGTCGTTCCACAAACGTCTGTGTTTCACTCATGATTCTATAGTCGCCTCTGGAATCGTTCGTAGTGGGTGTGTCAAATTGTATCCCTCGATACGGTTTCGATTTGTTGACGTCCAGATCGGCTCAACAGCTGATCCATCAGCTGTGATCGGCGACTGTATTTTGTTGTTGCTGTGAAGATCGCTCCAAATGCGTTGTTGTTGTTGTTGACCGATAATGGAAAGTGTGTCAGTACGTTAAATGTGTGGTGTCCATCCGGCTGGACATATACTGTGCTTATAATTACCTGGTAAACCAGGCAATGTGCCGTTGGTTTTATGTTGTGATGTCCGACGCAGCATAAGTTGAGTACGATGTGTTTTTCATGTCCGAGGATCCAAGTGTCCATATTTGTTTTTGTTAGTATCCTATTATGTAGCTCCTAGCAGCCATCACATTCCAGTGCCATGTCCATTCAGAAGCAATGGCGATGTGGAGATAATAAATTATGCCGCAGTGATGGCTGCTGATTGATTGTGCCCACCAACCAACCATTTTGGCATCCAAGCCACGCATAGACTGAAGCTGGCAGTTCCCTTGTCCGGTTTGCCGATTTACCTATCCGGCTCGAAGGACCATAATGTTGGGTTACCGGACCCTGACCAACACCGATTGGGGGGTAATTTATTGCACTGCCAGTGGGGTGGAATATTTTGGGCGCCTCCATAAAGTGGACTGTAATTTGATGGGTTTGGTGTTTCTTTTGCAGTTCCTTTCAACCTTTTCCCCACATCACATTACACATTCATACAACTATCACGCAGCACACATATTTCGTCCGCAACACAGATTTTATTTACAGTATTTACATTTGTACATTTGCTACATTACAAACACTCAACACAAACAATTAACACAGAACATTCCGTTTCCATTGTGGCTCTGCTCCCATCCATCCTTCCTGAGAGTCAGAGCCGACACGACTATCTGCTACAGCAGATCGTCCCCTATCCTACAACCAGATGATTCCAAGCGGTGACGTCACCGATAACGATCGCCCGTGATCGCTGTCGCTATCGGTCGCAGTGATAGGGAGAATACCGTCTCGAATCGGTGGAACGGTCGTAAGAGAGAAAGCCCTCTCGTTCGGCAGTGGCGTAGCAAGGGTAGGGTGATGTTACTCCCCCTGTTTTCATTGATGCTGGAGTTAAATCAATACCGAAGTGTATATCGGTATTTTAAAGGACCATGTGCTTCCCTGGGTGAAGGCCAACTTCTCCGAGGACCAAAATGTTGTCCTACAGGAGGATGGAGCGGCGTGTCACACCTCAAATCGAACCCAACAATGGTTGAACGATAACATGAAGTTTTGGCCGAAGGATTTGTGGCCCCCTAGTAGGTCAGATCTTAATCCGTTGGATTATTCGATTTGGGCATATGTTGAAGCACGAGCCTGCAAAACATCACACCCTAGTGTGAAAACCCTGAAGTCAACCATAACACGCACATGGCAGTCAATGTCGGAGGACTACGTCCGAAAGGCATGCTCTGGCTTCCGGCGTCGGCTCGAGGATGTTATGAATAAAAATGGAGGACACTTTGAATTAATTTTTTTAAAAGGACTTTATAAAGATAACTGCACTCGAAAACGTTGATATTTTTGCTTGAATTAGTTGAAAATGGGATTTGAAAGAAATAAAACAAATTTTTGCATTATTTTCGGTCGCACCCTGTAGTTATGAATGTGAAATTTTCAAGCGATTATACGAACGAAAAAAAACAGCCTGCATTGTTATGAAAAACAAACAAGTTCCAGTAGTAATGTGAGTAAATTCGATATGTTGTACTTCAATTTTGCCGGGTTGTCTACAAACTACGTAGAATTGCGTCAGATTGTAGAGGAAAAACGTCCATATTTAGTCGTTTTATCAGAAACGCATATAGTTGACATGCAAGCATTTGATCAATGTAGTATTCTGGGATATAATGCGGCTGCTTGTTTATCACATTCTAGACACACTGGCGGTGTTGCTATTTATGCTAAAGAATCAGTTCAATTCAAGCTTCAATTGAACGAAGTTTGTGGCGGCAATTGGTTTTTAAGCATTGCAGTTGTTCGTGGCATGCAGATCGGTAATTACGGTGTACTGTATCATTCTCCCAGTTCTATTGACCAGCGTTTTATTGAAATTTTGGAAAACTGGTATGTGATTTTGGTAGATTCTAGTAAACTTAATGTACTGGCTAGTGACATTAATAATTCGAAGTATTTGAAACGATTAGCAGATTTCTTTATTTAAAACAGTTGGTTAATGAATAAACGCGTATTTCCAGACACAGTAAATCTTTGATTGACCATGTGAGCTGTAATTTCGATTCTGTTAGTGTTGTTATAAACTCTGACTTGAAAGTAACCGTTCATGAATCCATTATTATTAACGTTGAAGATATAAGTAGTGGTGACAGTGATTATGTGAAATGGAAATGTTGGAAAAAGTATCCGAAACAAGCTATTTTAAGACTTGTCGAAAGAAGTGTGGATTTTCAAACAAATACCGGTTCTCTAGATCAGAAATCAGCTGTTTTGATAGACGTCTTAAAAATATGTACCAATAAACAAGTCGAAAATAAATTTGTTTTAGTAAAAAACTCGAACAGCTGGTACAGTTTGGATCTTTTGCGTCTTAAACGTAAAAGAGACAAGCTTTACAAGAAATGGCGAAGAACTAATAGGCATATATTTTTGAATAGGTACAAAGAAACGCGTAACAAATATTCGCAATCCGTTAAACAAACTCGTTGTGAATATATTCAGAGGAAAATGGATTTGCACCAAAACAACAGCAAAGAGTAATGGAAAATTTTGAAATCTTTGTTAAAACCTAGTGATTGCAAACCGCGATCCATAACCTTAAATGGCACATTAGAACAGTTAGAGCACAACAGAGCATGTGGAATTAATGAATATTTCGTCGATAGTATTTTGTCAATTATTCAATCCATTGATCTAGTAGACGAAATTAAACAGCCCATTAATGTTAACTGCAGTTTAGAATGTTTTCACCCAATAACGTTACCTTACCTTACTAATCAGACTAAGGCCGATGTGGCCTCTGCTGTACACAGAAGTTGTTTCCTTTGTAATCGGTCAATGGCTGACCTCACCAGCCTCGCTGTCTGCGGAGGGTCCGCAGGTCGCCTTCTAAAGGGCAAACACGAAATTATTGCGACACCGAAAATGTCATGCCAATTTTCTTATAATGTTAAGAATAAAACCAAAATTTTAGGGTAGTTTTATACATATATTTACTTCAAAAATCAAAAGAAAAGTTAATCGATGGAGCCTTGAGTGTAAAATTGAACGCATTTTCGCTTGATGCCCTCCATCAAAGTCTTTACAGTGTCATCCGGTACCAGTTTCTCAGTTTTTTTTTTCCATTTTCTTAACATGTCCTTCTCGTCTTTGACTGTCTTCTTGCTCTTCCGAAGTTCCCGCTTCATCATTGCCCAGTACTGCTCCACCGGGCGCAGCTCCGGACAGTTTGTCGGATTCATGTCCTTTGGAAAAAAAAATGGACAGAATTGGCCTCATACCACTCCAGGACACTTTTAGAATAGTGGCATGATGCCAAATCTGGCCAAAATAGCGGAGCTTCGTCGTGCTGCTGCAAGAACCGCAAAAGGCGCTTCTCGAGGCACTCAGATTTGTAGATCTCGCCATTTACTGTGCCCTTTGTCACTAAAGGCTCACTCCTCAGTCCGCAAGAGCAGATGGCCTGCCAAATGAGATATTTGGAGGCGAACTTCGACATTTTTTTCTTCTTAAATTTGTCGTCCACATAGAACTTGCTCTTGCCGGTGAAAAACTCCAACCCCGGAATTTGCTTAGAATCGGCTTTTATATACGTTTCGTCGTCCATCACACAGTAGCCATATTTTGTCAGCATCTTCTCGTAGAGCTTCCGTGCCCGAGTTTTAGCCGTCGATTGTTGCCGCTCATCGCGGTTTGGGAAGTTCTGTACCTTGTATGTATGTAGTCCAGCTCTCTTCTTTGCATTCTGGACGTAGCTCTGCGACATGCCAATCTTTTAAGCCAAATCACGGCTTGAGACGTTGGGATTTGCTTTAATCATCCGCATCACCTTTCCCTCCGTCTTTTTGTTCTCCGGTCCCGGTTTTCTTCCAGCTCCTTTGCCGTGGTCCAACGTCGACCGCTCCTGGAACCACTTCAACACTCTGGAGACGGTTGAATGGTGAATGTTCAACATTTTTCCCAACTGCCGGTGCGATAGGTCAGGCAGTTCCAGGTGTTTGGAAAGAATTTGTTCTCTCAACTCACGTTGGTTCACCTCCATTTTCGTTGAATCGAAAAACACGACTTCGAGTTTGACAGCATGTAAACAATACACATCAATGAGAAAGTGTGCAAAATTTGGTTGATTTTTACCCAATGGTAAAAAAGTTATGCCCTGTTAATTGTGTCGCAATAATTTCGTGTTCGCCCTTTACTTGATCGATCCACCTTGCTCGTTGCGCGCCTCTTCTTCTTGTACCTGTCGGTTCGTTTTCGAGAATTATTTTCACAGGGCTGTCGTCCGACATTCTTACGACATGCCCAGCTCATCGTAGTCGACCGATTTTTGCGATGTGTACGATGGGAGGTTCTCCCAGCAACTGGTGTAATTCGTGGTTAATTCGCCTCCTCCACGTTCCGTCTTCCATCTGTACTCCACCGTAGATCGTACGCAGCACCTTCCATTCAAAGACTCCAAGGGCGCGTTGGTCCTCCACTAGCAATGTCCATGTTTCGTGACCGTAGAGAATTACCGGTCTAATTAATGTCTTGTAGATGGTCAACTTTGTGGTTCGGCGAACTTTGTTCAATCTTAGCGTCCTTCGGAGTCCAAAGTAGGCACGATTGCCAGCCATAATGCGCCTTTGTACTTCTCTGCAGGTGTCGTTATCGGCGGTCACCAATGAGCCCAGATTCACGAATTCTTCTACTACCTCGATTTCATCACCGTCGATCTGAACTCGTGCTAGGAGGCTAACATTGTCTTCTCGTGAGCCTCTTCCCTTCGTGTATTTTGTTCTTAACGCATTAATCACAAGCCCAATCCTACCAGCTTCAGCCCTAAGTCTGATGTACATTTCCGCCATCGTCTCAAAGTTACGTGCTACGATATCAACGTCGTCGGCGAAGCCAAATAGTTGGACAGACTTCCTGAAGATCGTGCCACTCATGTCTATCCCAGCTCTCCCAACAACGTTAGAGGATCTTAAATCGAAATGCTTTTCATTGAACAAAACGGCTGAAGAAGATAACGATAATGCAAGAGTAAAGGGTGTCCACGATGAAATTGCCACACACAAAATTGATTCGCAAAATTCGAGTTTTCATCCGATTGCCATCAAATATTCTGGGATTGAGAAATAACTATTAAACTTCATTTTATCATTTTACTCGTATTTTATTTACAGTCCATACGCAAATGCCCACACCTTGGCCTTAACCCCGGCCATAAGATTCTGCACAACCTTTGAATCAACCGTTTTTTGCATGTAAACCCATACTTTCTTCAGTTCCTCGACTGTCTTCACTACCTTAGGTCCTTTAAGAAGGTGCTGCTTCATAATCGCCCAGTACTTCTCGATGGGGCGGAGCTCCGGAGAGTTGGGAGGGTTGAACATTTTCGGCACGAAATTGACCTTATTGTCCGCATACCACTTTAGCACGTCCTTGGAGTAGTGGCATGAGGCCAAATCCGGCCAGAAGATTGTTGGGACGTTGTGGGCCTTCAGGAGAGGAAGCAGCCGCTTCTGGAGGCACTCTTTTATGTACACCTGTCCGTTCATCGTGTCCTGGGTCACGAAAGGTGCACTCCGCTTCCCGCACGTGCAGATGGCTTGCCAAACCAGGAATTTCTTCGCAAATTTGGACATCTTCTGAGTGCGGACATGCTCCAGAACGCTGAACTTATCCTTGGCCGTGAAAAACAGGTTGCCGGGGATCTGTTTGAAGTCGGCTTTCACATATGTTTCGTCGTCCATGATGCAGCATTCAACTTTCGTCAGCATGTTGAGGTACAACTTCCTGGCACGGGTTTTGGCGGACTTGTTCTGCTTCTCGTCGCGATTAGGGGCCTTTTGTACCTTGAACGTTCGAAGCCCAGCCTTAGTTTTGGCCTTCTGGACAAAACTTCGGCTTAGGTGCAGCTTCTTAGCCACATCCCGAACGGAGGCGTTCGGATTTCGGTTGAAGGCCCCAACTACGCGGTTGTGATTTTTGGTGTTGTACGGAATACTTTTTCCTTCACTTCTGGGCTTCCGATCGGTGGTCAACCGTTCCTCGAACCGCTTAATCACTCGCGACACCGTGGAATTCGCGATTCCCAACGTTTTAGCGATGGAACGATGCGAGAGATCCTTGTTCTCGTGATGAATGCGCAAAATTTTATCACGCACGATCTGTTCTTTCGACTGCATTTCCGCGAGTTTTGATCACAGGGCTTTAAAACTAATGCACTATGAACTAAATCCACCCAAATTTTCATTAAATTCTACCCAACGGTTAAAAAGTTAGAGCAATTTCATAGTGTGGCAATTTCATCGTGGACACCCTTTAGTACAACATTGCTTTAACGTCATCGAAAATAACCTGCTGAACCTAATTAATGAATCGCTGCAAACTGGGCTCATGCCACAAGTTTGGAAAGAATCTTTTGTCATTCCCATTCAAAAAGTTGCTAGAACGATTAAAGCCGAAGAGTTTCGTCTTATTAACATGTAGCACACTTTGCAAAAAAAAAAAACTTTTAGAACTTGTTGTAAAATGCTAGTTATTAACATATTTAAATAGTAATAATTTGATTGCGCCAGAACAATCGGGATATCGCGAAGGTCATTTTTGTGAAACAGTGTTAAATATAGTGTTAGCAAAATTTCGATTCGTTAGCAAAATTTGTGATTCGTTTTCACTCGCGAAGTGACACTCGTAATAAGGCTCCCTTGTTTCTACGACATGACTGGAACTATTACATTAATAACTATGAAACTTGACGGATGTGAACAATACACTGTGCATAAAATTTACTCAGATTGTTTATTCATACGGTTCAAAAGTGTCAGAAGATTTCCGGTGTGCCATTTTTAACGAATACACACTTCAGTGAAAAATATGTGATTATTTTGATAAGTTTATAGAAGAGATGTTCCTATATTAACTCCATTACGATTGCTGAAGGTGTGCATTTAGCTGGTAGTGGTTGTACATAAGCCTACTCAACACGCGTATCACGGCTTACGTGCAGGTCCTTAAGCCACGCCCTCGATGAATCCACAGGAATGATGGAAGTTAACAGCCGTCCTAGATTTCCGGTGTCCCAATCGGTTTGCAAACTCAAAAGGGTACTTAGTACCCAAATAGTAAAATTTATCGTATGAAACATGTCTATCATACAAATCGCCTTTCTGGCCCAGTTAGAATTGGAACATAGACTATTGAGCATATTTTGGATATATTCTAAGTATTCTGTTTTAACTAAAATGTTCGAATTTATGTGAATTTTAGAGGGAAAATACAAAAAAAATCATCCCGATTTCGAAGAAATTTGCGAATATCCCGGAATACGTTTCATCAACCGGCGCACATTATTCTCATCCATCGCTTTGGCAATCTTGATTCCACATGGTTCTCAATTCATTGATGCTTTTGGCGACACTGCTATTCACCTTTAGCTTCCTCTTCATAATAGCCCAAAATCTCTCTGTCTATCTGAACTGGGGACAATTTGGTGGGTTGAGTTCATTCGATATAAACTGAATCATGGTTGTAGCACTGTTTTACAGTAATAACAGCTTGCAAGATCTGGCCAAAACATGACAGGTTCATTGTGGGATCTGATGAATGGCCATATTCGCTTTTTTAGACATTCCGTTCTGTACAGCTCTGAATTAAATTGTCTTATCAGTGATGAAAAGCTTGGTCTTGCCAAATTATGTATTTACGTGCAAATTTATTTGCAAACACAAACTTGAATTTGGCAGGAACATCTCCCCGAGCCGTAGCCAAAGTAAAATGGTTATCCCGGTAGCTGTTTGAAATTGGCCTTTAGATAGGTTTCATCATCCATGAGGAGACAGCCATTGAATTTTGTCAACCTGATCATACCGTTTTCTGGCACGGATTCTGGCCACATTGTTCTGCTTTTGATCCCTATTTGGTTGTCAACAGGCACGGTATGACTTGAAGCCTTCCCGGAGACGAATCCGTTGCACGGTACTGCGTGCGGTGCGAAACTGTTTGGCCAAATCGCGGTCTGAGATGTTGGGGTTTGTCTTAATGTTCTTTATGTCTTTGTTGACGGTTGACGGTTGACAGTAACCGCCCGACGCTTGCTTTGAGACTTGCGATCCGTCGACAAAGTTTATCTGTACTTTTTCAAAACACGCCACACGGTATTTCGGGGAAAACCCAACACTTAAGCAAGTTTTGGCCCAAAACACGCAGGGTTTTCCGAATGATTGCGCACAATTATTTTTCTTCATTCATCTTCCATTTTGTATTTATCTGAAACACGTTCGAATTGTACCGCTAAAAAAACTGATTCTGATGCTGGTTATTGTTATAGGGAACACATAAGATGCCATAGTTTACAAATCCAACCACTAGGGTCGCTGTAAGAATCAAAAATGTTTGTTCCAATACTATATGGGCCACACCTTAAGAAGGACGCAAACGAAGACATTTTTCAATATGAGATTCACGCTTATGAAAAAAATCTCTAGAAATTAGAAAATACCCCTTTGATATCGTCTGTGGTCTTCAGCGTTCTTAATACAAACCTTGGGAAAACCATCATGAGAGAAAGATCATCATAAAGTTATGATTGCTTAAGGGTCAATTTTGGTTTGAATGTTCATATTAACTAAGATAAAATCATTTAAAACGTCTGAAAACATTAAACAAGGGCGTTCAAATCCAACTGAATTTTATTCTTATTCTCTTTCTTCATTCTTTCGTTTTAGGAATTACTCTTACTGCATCACTGCGTATCGTCCGGTGTTTCGAGTCTTGTCGTTCTGTTTCCACACCATTCCGGCCGTGCTGTTGGATCTGCTCCGTAAAATTCGACGAAAGAAGCCGTTGTGAGTTTAATAACATTTTCACTGTATTCATTTGAAAACATCTACTTCTTAGATCAGTTACACACTTAGAAAATTTTACAGTACTCGGTAATTTTTTACCGAACTTTCAACAGCTGAACGTTCGGTAATCCGATTTACCGGATTTTGGTGAAATTTTACAGTATTCCGATAAAAAAAATTACCGGAACTTGTCAAATTTTACCGAAATCCGTTAAATCGGATTACCGAACGTTCATCTGTTGAAAGTTCGGTAAAAAATTACCGAATACTGTAAAATTTTCTAAGTGTGTATGTTTATCCTTGACAGTAACTTGTATTTTATTTACAGTGTGTTAAGTGTTTATTTTTTACCAATTCTCAACTTTTAGGGCAATATTTCTGAATTTGTTATTTTTCTAGTTAGTATCACTAACACATATGCCGTATCTTTCTCAAAACGTAGTGAAAAATTTCCTGCTACTATACGTGCATCAAAGGGGGAGTCAATAACTGTTGCGACACTTACGAATTTACGTAACTTTTTTCACACTTTAGAGTCCATTGTTTACATTCACTCAGTTGGGCAGTTGCCAGAGATATTCCGGTCAAGATAGAAGAAAACCGCAAAGAAAGCAAACCGTTCGTGAAAGGATTTTGTTGATTATACATAATTTAATCGCCTCAAGGGTCCTCCAGAGCTTCCAGGAGCGGACGACAGTGGACAACACGCAAAAAATGAAATAGCGCTGATTGTCCATTTCAAGTGGAATCCAAAGTATCGCTCAGAGGGCCCAGAAACAATCCAGATTGAAAACGTACAAGATGCAGAACTTCCCACATTGGGATAAATACCAGCAGAGTGTTACCAAAACGTATCCCCGGAATCTTTACAAACTGCAACCGAAATACCGGTTTTACGTCATTGATGATGAGACCTACTTCAAAGCGGATTTCAAGCAGTAGCCGGGACAGGAATATTTCACGGGTAAGAACATGTTTGCTGGGGATGACCGCCCGAATAAAAAAGTACAATAGGATTACCATACAGAACCATAAAGTAGTACTTGATTCAATGGTTGTACAATACACCTTACTGTTCATGTATTGTTCCATTAGAATGACTCTATTGTCAACATGATACATAGACAATAAAGTCTAGAAAATAAGAAGAATGATTAGTAATTTCCATTTAATTCCAACTACCTCTATTGCTTATCTTGACAGATACGCGTATTTCGTCTACAATGTGCAGACTTCTTCAGTGTCGTGTACTAATACTCGACTAATGTACACGACACTGAAGAAGTCTGCACATTGTAGACGAAATACGCGTATCTGTCAAGATAAGCAATAAAGGTAGTTGGAATTAAATGGAAATTACTAATCATTCTTCTTATTTTCTAGTTACAGGTATTCCACTAAACAGCTCACACTCTCCATAATTCAATAAAGTCTATTGTAGCCGAAATTTTGATGATAAAAAACCATAAAATGAATAGTTTTTATTCGAAATTATTCGAGAAAAATATGTTTTTTATATTGTTACGATACTTAACAACCGTTTGTTTCTATTGTAGAATTGCCATTCACAATTGATTCTATGGTGAAAAACAATATGTTCAATTGTTATCCTATCGTAAAGATCTACAGTATCAAGCATTCATATCACTGTATTTGCACATAAGAGTCTTTGAAACAGCACAGTAAAAAGCCGTTGTTTTGGCCCGAATTGGCTTCATGCCACTACTCAAAAACCATGCAGGAGTAGTATGCAGCTATTTTTTTGGATTTGGTACCGAAAAACACGAACCCAGCAAACTGTTCTGAACTCTTCGGCTCGTTCGATGAAAACATATCGGGCCATAATGAAGCGTTAACTTCGGAAGGCTAATGGAGAGACGAAGAAGGAAAAGGAATTGATGAAGAAGTGGAAAAAAAAATGAGAACAACGTACCGGAAACGACTGCACAGACTTTGATAAAGTGGGGTCATGTCGAGCATTTGACTCTAACTCATCCTTAAACTTTACCGACGTACAGTCAAAGGACTGAAGAAAGCGTTAGTTCTTGAAGCCAGCAACTTTTGGTGTGGCGCTAGTGATGATTTTAACATTTTAAGCTCGGTTCACAATGGATTGGTAAGGAAACAATATTTCTTCTCACAAACTACTAGTATCAGTAATTTAGATAAACATTATAATACCAGGCTGATAATCAATGCAAAAATACTATCGTTGTGATAATTTCAGCACTAAATACAACACGTAAGATTTTTCTCTCGAAAAAAATACGACAAAACACGACAACTTCCACCGCGAATATTGTGTTTGCTGCATAGAGCCTTCAAGAAAATCGAGCTGTCAAATTAGCACCACACGCAGCACCAAGTTTTCGGTTTCACGATTGTTGTTCGTGGATGACAGCCGGTTCAGTCCTGTGCGTACAGTCTGTAAAAAAAGTTTATCCACTCCTACCGACAAATCGAAATTTTCCTGTTCTGCGGTTTAAAAATGAGCTGTTTATACGAATGTTTTTATATTTTTTTTTATTAAATCATTTATTTGAACAGGCTCAATCAAATCAACTTTACAGAGCCAAGTTTTCATATTTATATACACTCAGTAGCAAAAATAGGCAAAAAAATTTTGCTTCCAAACAACGCCAATAATTGACAAAGTTACAGAAGGTTGAACATGGTGTTTTTTGGATGCAAAATTTTGCTCGGTTTTTTTTTGCTACTGAGTGTATATCAATTTTCTTAAAAATAAAGTTAGGAGGATAGTGTTTGTTGTTTAACATTGCATTGGAGGGTGTGATTCGAAGAGATGGGATAGACACGAGTGGCACGATTTTCAGAAAGTCTGTCCAACTATTTGGCTTCGCCGACGACGTTGATATCGTAGCACGTAACTTTGAGACGATGGCGGAAACGTACATCAGACTTAAGGCTGAAGCTGGTAGGATTGGGCTTGTGATTAATGCGTTAAAAACAAAATACATGAAGGGAAGAGGCTCACGAGAAGACAATGTTAGCCTCCTAGCACGAGTTCAGATCGACGGTGATGAAATCGAGGTAGTAGACGAATTTGTGTATCTGGGCTCATTGGTGACCGCCGATAACGACACCAGCAGAGAAATACAAAGGCGCATTATGGCTGGCAATCGTGCCTACTTTGGACTTCGAAGGACGCTAAGATCGAACAAAGTTCGCCGAACCACAAAGTTGACCATCTACAAGACATTAATTAGACCGGTAGTTCTCTACGGCCACGAAACATGGACATTGCTAGAGGAGGACCAACGCGCCCTTGGAGTCTTTGAACGGAAGGTGCTGCGTACGATCTACGGTGGAGTGCAGATGGAAGACGGAACGTGGAGGAGGCGAATGAACCACGAATTGCACCAGTTGCTGGGAGAACCTCCCATCGTACACATCGCAAAAATCGGTCGACTACGATGGGCTGGGCATGTCGTAAGAATGTCGGACGACAGCCCTGTGAAAATGGTTCTCGAAAACGAACCGACAGGTACAAGAAGTAGAAGGCGACCTGCGGACCCTCCGCCGACAGCGAGGCTGGCGAGAAACAGCCATGGACCGATTACAATGGAAACAACTTCTGTGTACAGCAGAGGCCACACCGGCCTTAGTCTGATTGGTAAGGTATGTAAGGAGGATAGAACCGATTACTCGCGGCCGTCTCGAGGTTAATAGGAATAACAATGTAACGGATGGGAAGATGGGTGGGAATTTGGCGTTTACTTTACATAACACATTTGGTATAAATTCCAAATTGGCAAAAACTTATATTTATACAATTTTTTCTTATTTTCTTTTGACCTGAACATTTTTGGGAAAGAAAAAAAAACTACACACAAACACATATTAAAAAAAACTAATACTAAACATACACGTTTAACTCACTACAATCTAAGACTAATGTTAGTTAAAAACACATAAATGAGTTTCATAAACTCCAGATCACGTACAGCCAAAATATCTCGAACCGGTACATTGGGTTGTCTACCTCGAGCCCGAAGGGAATCATAAAGCTCAGATCTGACTCCACGATGCTCAGCACATGACCAAACTGCGTGATCTGCGTCCTGGTAACCTTGTCCACATTCACTGGGATTGCTTTCGCTCAGCCCAACACGGTATAAATGAGCGTTCAAAAAATAGTGATTGGACATGAGGCGAGACAACACACGAATGAAGTCTCGACCCACATCCATCCCCCCAAACCAAGATTTCTTCGACACCTTGGGGATGATAGAATGTTACCATCGCCCCAAATCTCCTTTACTCCATTTATACTGCCAGCTGAAGAGTGACTGTTGACGAAAAATAGGAAAAAAAATCATTAAAAACGATTTGTCGTTCGTAAATATCGCCTTCCAAAGCGCCCACCTTTGCAGGCGAGTCCGCTTTCTCATTACCCAGAATTAAACAATGAGATGGGACCCATACAAAGGTGATGATAAAATAACGCGAAGATAAAGCACTTAGAAGCTCCTGAATTTTCATGAGAAAATGAGACTATCCGTGAAAATGAAGTACTGATCCGGTGTTAGTGAGGCAACAATTTCTAGCGTAAAGTGTATTGCCGCTAATTCAGCGACATATACGGAACAGCCTTGGTTAAAACACCAAACCGTTCTGCACGAGAGCCGAACTTGACAGCAAACACACCACCATGTGGATATAATTTACCACTTCAGTTTCGTGCTTATAGATGAACCCGCAACGCAATGGACGCGACACGAGTGTACACGATCGTGTTTTGCTTTAGACACCGTGTCTTGATTTTTGGGGAAAACACCCGAGCCGAGTGGTTACGATCACAAGAAAGCTCTCAACAAAAACACGAGCACAGGCATTGGTGTTGTATCCACCGCGTTGTGTGTAAATCTGAAAGCACAAGTCAAAGTGGTGAATTTAATACAAGCGCTAGCGTGGTAAAAAATAACTCGGCGTGCAGTGTAGTGTTTGGACATGGCTGATACGGAACAAAGAGCTTAAAGTTTACGATTGGCGCTATAAATTTCATTAAATATACCAAAGCCTCCTAACTCCTCTATCAAAGATCCGTCAGTGAAGAACGTTTTAGTGGAATCAACTTGGCCAAACTTTGCAGCAAATATTACCGCAGTAATCAAAGGACGATGATGCTCTGGGATTCCATGAAGCTCCTGCTTCATGGATAAATCAAAGTGAACGGAATTATCGAAGTCGGAGAAACAAACACGATTGGAAATATTCGGTGAAGGGCTGACATCCTGTGTAATGTACAAATGGTACAAAGTCATGAAGCGAGTTTGAGGATTCAACTCGAGAAGCTTCTCAAAGGTTTCGATTACCTGGGGATTCATAACTTCACACCTGGTGAGGAGCCGGAGAGATAATTCTGAAAACCGATCCGAGAGTGGCAACATGCCAGCCAGCACTTCAAGACTCATGGTATGAGTCGAGTGCATACAACCTAACGCGATACGAAGACACCGATACTGAATACGTTTCAGTTTGATGATGTGCGAATGTTGTTATATGATTTATACAGTTTTATGTGCTTATCATTTTGCCATCGAATTTACAGGATATTTTCCTTCTTTTGGAAAACTATGGTGCGTTTAATGAAACGGTAGATAAAATACGCCAAAAAAATGTTTATTCACCTGAATATAGTTATAATATCTTAGAGTGTATTACGCGGTACCTGTCACTCTATCGAATGTTAACATTGCAAACAGCGCACATTCCGTCGTTAGGTGCATTTGTACATCAAAGTTTAAGTTACTTCAGTGTCCGAGAATTTAAAATCTATAGTACAATTGCTGATATTGCACTAGTTCGTAAAGATACGACTGCTAAAATAGTATCGGACATTCCATAATTTTACGTGGTTCAGGGGAACCGTGGGGTAAGTACTCTTCCCGAAACACTGACCAGGATCAAAACGGTACCAGAACACTGTGACACCTCAAACTTCATGATTTTGCAAAACAAGACTGTTGGTGGTCATTCTGAAAATATTCGGCCATTGTGGCCACTCTTGGTAGCCTTCCGGGAACCGGGTTCCGACGGGAAAGCGGCCAGATTTTGAACGGTGCCAGAATATGGCTTGCGACACCTCGAACTTTATGATTTTGCAAAACAAGACCTTTTGTGGTAATTCTGGAAAAAAAATCGGCCATTGTGGCAGCCCTCCGGGAACCAGGTTTCACCAGGAAAGTGACCAGATTTTGGACGATATTCAAACATGGCTTGCGACACCTCAAACTTCATGATTTTTCAAAATAAGACCAGTGGTGGTTATCCTGGATGTACACAGCCGTTATGGCCACTCGCGGTAGCGTTTCTGGAATCGAATTCCTCCTATAAAGTGGCCTGCATCTCCAAAAAGTGTAAGCAGTTATAGTAATAAATGTATTCACAGCTATTATTTACAAATATTTACAGGAAAAATCCAAATACATTCAGACGTAGACATTCTGGATGGTGCAAAAGACGCACGAACAGGTATCCATTGGCAATATTTAAAAACCTAATTGATATTTGTGCTCACAACTCCTTCCAAACATTTTTGGAGGCTAATCCAACCTACCTTGCCGGAGATCGCAGCAAAAAACGGAAATAACTTTACTGGCTATCCAAGCAATTAGCATTGGACCATGTCAAAAAGACCAGTTTGTGATCAACATGATAATCGAATATCAAAAAAATTTCTCTATTTGCAAAGTTTGCTTGTAGGTTCAATTTCTTTGTGTATTCTCAAATTTAAAAAAAAAAACTCCTCTTTGAATGAAAAAACCAAATTGTTGTTTTATTCAGTATCAATGATTATATCCAACGCCTCAGGATGAATTCATAATCACGCCGACAGGAGCGACCGCAATGGCCGAATATTGCCAGAATGGCCACCAATGGTCTTGTTTTGCAAAATCATGAAGTTTAAGGTGTCGCAAGCCATGTTCTGGTACCGTTCAAAATCAGACCACTTTCCCGGTGGAACTCGGTTCCCGAAAGGCGACCAGGAGTTGCCACAATATTCCCAGAACAACCAGCAATGGTCTTGTTTCACGAAAATATGAAGTTTGTGGTGTCGCAAACCCTGTTCTGGTACCGTTCAAAAGCTGGCCACTTTCCCGGTGAAACCCGGTTCTCGGAAGGCTACCATGAGTGGCCACAATGACTGAATATTTCCAGAATGACCATTTGGTACCATTTTGATTACTTACCCCACGGTTCCCCTAAATATATCCAGAACTACGTAAAATTCCAAAATTTCCGATACTAGTACAAATTTGTGATCGTTTGCAAAAGGTTTGTTAAGATTTCACCGAATGTCAGGCAAATGTAAATCCAGATTTTTGATAAAAGAGGGGTCAGGCATGTAGGTGTTAACAGCGGCACGATCAGGACGTCCATCGAAGACAAGTCCTCGGATTGACAGGGCTGTGGTAAACAAAGTTAAGCAAACCCGTAGCTTATCTGCTCCCAAAGGTGCAAAACAAATCGAAAATGAGTTTTCAAATCATGTGACACCTCAAACAGTGTGAAATCGGCTTCATGGACATGTTCTTAAGGGCAGAGTGGCACTTAAGCTTCCTTGGTTATCCGCGAAAACATTAAAAAACGGCTTAAGTGGGCCCAAGAGCCCATTTTATGGACAATTGATGACTGGAAGAAGATTTTATGGTCAGATGAGACTAAAATAATGCTATTTGGGTATCAGAAGAAAATGGCGGAGGACCGGTGAATGCTTGAAAAAGGAGTTTTTAAGGCCGACAGTCAAACATGGTGTAGGTAAATTCTTGCAACTTCATTAATTGTCATTAATGTGCCAGATTTTTCGATATCTTTGCAGGTAGGGTCATGATTTGGTGGTCGATGGCATCGTCTGGTGTTGGAAAGATTGAATTCATTGGCGGAATAATGGTAGAGGATGTTTATCTGGACATATTGAAGCGAAAACTTCCAGCAACCGTCCGAAAATTGAAAATGGGCCGAAGATACACATTCCAGCTAAATAAGGACCCAAAGCTGGTCAAAACTGGTTCGCTATGGTTTAACGAACGAAAAATCGACGTTTTGAAGCCTGCGGCCAGCACAGTCACCTGACCTTAACCCAAAAGAATATCTGTGCACTACTAATTAATTATGATTTTATTGCGTACAGTGCGCCAATTTAAATTATAATGTTTTTGAAAATTGGAAATATCTTCTCAACACCATGGGATCCCTATTGAGCCCTAAAATTGAGCCCTACGCTCAATTTCAAACTACTTCTATTCAATTTTAATAACCTGCCGAGCTCTATCGGACCTATCGATACTTTCTCTTCACATCTTTGGTTCTAGCAGAAACTGCTGTTCACTACTAGGATCCCATGGTGTTGAGAAGATATTTCCAATTTTTTAAAACAGAATATCTGTGGTCTATTTTGAAAATTAAGATTCAAGAACAACATCCAACAAACATTTAGCATTTACAACAAGTTATTGCAACTGAATGGGACAAAAACGACTGCTAAGCTTGTTGAATCAATGCCGCGAAGATGCCAAGCTATTATTGAAGTCAAGGGTGGTCACACCAAATATTGAACAATGTTATATTATTATTAAGTTATGAAGTGGATACACTTTTTTGCGTATTTTTGATTTATCATGTTAATGATCATACCATAGTTTTTCAAAGGAAGAAAAATATCATGTGAGTTTTATGGCAAAATGACAAGCACTTAAAATTGGATAAACTTTTTTTTACATACTGTATGTACCATGAAATAAATACATGTACTGAACTTTACCAATCATTCATAAGTGTCGCAATGATTATCCACTCACCTTTTAAATATATTTGATTTCTCTCAATATTTCAATTAGTGTATAGTCTAAACCCGTCCTCGAATTTATCTTTACTACTGTTGAAAAAATCTAACCACCCACCCTCCCTAAAGCTACTGGAAGGGTCTCGGCAAGACGACCCACTTCCTGGAGATGATGTCGTACTTTGGTCTCCGCGAGTGGACTATCCGCAATGGGAACGTTCGGCGACTCAGAGGGCTCCTGTCCAAGGATGAAGCGCGCCTTTTGGAGTTTGACATGAGAACAATCAACTGGGTGGAGTACTTTCGAACCTACATTCCGGGAATCCGGAGGTACTGGTTCAAAGAACGGTCAGTTCGTGGCGATCGCTGGAAGTCTGCAGCAAATCGAAGGTAAGTGCATGCAATTGAAATGTGTTGACCCTTTTTCAAGCATATTCTCAAACATTCGACAGGTTTCACTTCTTGCAACGAATGCTACAGAAGCTGCTCTGGATGTGGATTTGCCTGCGCTTTACACGGGCTACTTCCAAAATTATGCTGAGGAATTTGTTTGCCATCCTGATTGTGTAGCGACTTTTTGTTCTATGCTTCTTGTTCCATGTATCAAGCTTTTGTTCTTTGCACTTCAATTTAATGACTGTTACTCGACAGTAAAGGCTAAGTCAGTGAAAAAAGTTGTTTTTAATACGTTTCGAAGAATCGGTTCAAGCGATATGGACAAAAATAAAACAAAAATTTTTTTTTTTTTTTCACTAAAAATAAAACAAAAAAAATTATTTAACAAAAAAAACAACAAAAAAAAAAAATAAAAAAAAAAAAAAAAAAAAAAAAAAAATATTTTTTCAACAAACAACAAAAAAAACACAACCACAACAACATAAGAGGCCCCCCCCCCACACAAACTTAACCCCCCCCACGACTGTGCCCCCCCCTCCCCCCTTTCCTTTAAATCCAAATTAGTTCCATCCCCCCCCCCCCCCCAAAAAAAGGCCCAAAGGCCCCATTTTCCATCCCTTGGGATGTTTTCCCCCCCGTCCACCATAGGTTACCAAAGCCAAAAGAAAAGAGGCACAGAAAAGGCTTTGAGTTGAATGTTGTGATTGTTTACAAAGAACGCATAGCACTAAAGCTCTACAGTAAATGTATTACCTGTCCCCACGTAGGGGAGGATGGTATAAAACGCACCGTTTAAGCAACATCGTGAATTACTAGTGAATGGAAGCTGAAATTTAGGAACAAGTTATTGGGTATGGCGCATTACTATGTTTTCGTTGTAGATCAAATGTAATTTAAATTCAAATCGATGATTTTTCGTGATTTTTTAAACCTTTTCTAATTTGATACCAAGACGACACCGGGGTAAAACGCCTGTTTCATTGCTCAACATGCACCGCAAAATTGGGGTAAGACGCACCACAGCACTGGTATATGATGCACCACAATATTGGGATAGCATGCACAGCTTGCAAAAGGTAAACACACGGCTATAATAAGTTACTCAGAGTTGTAAAGTGAGGAGGTTGCAACATCTCGCCACATCTTTTTAGCTCAAGCAACCAATGGGTATGGAATAAAGATAGCAAAACGTTGCAATATGTTGCCAACTCCTCATTATATACACGCTTAAAAAAAGTACCCAATAGAGCATTTAAGTGTGGGAAGCCAACTTTGGGTATAATTATGTTTACCTACCATTGGGTTCAAATTACATACGAATTTTACCATAAGTAAATTATTTATACTCAGCGGTAGATTAACATGATTATACCCAAAGTTGGTTTCCTACACTTAACTACTGGGTACTTTTTTCTAAGCGTGTGGACGTATATAACGCCACGGTGCGTTCTGCCCCAGATTTAGTCTTGAATTGTTTGTCTAAATATTCTGAAAATATGAAGAATTATAGTGAAGTTTTGATACTATCTTGAAGTTTTTATTGTCAGCGATACATGTGAAGTGAATTTATTTCTAACCATGGATGTTAACGCATGGTAAAAGCTTATTTCAAGAACACTATTATTTACATGTGAAGTACAGTCATGAAGATTTGTTCAATTTTGATCATGTGTTGGTGTATTTAGTGCCTTATTGTACTACAAAATTATGAGTTTTGCTGTTTTATGTATACATTGATAAAGTATCATTCCATTAAAACTATAGTTCTGAAGAATTAAGCACATTTATTGAGTGGGTCGTTCTACCTCACCAGTGCATTTTGTACTGTTCTCCCCTAACCCCACCACCACAACCCACCCCAACCCAACCCAACCAACCCAAAAAAAAAAAACAACAAAACAGCATAAACAAACAAAACCCTACCAGCCCCCCCACCCCCCCAACAACAAAAAAAAGAAAAAAAAAAAAACAAAAAAAACAAGAAAAAAAAAAACAACTTTGGAGTGCTCCAACCTCACCAAATATAGAAATATTTTAATTTTTAAAAAACTAACAAGCAAAAAATAAAAATTTAAATATATAAAAAAAAGAAAAGGCAATCCCCCCCCACCCCCAAAAAAAACCGGGCCCCGGGGGGCACGGTCACATCGCGATTTTTTTGTAAAATTTTATACAAGATCCCGTTTAAAAATATTTTTCTCTAGTAAATACGCAAAAAACGGTAACATTTCCCAACTTAAACTTTATACTTAAAGTGGACATTTGGACACACTGGCCGCTCCCGGGATCACCGGAACGTCCTCGAGGGAACCTGTAATAGACCAATTACATTTTAACACCAGAACATCCCCGGAGAAACGTGTTTAACACATTAGCAACCCTCAAAACCACCGATACGCCCCAGAAGTACATTTTGTTGAGACAACTGTGGTTTCGTTTCTAAATATGATGTGTTTTTTATTTTTCGTATTCACGAATAGTCGTTAGCAAAATATGACCTTTAATAAATGAAAGTTTTCCATATTTCTCTACTGTTTAATAAGAATGCATACTAATACGGCGTTGAACTGCCATTTGCTTGGACGACCGCTTGGATTCGTCTTGGAATTGACTCATGCAGCTTATGAATGGTTTCACTTGGAATTCGCTTCCATTCTTGGATTAGAAGATCCTCGAGCGCTTTCAGCGACGATGGAGGAGGAAAAACACTGCGAATTTGAGCTTTCAATGTGGACCAAAGTGGCTCGATGATGTTCAAATCCCGAGATTGATAATTCCGGCCGTATGAATGGGCGCATTGTCGTCCTGAAAAATTCCTTCGCCTTCGAAACTCAGTTTTTATCATGGGCATAACCTAATAAGATTCATGTTCAAAGTTATTTTCACAAAAATTACAACATTATAGCATGTACACACCTGATCGCCCAAAATTTCTTCATAATCATTAGCAGTGATCTTTCCTTTCATGACGATGATTGGCTCAACTGAGAACCATGATACACTCAGCGAAACAAAAATAGCGCCACCACGTTTTTTCCACATTTAATGATCAGTAATTGATTTTCATCAAAATTATTTTTTATTTCATGTTCTGTGAAGAAATAGAAATCAAACCACGGTATAAATAATTCGACTTTTCAAGACATTCATATAACAGAGAAAACGGAAAAAAAATAGTGCGAAATAAAAATAACACCACCTTAGCTTTCAATTAAAATCTGACCTTATTTCTTAGGAAACAACATGAAGATGTGAACTGAGTAATGTGTGTAGGAACCGTTGTTACGAATAACTTCAATCAGACGCGATTTCATGGACAAAACCAGTTTTGCAAGAGTATCCTGCTCAATCTGCTCCCAGCAGAACTCTCGAACTCGGGTTTTCAGCATATTTACGTTGTTGAATTGCTTCCCGTTAGATCCGGAGAGCAAGCTGGCCACTCGGAAACCTAGATATTTTTGTCGGAAAACCACGCTTTAGTCTGTTTTGAGTTGTGGATTGTAGCATTATCTGGTTGGAAAACAAAATCTGGACCCATCAATGACTCACCGTGTTCAATCAAACTTATCTCCAGCATTTCTATGCAATCCTCCGATTTCATTTTTGTGGAAATCCACGCCAATGGAAGCTTGCCTCGAAAGGAAAATACTCCCCAAACCATCAGGGTATCACCATCAAAGTTCCTGCTCATTTTAACAGATCCTTGCGCAAATCGTGCCAAGTAGTACTGCCATCCGTCTGGTCCGTCCAAGTTGAACTTTTTTTTCGTCCGAAAAGAGCACGTTTTTCCATTCATCGGTCCAGGAAATGTACTTCTTAGCGAAATTGAACCGATTCAACTTGTGCCGTTCTGTAAGGTTGGGTTTTCCGAGTCTCTTACGCCACTCCAAGTTCTCGCTGCTGGACAAAATCTGTTGTACACGACGTGTAGTCACCGGAAGCTCCAATTCTGCATGGATTTGTGACGATGTTCTTTTCTGGTTCGTTGCAATTCTACGTATTCTCCGTTTATCCTTAGCTGAAAGCTTACTTTTCTTCCCGCGTTTCTCGATGCAGCCACTCTTATCGCCATTTTTCAAGAAGCTTCCGATAACCATGTGCGATCGAAAGAGTTTTCGACCGATTTTACGATTCGAGAGGCCTGCATCGTGGTTGGCCCTGATTTTTACCTTTTCCTCGTACGTCAGATGATTGGATCGGCCCATTGCCGCAAAATTACAGGGAAGAAAATCCGATCTCACAAAAATTTGAAGAAAACTTAACCTCCAATCGATTTGAGTGCAAATCAAAACAAATACCCGTCAAATAAGAGCCAAGGTGATTTTTAACCAGGGTGGTGCTATTTATGTTTCGCATGGTTTTTTATGAGTTTCTCAGCTTAAATATGAATAGTCCCCAATATTTCCAGAACAACTAATCAAACATACGTGTAGTAGAATACTGATTCACCGTAAGGTGAAATTAGCGTTAAACGAATGAACATTTTAAAAATATTACGAAAAAACATGGTGGTGCTATTTTTGTTTCGCTGAGTGTATGTCACCCCATACCATAACAGACCCTCCTCCGTGATTCACACGCACTTTTAATTTGCCGCCGTTTTACCGTCCTTCAAATACTCAGCCATAAAACGGCCAACCGATGACGCCGATACGCAGATATCGAAGCTCCAGTTACTCGAGCACCGACAATTCGGCCACGTTGAAATTCCGAAGGAGTTGTAAACAGGATCACGTAGACTCATTTTCGAAAATCTCAGAACCCCTCCCTCCCCCCTCGTAGACTTTTCTCCATACATTTTTTTGAAAATTTGTATGGAGCGTGGACTTCGGTCAGACTCCCCCTTCCCCCCAGAAAAGTCTACGTAGTTTATGAATAGCCCAACATCGTGCGTGTTCACTACTCCGCGTTCACATTTTTATGACGCAGTAGAGAATGTTAGGACATGACCGGTTTCAAATGCCGGGTAAATTTTGATAATAGGGGCCGTACATTAATTACGTAAGGCATATTTATGTATTTCTCGACCCCCCTCCCCCTTGTAAAATTTGTTACATACAAATTCGAAAAATATTGCATGGGTTGCAAGAAAATGATAGACTCCCCTCTCCCCATAGGTAACCTCCAATACGTAATTAGTGTACGGCCCCATATTGATGTTGCCTCTCAGAGCTGTTATATATCTAAATGCTGTCGAAATTTATTCATAAGCCGAAAAATAAGCTGGTCAGAAAGGTCTCAAAAAAGGGCAAATATAATAATGTATAAATCAAATAGGGAGAAATCTCCCAGTACCGGACACCTTGCGCAAAACGCCGGACATTTTTCAATGACTGATTTTCAACAGTATGCTAAGAGCATTACAGAAAGAATAATGAAGAATCGCACATGAAGAAACATCAAATGTGCCGTTAATACCACGAAAATCTTAAATGTCCGGTATTGCCGGATGTCCGGCGCTAGGGGATATCCCCCTGCTGTGTCAGATCATTAAATGCATTGTGATGAAAAACCAACAAGAAAAAGGTGGCGCACATGTAAATGTCCGCTGCTACAGGTTCTCCCGGGGATATTACGGTGCTCCCAGAAGTGGCCTATGTGTCCAATTCTTTTCGGGCATGTTTTTTTTTGTTAAAATCACCCCTAACTTTTGAAAAATAATATCTACTGGTTCAGATTAGGGTGTCCCTTAAAAATCAGTTTTTTCATTCTTACTTTTTAGTTTCAAATGTTAGGAAAAAATAATCTTAAGACAAAGTATAGAACAAATTAAGATGCACGTTTTTGCTGAACTAAGTGTTTGAGTATATATTATTTTTCAAAAGTTAGAGGTGATTTGAAATATGCTTATAATCGGACACGAAAAACATGTCCGATTATAAGCAGTCCCCGCTCGTGTGCCCCAGGAGTACTCGGGCTTATTTATATAGCATTATGTTCCTTGATATACATTAAAATAAGAATTTGATGGTTTTCTGGCCAATTCTCGCCAAAACAATCATAGGGGCGAAAAGAAAAAACGCATATTTTTAGGTAAAATTACCCCTAACTTTTGAATGATAAATTGTATTTAAAAATCTTGTTCAACAAAAATGTCTGTTAAAACGTGTTCTATATTTTTTTCCAAAATTACTTTTTCTCAAAATAAGTAACAAAAAAGTTAGATAAAAAAACTCATTTTTTTTTAGAGACACCCTGATTTAAAGCAGAAAAACAGCTCTATAATGGTCGAATAAAGAGCTAAAAATATGAAGTCTTCAGCAAAGTTGCTTGTTATTATATTTTCTACAAACTTGTTTTTGGCGTCACCCTTCTATCGTGCTTTATTGAAAAGTAAGTAACAGCTTTGGAACTATAAAAAGGTCTCCACAAGATGGACAACTTTTTTAGGTACAACTTTGTACAAGACACCATGATTCGGAAACGTAACCATTAGAAGTTATAAATTTCACCGTGAAAAAAGGCCTTTTCGATCACTATACGCTTGTGAGAATCCCAACTCACAAACCCAATTTCTAAAGATGCCGGTGGTAAAAGTCAAGCTCAATGTCGATAAAACAGTCCCACCGACAAGAAACGTATGCAATGCGTGTCTAACTATAGAACCGGTCATTTTATTGAGGTTTTTATTACTCAAAAATAGGGTAACGGGATGTAATGTCAGCCTAGCTCCTTGATTCGGCCTATGTACCAAAAATGTCATAAATTTGCCGATAATCAACAAAATTATATTCCTATCAGGATGACCGATTTATTTCAAAGCAATTGAGACATAATTGATCAATTAATAGTTGCTCACTTCCGCGTAATTTTTGATTTCCTCAACTTTTCAGACAATATGACTTTACTGGTTAAGCGGAACAGATTATCTACACGATCTTCGAATGATCTTAATTTGCAGAAATTGAACCTATAAACCGAATAATACAGCCAAGATGTACAGCAAATAGTCACACGTTATGAACTAACAGGTCACATAGGTAAAATAACGATGATTTAACAAGAAAACCATAGACCCAATGTTAGGAACATATTTTTTTCCACGTTCCCAACTATGGCCTGTTATATGGAAAGCGTAGTAAAAATGTTGTTATTGGTAAAATTTACAATAAAAATGTCTGAGTTTCGGTTGAAAGTTTTCCATATGGGTCATCTTAACACAAACTAAAGGAACAAAATCTGTGTAGAGTGAATTATAATGTTTTGATTATCAAATGGTCGCTAAATCATATGTAAAAATCACCAAAAAATGTTTCTTAGCAGTTTTAGTATAGTTGGATTAATGAAATTGTTTGGTGGGTAGTAACGGGTGTCCACTAAATAATGAGAACGAAAAGAATGGGTCAGGAAAAAAATACCAGTGAAGTTTTGTTCAAACTGATTTATTTTATTAAAAGGGTCAACTTAAATCTTCAAACTAAGTTTAGTGAATATTGTCATATGGTCCGTGGTCCGCCGTGCGGCGCAGCTTAGTCGTTATGCTGGAACATGACCGTTGGACGGCAGCCACATCGATTTTTCGGATGCAGCTTTTGATCCTGTTGGTAAGTTGCTTGGTGTTCTTGGCCTTCCAATTATCCTTGTATACCATGGAGCTCAAAAGACCGAAGAAATCCTCGATAGGACGGCACTGTGGCAAATTTGTCGGATTCCGGTCTTTTGGGACATATGGTATATTTTGGCTCTCCAAAAACGTTAGCGTTTTTTGCGTAGTGCGATGATGCCTTGTCCGGCCAAAACACGTATTTGCCATCCGAGTGATGTTGTTTAAGAAATGGGATGAGTATTTTCTGCAAACACTCTCTTTGGTACACCTCCTGGTTGATGGCCAAACCGCTTGGTTTGAACCACGGCTTCGAAATACCCTTATCGGATATTACGATGTATAACATAACCTTCGATTCAAATTTGTGCTTGAACTTATACATTACTTTTGGAGGAGTAGTAGATTTGTCCTTAGTGTAGAATCGGTCGTTTCCCGGTATCTGAGACTTCGAAAGAGGAAAGTAGCTTTCGTCGTCCAGAACGAAAGATTTTCCGCCGTAATTCCGAGTCATCCAGCGGCATTGGGATTTCACGGTTTGAATCTGCTCATCTGTGTACTCTGGGGATCTGGTTTTCTTTCTACACACTATTCCTTCTTTCTTTAGCGTCTTGCAGATGAGTGACTTCGAACAATGGAACTTTCGGGCTGCTTCCCGTTGACTTACCGAATCCTTGTTGTTGAACATGCTGCGCAGCGAGCGGAGCGTTTTCTCATTCATTATTTTCGCTGGACGGCCGCAACCTTTCTTCCGGGTTACTCTCATGCATGCCAGGATACGGTATACGGTGGATACCGGAACTTTTTCACGACAAAAATGGTCCACCGTGTATTTTTTTCCACGATCTTCGTTCGCTTGAAAGAATTGTACAACGCGCGCGCGCAGTTCTTCCTGTTTCGACGGCATGCTGAACACGACTGAACATGTTAGAGTGAAATAAGAGTGTATGAAAATTTTCTGGAGAGTGCAACGATTCATTCATCTAAAGTGACATTTCTATGCGGCCGTTTTTGTTCTGATGGAAAAGTATTGAAATCATTCTCATTTTTTAGTGGACACCCGTTATACAAGCTGGCCACTTCATAACCTGGATCTTATGTTCAGATAACCACGCCATGGTCGCTCGGCTTTTATGAGCTGATGCGTTAACTTGTTGGCATACCCAATCACCACGATGGTTTTGCTGCAAGAGTGGTAGCAAATGGTTTTGAAGCATCTCGATGTACTCCTGGTTGTTCATTCTTGTTGACGGAAAAGCAATCTGCACCACTCCGTTTTGAAAAAATGGCCCCCAAACCATCAAACTGCTCCCTCCAAAGTTGCGAGATGAAAAGTAACGTGGCTCTTTCCGTAAATCTCTCCAGTACGAAAAGATTCCATCTGGTCCATCGAGATTAAATTTCATCTCATCAGATAACCTGAAATATTGAACTACTTTAAAAAAAATGTCGATCATGAGCGCCCTTCTTACGTTGCCTTCTTGTGGAAGATTTCTGTATCACCGGCGAACAACGTCAGAGAGCCATTTTCAGGGAGCGCGGGTATGTCCGAGGTGAACAGGTTAACCTAGTATACTTCCCTGCGGAACCCCGGTGAAGATCTCTTATGCATTGGAAACTGTACCATGCAGCAAAATACGGAATGTCCTTTCCCATAATATTTATTTATTATCTTCACCAGGAAGATGGGAAGATTTTATCGTTTCAGCTTCATCACCAGGCCTGCAGCATGTTATGAAAGGCTTCCTCGATATCTAGAAGGCAAATGATTTTGATACAGACTTGTTTCGAATGAGGATGTTGGTGACTCGGTTCAGTTGGTAAATGGTTGGTGAATGGATGTAAGAAGGCGACAGTAGATCGCTTTTTCAAACAACTTTGATAATCCTGAGAGAAGGCTGATAGGTCTATAACTCTTGAGAGGGGAAGGATCTTTCCCAGACTTCCAGATGGAGATGACTTTCGCTGACTTCCAACACGAGGGGAAGTAGCTAAGTCTCAGGCATTTGATGAAGATCGTTGTGCATTTATCATTTTTGGAGGAGGAGTCGCGATCGCCCTGCGCAACAACATCAACTGCCACCTGCTTCGGAGATTCCAGCTACAGTTTATCGAAGCCATGGGAGTTAAAGTCGAACCTGCCGTCGGCCCAAGCAAGCCAGCTCCGCTAACGGAACCTTGGAGACAGGGGCAGTTTATCATAGCCGGTGACCTGAAGGAAGACACCGTCCTGGGCCTGGATAGTCCCACTCGGTTGAGCAGATCCGGGGTCCACTCCTCACCAACATAGGGAACAACATCGCAAAGTCAGCAGTGCATCAGGAGCTAAGCTCGGTCGACTACCCAGTGGTGGTCGAAGTTCCTCGGTCAAGAAGCATCGAATTACCAGGCGGAACTACCATCGCACCATATGGGAGAACTTTCGACAGCACGTCGACGATAGCGTCGATTTTGACATGCATCTCGAGTCGGTTGATGACATCGATCGGCAGTTGCAGAGCATCGAGCAAGCGATCGCCCAGTCCCGGGAGCAACATATTCCAGTGATAGATCAGGGGAGCAACTATGTACTCATTGATAGTCCATCTAGTGATTTACTTAATCTACGTTCTCACAATTTCTCCGAGGAGTTGGAGATCTTGGCTGACAAACGGTTAGGCCTATATCAAATCCTCAAAGAACATGAAGGTCCCAGGTTTCGACAACATCCTGAACATGGAGCTCAAGCAGCTTCCAATTGTACAGTCATCTGTTCTGATTTATGTTGGAGTGAAACCAAACAAGAAATTCTGCTAGCTGATACTTACAGAAAGGTTTTCCGATCCAAAATGTGTTTTTTGTTTGTCTATTTACTTTGACTTTTTCTCAAATTTTAGTACTGTCAGTCAGCCATGTCGAGAGATTGCCAGGTCGCATAATCGCCCTGAGACTACCAAGTGGCTGTCGCAACACCAACATTTGCTCCGAGTCGTAGAGCTGTTCATCAACGGGTGGTTGCGTGGAGGTACTGCATCCTGGATTGCACCAGGCTGATGGGCGAGACGGCGTGGGGTGGCGGCGATTGCCGCCAATGGTTGCTCAACGAAGCTGACGGGGTTGGTCTGGAGGTGGATTAAATAGAGTGGCGGCAGGATTGGCACCTGGTATTGGAGCATCCAAAAGTACTCCTGAGTGTAGTATTTGTTCTGCTTGGCGACTAGATGAGCGCCAACAGCACGGTAGTCAACTTTCTTCGAGCACATGATCTTTGTGCCCGTTCTGCACATTTTGAACAGCGGATGAACTCAGATGGCTGCAGGCAGGGCCGCCTGAGTGCTGCGATGTCCTTTGAGTGGTGAAGAGTGGTGTAATATTCAACTTATTTGGTCCCTCTTGTACCGGGAATGGCGCAAACTGGTTGCTCGCTAATAGTCGGGCGTTAGGATCCGATAGAGCAGTGTCGTCGTGGCGCAGCCGGAGGTGGTAAATGTACCTTTTTTCTTTTTCAAAATAGTCACCTGCTGCAAAATTTGAGGCCCGCACACCCCCAACAGTTTATTTGTACAGTTCAAGCGAACACGAAGGATACAAAACAGAGAGAGGAAAATGTCGCCCTATTTCTGCCGACACTTTCAAACAGTTTAGAAATGGCGTGTAACTGTAAAGGGCGATACGGTCAAAATTTGGTCAATATCAACTTGACGTATTTCTTTCAATTTTGCATTTAAAAAACCTGAACACCCCTCATTTTAAAAGTGTGTGTGTGTAGAATGTTGCTCCTATTTTGATTTTGGAATTCACTCTTCAGTTGTCAAAATGCCGTCCAAGCAAGAAGAGCAGCGTATCAAAATTTTGCTTGCGCATCGCGAAAATCCGAGCTACTCGCACGCAAAGTTGGCAAAATCGCTAAAAGTTGCCAAATCAACCGTTACAAATGTAATTAAAGTGTTTGGAGAACGTTTGTCGACAGCCAGGAAGTCTGGATCGGGGGGAAATCGAAAACCGGAAGCCGCTGAGACGACAAAGAGAGGTGCCGGTAGTTTCAAGTGAAACCCTATCCTATCTCTGCGAGATGCCGCAAATAAGCTGGGTGTATCGTCTACAACCGTGCATCGAGCCAAAAAACGAGCCAGACTATCGACTTACAAGAAGGTAGTGACTCCAAATCGCGATGATAAACAAAATACGACGGCCAAAGCGCGATCCCGGAGGCTGTACACGACGATGCTGACGAAGTTTGACTGCGTGGTAATGGACGACGAAACCTACGTCAAAGCCGACTACAAGCAGCTTCCGGGACAGGAGTTTTATACGGCAAAAGGAAGGGGAAAGGTAGCAGATATTTTCAAGCACACGAAACTGTCAAAGTTCGCAAAGAAATATCTGGTTTGGCAAGCCATCTGTACCTGTGGCTTGAAAAGCAGCATTTTCATAGCTTCCGGGACTGTCAACCAAGAAATTTACGTGAAAGAGTGTTTGAATAAACGTCTGCTGCCTTTCCTGAAGAAACACGGTTGTTCCGTACTGTTTTGGCCGGATTTGGCGGGTTGTTAGTATACATTCTTATAATTTGGTTCCATATAATGCACATTATATGTATGCAGTAATAAGCCAGCAATCAACGAAACTCTGAGTGACATAAATCTACGTCGCAACATTTTTTAAACCATCAGCTGGTAGCAGCAGAAATGTTTTGCCCCCTGTAAAAAATAGTACAGGAATGTCATGACATTTTCTTCCACGACGTTTCACTTTTGCGTGTGTTCCAGTTGGTCGTAATGAAACATGTCAAATGTTATGGAAATAATATCAAAATACAGTGCATTTACCACCACTTGGCACAACCGCTTGGAACTGCCTAGTTGCGGTATGACTTTCGAAGCGGATACCGCCGGTACCGGCGAATTTCTCCGCGCGACGACTTTTACGATCCATTGCCATGGCAATAGGAAGTGCCGGAAAGCTTGCAATGCAATCCTTTGCAGCGCTTTCTTATGGCTATGCGCAGATGGACAAGCGCAGGCGATGATTCGGACGCACAATGAGGAGACGAGAGTGGGAAAAACGGGAAAAACGAGAGAGCGAAAAACATGACCGTACGAGTCGTTTGATCGAACTTTCGATGAATGAAGCATTTAGCGAAGGTGGACACATTATGCATATGAGACCTCCTTTACTCACATTTGAAATCTGTGATAAGAAAATACTGTGCATTTAGTGAATTTACTCTGCAAAACGTAATTATAGGGCATCACCTTTAAATTGCATTATTTTTGATAGATTATAATTGTTGAAGGTAAACTTGTGATAATTGTTCGATAGCCGGGAAAATTTCCACTTCTTGATGCAAACATTTTGAAAATGTTTCGAGAAATAGATGAGTTATTAGCTAGTAATTTGTTTTCATTTTTTTTGACAGTCGTTATTTTGAAGTTTTCTTATGACACCCTACCCTTGCCGTAAGTCGAAGTTTACTACAAAGCGGTGTCACGTTGGCGCAATCTACGTTGAATTTTCAAAAGCGTTTGACAAGGTGCCTCACGAATTGGTCATTAAAAAAACTACCTTCTTGGATCATTCAAAGTGGCCGATGCTAGATCGAACGTATTTGATATACCTCCCGGCGTCCCGCAGAGCAATCATCTTGGTCCCCTGATATTCGTCCTCTTCATCAATGATATGTGCGATAGCCTCAAGTCTAGGAAACTGCAGATGACTTAAAGCTGTTTCGCGTGATTAATTCGATTGTGGATTGCGGTGCTTTAAAAGCTGCTTTTGAACGTGTTTCAACTTGGTGTGAAATGAACGGAATGCAGATGAATGCGGCAAAATGTAATGTAATGACGTTCACTCGATGTCAGACTACTGTATCTTTTGACAACGGGCTGAACAATTTGCCATTAGAAAGAGTCACGTCGATCAAGGACCTTGGCATCATACTTGATAGTAAAGTACGCTTTAAAGAACACACCTCAGTGACAACTACTAAAGCAAATGCGATGCTACGTTTCCTACGCCGGAACACAGCCCATTTTAATGACGTACATGCACTGAAGGTCCTGTTCTGCGCTTTAGTTCTCAGTGTACTTGAATATGGAGTGCAGGTTTGGGCTCCGTATCATGCCGTCCATATCGCTCGTACTGAGAGAGTCCAGAAGCGCTTCATGAGGTTGCTCTATGCGGCCTGCCATGGAACGACCTAGTGAACTTACCGCCAAATAAACATCGATGCACACTCCTCGATTTTCAACCGCTGGTGAGTCGTCGAGTGATGCTGCCAAGGTTGTTTATTTTCGACGTGCTTAAGTGCAACATCGACTGTAGCAGCCTTCTCGCAAATGTGAGGTTATATGTACCTGCTCGTCAGCTCCGAAATCGGTAACTGCTGTGGATCCCCAGCCATCGAACAAATTACGGCCTGAACAACTCACTAGATTTATGTTGTAGACGTTTCAATGAAGTGTGTGACTGTATCGATTTTAATGTTAGCAATGCAGTTTTAAAACTAAGGATTAAGAGTGTTGCTTAACTAGTCTGTGCGATTTTTGTGTCGAAGATGTTGTCAAATAAATAAATAAATAAATATTTTTGATCATTTTGGGCTCAGCTGTTACCGCATTACAAATTTAGTTTTCAAAATTTATTTTACTGGTTATCATCTGTTATCACCATTTATGGGTTTATCAGTTGGTTTATCTGTTATCAGTTTTTAAAAGTTTTTTTTAATGATTTTTGACAAACGTTACTAGTTATATGTGAAACTACAAAATATACCAGAATTTAATGGACTTGAAATTATGCTTTTCTCCAGAAGTACTTCTTCAGTTATTAGTGTAAGAATTTGACGCCATTTTGATAACATAATTTGCAATTATTTCAGGAAATCAGATCACATCGCAGGATTTGTTATCAAAATGAACTAAATGATATTTAAACGATTTCAATATTGTGATATCCAACGAACAATTATTTGTTATCTATAGTGATATTTTGGCTTTATATTCAGCCTGAGTGATATACAACGATAATCTGATATAAGAACTAAAGAGTGTACGGAATCAAATTGCGACACACAAATATTCGGGAAAATTCGCCCGTTCAATCAATCATCTTCAAACTTTCAGGGAGTAAAATAAAATATGTTATGAATATTTTCCCATGTTTGTTTTATTCAATTTCAATTCCATATCAAAAATGCACGAACCTTCTTCTTTACACTACTCATAAGGTCCTGTACAACATTTGTACCAACTTGTTTTTGCGTGGCAATCCATTTTTTCTTCCTATCTTCCTCCGATTTCACATCCTTAGGATGCTTCCGAAATGCCTGCTTCATGATGGTCCAGTACTTTTCAATTGGCCGCAGTTCCGGTGCGTTCGGAGGGTTGAGATGCTTCGGCACGAAATTGACCTCCTTAGCCTTGTACCACTCCAAAACCTCTTTCGAGTAATGGCACGAGGCTTAATCCGGCCAGAAAATCGTAGAACCATCCTGTGTCCTCAGAAGAGGAAGTAGACGATTTTGGAGGCATTCCTTTAGGTACACCTGCCCATTGACCGTTCCAGTTGTCACGAATGGGGTGCTCCGCTTTCCACACGAACAAATTGCTTGCCAAATCATATATTTTTTAGCTTCCGTGCACGTGGTTTACCTACCGTATTCTGCCGTTCATCGCGATTAGGCGCCTTTTGGACTTTGTACGTGTGTAGTCCTTCACGTTTATATCCCCCCGATGATATAGCTTATTGAAACTTCCGGTCCGCTTCTAAGCATATTGCAATGAGGTACCAGGTGGTTATCCTGTCGATCTGCCAAATTTGGAAGACGTCTGCATTGAGTTATCTCAAATAATAATATTCCGCCCACTATAGCACAAAACATTGCAATAGGTTGAGCGGATTGGAGATAATGAAATCATTGGGTATAGGACCAAGTATCCCCCGGGTGGTGCTAAAACGATACGCTTGGAAATCAAAAGAAGCATCAAGTTGCCACAAGGCACGAATGGTTTCGAAGGACTCTAATTTCACCAAATTCTTCAATCTGTACTGTCTGTGAGGACCACCCTCACCGTCCTAATTTTATCCCGTCTGCTGCTGGCAACATTTGTATAGCTATCAACCAGCCAGACAGACTTGGCTATTGTTCAGCGATCGAACAGCAAACAGCAAGCAGCTGGTAGCACCAACCACGTTGCAGATAACGATAGATCGGGGTCATCGATGAGAGATGGAGATGCTGCAGAGAGAGGTTCGGTCGACCCGATAATGTCGGAAAATTCACCACGAGTGTTCGAGATACTGGGGCTGAGGTTTTAAATAGGTAGTTTTAGTTAATAGTAACCTTACCATAGGTCGAAGATGGTCCTGTAAGACCAATATATTTGTTATTTGTTTAATGTTAGATTTAAGAGAATAAATGTAGTGCCGGCAAATAAGTGCTTCCCCTAAAATTACGGACTATCAAAATAAATGTAAGAATGTCTGAAGTAGTGTTTGTTTAGTGTGCCTAAATTGAATGGAATCACGGCCATCGAGCCCCAATGGTGATGCAAGGGATCCACATCGCCATCTCTCCGCAGAGCTAGAAAATATACGGTTCAGGTAATCCTACAGTTACTTTAAATGATTGCTCTCTTTAGAGGGTTCAACTTGTTTGGTGCAGTTATTGGTTCAAGTAGTTAAATACTGGTGAATTGAGGATACGAATGTAAAAGATCTCAAGCTGGAGGGGGGGGGGGGGGCGGCCCTTAAATTTTCAAATGTTGTACGTTGTCAAATGGCGCTTGGCTTCTAATATTAAATGTGATGGGATTGGGTGAACGCATGGAGACTCGGGAATGATCTCTCATATGCGTCAGTCGAATCATTTTGAACGGCCGCAGTGAGAATATCACCGTGAATCATGCGCGTCGCATGATGCTAATCACTTATGCATTCTCTCTTTTCTCTTTCATGTTCTTTTGCACTCTTCCCTATACAAAGACCGCGAGCAATGCCATATGGGGCAAGCATCTTAATGGGAATCCTTTAAACAACCCGAATACCTTGGTGGAAGCAGAACGCTAACCAGTCAGACCACGCAAAGAATTTCCAGATAATTGAGAGGTGGTAAATGCTCTCAAAACGCGGAACGAAACAGGTAATTGTTATTAATTTTGTCCCTCTATCACTTTATTTTGAACCTACATCAAATATAATTTAATCTGATTATGAATTATATACATGATCACATCACTTATCAAGGTGAATTCTGATCCATCTAGCCCTACCCTACTAACATACAAAATCCTCCTTCCTGTGATCTTTGTGGGGATGCAGAGGTAAACACGGTCCCTAAACAGCAAAGGTCACACTAACTTTCCTTCCCTATTCCTACCTGTTTGCAAGGGCGTGACTGGCGCCGTTATTGATTATTAAAGAAAATGAGTCACTGAAACGTTTACAGTGAGAATGGTTGGTTACTCCCAGCCCCTCAGTTGATTCATTGTTCAATTTCACTGATTCTGATCACTCACGAAATAGCAACCATTGATGCGTGCAGTCAGTCAAGCTAAGCTTAGCTAAGCATTTCGCATCTTGCACGAAATTTTTGGTTAGATTCAGTTTCTTCGCCACATCTCGAACTGTTGGGATTCCTCTTGAAAGCTTGAACTATCCGCTTGTGATCCTTAACACTACACGGAGATCCATTTTTGCTACTTTTTTCTTTCCGATCGATGGTCAAACGTTCGTGGTACCGATTTAAAACACGAGACACCGTAGAATGTTTCATTCCCAGCTTCCTGCTGATGGCACGATGAGAAAGATACGGATTTTCGAGGTTAGTGCGCAAAATTTCTTTCCGCCGCTGCTGTTATTCCGACCCCATGTTCGCAACGATTGCACATCTGCTAGTGAAATTGACACAACGTAAACAAATACACATTGAACTAATTCCACCCAAAATTTCAATAGAAAAGACCCAACGGTTAAACAGTTAAAGCCATTTAAAAGTGGTGCAATTTGATACCGCACAACCTTTAGTAATGTATTTGATATGATCCTTTGTTCGTACTTACAGTTTAATTCACTTACCGATCTAACTATACAAAGTAGAACCACACACTTAGAAATTATGAATTTTACACGAGACGTAATTCCTGTTTGTAAGAAGTCGGGGGACGTAAAGAAATATTTCGTGTAAAATTATGTCTCCTGAAACTGAAAAATACGCAATTCGACGAAAGGTGTGTTTGATTGAATTTATTTTCTCATCTCATTGAACTCATTCTTATGTGCTAAAGGACGCTTGCATGTGTCGGTCTCAGGGGACAGAAATTTACATGACATTTTGGTAGTGTGCATTTATTTACACGTTGGTCTTCTCGAATTTGGCAGTCATCACAAAAAAAAACCTAGTCAGTCCGGGAATGGACCCCAAAATACAGGTGTTAAACTTTATTTCCGGTACACAATACACGTGCCCTGATCGACACAGACCAATTAACTATCGACACCCCTGAAAATGCGAGATGGACGGTCATCATGCTCGCAAACAATCAAAAATACTCGAAGATTCCTTTTTTTACCATTAGGTACAAGTATATTCATATTATTTGGCTTCATTCTGAAATAAATTGAATAAAACTTCAATAAATATCTTTTTTCCATCCGTTCAACTTTTCCAAATAGTAGATAGGTAAGTAGGTACAGGAAGTATTATCAACATTTACTCCTTAAACAATCGACGGCTCACGGTTTCAGCAGAATGTTGAACAATAAACAGCCCATCCATCGAGATTCTTCTTTAGTCGTATAATTCGTTGAAATTCTTCATACTGTTGCAATATAGGTGGATCCGTTGACTTCGTTGCCCCTCCCCTCCACCGGAAGTCAGTTGTTTCTGTTCATCCGGTTCGACGCCGTGCCTGGAGCAGGTATGTTGCTCCTCGTCGTCTGCACTGTCCGGATGAGGGTGATCAAGAGCAATTTTCTCCAATTTCATACTATCACAAATGCCGTCGGCTATAGCGAGAAGTTGACTTTCATCTCCGTTTACCGCCGAATGTTTCTGGGAAGCTCGGAACGGCACCTTGCTCGCATGCTGCCGACAGGGACAACACTTCGGCTCCCTTTGAATGCTATCGGTAAACGTTTGACTGTTGCTGTCGTTGCTTCGCTGAATATTCGGATTAGGGGATTTCTGATGCTGGGATGGGGCGTGCTGCTGCTGCTGCTGTGGTTGTTGTTGTTGTTGTTGTTGTTGTTGTTGTTGTGATTGCTGTTGCTGTTGGGGATTATGGTTGTGGTAGAAAGTGCTACTATTGTATCCACCACTGATCGGGCCACCGCCCGTCCTCGTGTAGAGCTTATTCCGTATGGAGGATGTCGCGTAATTGGACCGTATCGAACTTACTCGGGTGAACATCGAGAGGGTTTTGTCGGTCAACTGCTCCTGGTGATAGCTTTGACCCCGACCACGGAAGGGATATCGTTTGTGGAACTCACGTTTGAACTTTTCCTGGTTGGGAGTAGGGAAATATGGGTAAGCATTAAAATAAGCTATTCGTGGCGGGACAGTGAGGGATGAGGTGAGCAAAAGATTGTCACGTTTTTCGGTTAATCTTCTTCTGACCAGGGTCGTTAGTCAATGGGGTGAAGTTAAATCCGTCCCTTCCCAGAAGGCTTTTGTTTGTTTTGAGATGAAAAAATGAATCTATGATAAAAGGGCTGGAGCAAAGTTGTTCCATCCAGCATAAAGTGTTTGAATTAATCAGGAATATTTTTTGTATGGGTCAATTCTTATTATGGTTTTTAATACATTCCAAGCTTGAAGTACGGATTAAAATGTTTTTATTTTCCTATCAACATGAGACTTTATAAGTGGACTGTAGTTTTGCTAGAACGAAAGATATGAAGAGAAAGTGTTGATAGTTGCGTTAGTGCACGGCAGGCTGTGAAAATTGAATAGAAGTAATTGAAATTCGATCGGGTACTGCCTTCCAAATAACCCTCCACTCTAACTTTAATTACTTCTATTCAATTGTCACGGCCTGCCGTGCACTAACGCAACTATCAACACTTTCTCTTCATATTTTTCTTCTAGCAAAATTACTGTTCACTCAATAATGATCACTCATCGGATACAACGCGAAAAAATATTGACTAACTGATGGCAAATTGTTAAATGGGTGAAGCGAAAAAAAGTTGTGCATAATCTATGGTACCGTGAAACGGGGTTACATTGATTACTTTATTCTTATTAAATCATATTTCTTAAAGATTTCGTGAAAAAAGACCAGTTTTGCATATTTTTAAATATTTATAAAACAAATAGCCCTTTAGTTACTGTCAATCGGCATGATTTTTTGTCATATTGAGTGTTTATTTATCCGACAATTCAAATAGAAAAGAAATGTTTACATCGATATGGTGTAGCAGTGATTAGACCTCAAATCCCTTATTTTAAGTGATTTTAAAGGATTTTTTTTATAAATTCGAATGTTAAGAATCTGGAAAATAAGCTACAATTTACATTTGAAATGCAAATATTAATTGTAGCTTTCACAGAAAATATTATTTAAATGCTTAAATGCATGACTGCCCATGAATATCGGCATTTAAATTAAACATCACTAGGAATTTTACAGAATACAATTAATTTAGCTAGAGTGAGAACATTTTGTCGACATTATTCCAATAACTCAATTTATTAAAACTTTGCCAGATAATATAAAAAATACGCTCCAAAGTAAATGACATCAATCAATACAATGTTATGACCGGTAATTTGAAGTTTTGCTTTGAATGCTACAAATTACATATTACAAAAACATGATAAATTAAGTAATGATTTCTCAATGCAATCTACTTTTTTTATGTCGAAATCACGCGATGTCACCCAATGGAATATCATGATGCAATCTCATTTGGATAACACTAGTCGGCAGTGTTTCACTCCCTTCGAGTAAATATGTTGAATTTTCATATTTTGCCTCGTTGAATCCAAATATGTGCTTATATTTGCAGTAACACGTCCAGTTTTTGAGAGAAATGAGATTTTAAATCACAAAAACGCATATTTCCGTCGAAATATTATATACTTGTTTAACATCTAGAACATTGGCTCCGCCAATAGAATGTTGGGCTTCAATTTTATGGAATGGACCTCATAGAATTGATTTGTGCTCACTGATTAGAATAGGAGTGAGCATGACGGCACTAAAACACGCAAACGCTCAAAAGACAAAAGAACAGACAAAGACAAAGACTCCGAGTATTGGTCAATGTTGCTCGAGGGAGTAGGGAAAAGAGTAGCCGAAGAAAGAAAACAAGAATCCTCAAGCGCGTTCTAGACCGCACGATACAGGATGCGGCATTTTCACCAGTATTGGTGACACGGAACTTGTGTCTTGCTTTGGCGTAAATGAATGCTCATCTTCACTCTTCTCAGCCAACCATTTCCTTTTCATTCAGAGCTAGCTATAACAGTGTTACGAACGCGTTTTTGGATTTTTGTAAAAATGTCGTGAATTTGTCAGAACGATCCGGGCAAATTTTGTTGTATTTGTGGAAACGTGATACTACAGAAACAGAAAAGGGGGTTAACATAATTGTTGCAGACAGCATATCACCTGTATTTTGGTGAGGAGCTTCCCAATCGTGAGTTTCAATGGGTTTCAACATACTCATGTTGCTCAAGCTATCAAACATTGTTTGGTTGGATGAAAGGTACGCCCAAAGTCTTACCTTTTGCCAAACCTATGGTGTGTACTAATCCAAGCAACCACATGAGCGATTGTTAATTTCGTAAAACAAAAACTCGTGGATTCTCCAAAGCATTGAAGCACAAAATTGAATACCAAATCAAGGCCAACATTTCACTCCGAAGCAATGCCGGTTCCAATATCTACAAATATCGCTGGACGTGCGGATTAGTCGAATCCAACACCAGTCTATCTGTTTTAATGTGTCAGGATGATCCAGATTTTTTTACCTTCGGGGTCTGAAAAACCCACAGGCTTGACAACATGACGGCTTCAGTGCTAAATATGTGCACCCGAAAATTTGTGGTGTTCTGGTTCTGTCAAAACAAGTTTATCTGGAAGTAACATATGCAAAGATCGTATCTCAAAAATGAATTCAAAAATTTTATTTTAGTTATATTTCGGGTGCACCCAAAACTAGTTTTTCTTGAAGTAATATATACACGTTTGTTTGCTTCTGACGTGGTATCAGCTTCCGAAAAGTGAGCACTGCAAATTCTCAATTTTTCCGCAAATTTGAAAGCAAATGACCCACGGTTAGCTGCGTTCACACTTATTCGATTTATTGTTGTTGTTTACCCATTTTCCTGCCTCTACTGATTTAAACGCCTCATCCAATTCGCATAAATGTCAAAGATGACGCTGACACCTCAATCATTAATCACCAGCTGTCCTAGCTACAAACTGCACATGACCCTCCAATATTTGTGCATACGGTCAATTACATTCACAATCAAATAATAAACATAATTGTTTGCAGTTCGTAATTTTCCATTTTAGTATTGAATTTGAACCCTTTTACACATACGCCTCATTCAAATGTTGCGTTGGAAATTAGTTTGGTGTTTTTTTGCATCCATGAAAAAAAAACAAAAACATTATTTTCAAAGGTAAAAAGAAGTTCCGTTTGTAATGGATGACCCTGAGGATGTGTAAACAGTCGCTACTGTTGCGACATCTACAATTTTGGAGAGGGTACGTGAGACTCGGCTTATCTGTCAAGATATTCAGCCTCTGGAAAAACCACATTCTAAGGTCTGTATCCGCAATAATCCGGACACCTCAAAACATGAACAAAACATAAATTTCGCATTATATTTCCGTCGTAGTTGTTTAATTCAGATTCTTGGGATGTGTTTTAACAATTCGTGAAGACAAAACATAGTTATTCGGTTTTGCATCAAATTTTCGAACTTTGCGCTTAACTCCGTCCATTAGGGTTTGTACAGACCCTTCAGAAATCTTAGAAGCCGTCTTTGCCGCAAATTTGCTGGAAGTGTTTGATGTCTTTGATTCCTTGCTTCTTTCCAGAAAGCTTCCGCTTCATCAGAGCCCAATATCTCTCGATTGGTCGTAGCTCTGGGCAATTTGGCGGGTTTGAGGTTTTTGGTACAATGTTCACTTGATTTGCTTGGTACCACTCCATCACAGTTTTAGCATAGTGGCATGATGCCAAATCGGGCCAGAACAAAGGTTTGTCTTTGTGACTTTTGATGAAGGGTAGCAATCGCTTCTGCAGACACTCTTTCTGATAGATCTCCTTGTTGATTGTGCCTGTAGTGACGAAAGATTTACTCTTTTTGCCACACGTACAAATTGCTTGCCACACAAGGTATTTTTTGGGAAATTTCGATGCCTTCTTCGTTTTGAAATGCTCAGCATTTCTGGCCATAGCAGAATAAAAAGCCAGCCCTGGGAGCTGCTTGGAATCCTCCAGGACATAAGTTTAATCGTCCATAATAACGCATGAAAACTTCGTCAAATATTCGCAGTACAAACGTCGAGCCCGTGATTTTGCTGCCAAGTTCTGTTTGTCGTTGCGATTTGGAACTGTTTTTACTTTATACGACTAAAGTCCCAAACGTTGTTTTGATTTTTGGACCAAACCAGACAACATCCCTATTTTACGAGCCACCGTTCGAATGGCGAGATTTGGGTTTTTCGTTAATATCCTTTTCACCTTTCGGTCCATGACAGGATCAGCGCGTCCAATGTTTTTGTCACTTTTCGGTTTCCTCTCCACCGCCAAACGTTCCGAAAATAATTTGAGCACATCGTGAACAGTGGATTAAGGCAAATCCAATATTTTTGCATGGTCCCGTATTGACAAGTCAGGATTTGCCGTACGCCCGTACAAAATTCGCACGCACACTTGTTTTTCTTTCGTCACCATCTTGAAAACTAAACATGAAATGTAAACATCAATCATATTCTTTTTCACCCTCAGCTATACCACAATGAAATTTTTCATTCCTACGTGCAATATTTCAAAAGTTACAATGATTTGAAGGTGTCCGGATTAATGTGGATACAGACCTTATAACCCAGGAGGAGCTGAACGATTTGATTTAAGATTTGGAGCTATCCAAGACAAAAGTACAGTTGTTAGTTTCTATTTAGGCTAAATCAGTGGAATGGCCTGGAAAAAGATGTTTGGGTATCATCTTATCGGAAGAGACATTCAGTTAACATTAAGTATTTTTTTTATGGACGGGGATCTTGTCTTTTGTAACAATATCGAAGATCTAATCGCAGACAGCCATTCAAGCTCGAACAGGACAATTAAAGTTTGTTGTGTAAAATTTCAAATCTAATTACGTTGGAATCATCTGGCACAGCGCCACCTAGTCAACTTATTGCTACATAAAATCTGACAGTTTAACTGGCAACACATTTTTTCCTTGCCCATAAAAATAAAATCTGTGGTGCCATCTGATAGGTTATTACTATTTGATATCTTGAGGGAGGCCATGTTTTTACACAGGTAAATGAGATGAAGTCGAACGTCAAACTGTGTCTGTGGTCTAATGAAAGCGCTACAATTAGAGATCAGGCAAATGATTGGAGGCTCTTCATTGACGCTTCAAGTAAAAGCTTGATGGCAGTGTTACTACACACTGACTGACTGACTGACTGACTGACTGACTGACTGACTGACTGACTGACTGACTGACTGACTGACTGACTGACTGACTGACTGACTGACTGACTGACTGACTGACTGACTGACTGACTGACTGACTGACTGACTGACTGACTGACTGACTGACTGACTGACTGACTGACTGACTGACTGACTGACTGACTGACTGACTGACTGACTGACTGACTGACTGACTGACTGACTGACTGACTGACTGACTGACTGACTGACTGACTGACTGACTGACTGACTGACTGACTGACTGACTGACTGACTGACTGACTGACTGACTGACTGACTGACTGACTGACTGACTGACTGACTGACTGACTGACTGACTGACTGACTGACTGACTGACTGACTGACTGACTGACTGACTGACTGACTGACTGACTGACTGACTGACTGACTAAAAACATCCCCAAGCAACAAAACAACGAGGGGCCTATTCATCCACACACCCCCCAACCCAAAAATTATATATTCAAAACAAATGTGGCTAGCAGGTAAACCACATACATTAATTGTTATGTTTGTGTTCTCCGTGCGTGGAGTAACGATTATGATGTAGAAGGAGATGTCTCGCTCATCGCCATGAGGCACCAAGAGTGGACAGTAATGTTTTTTGCTAGAATGAAAGATATGAAGAGAAAGTTGAAAGTTCCGTCAGTGTACGGTAGGCTAGAAATAGAACAGAGGTATTGAAAATTGAGTGAAAGGGCATGGTAAAGTAGTATTCGAACCACAGGCGTTTCATTTGCCTAACATCCCACTATGGGGTAGCTCGAGGAGCAGATCACCCTGCCACCTCGACGAGGCAAACCATTTTTTTTTCATAGATACCTTTTTCTTATGAACTTCCAACTAATTTTACTCCAAAAATAGACGTAAAACAACATTTCTAAACTTATTTTTGGATTAAAAAACCACCACCAAAAAAAAACCAAAAAAAAAAAAAAAGGGGAAAAAAAAAATTTTTTTTTTTCCGACCTCTTTTATTCCCCATCCTCCGCACCACATTTACTTTAAACGTAACGTAACACAAAACGATCAATGTAACCCCGTTAGATTCCAACATATTTCAACATCATATTTTTGTCAGTGTATATTAAAAAAAAGTTTTATTGATGATCTACACTCAAAACATCGACGTGAAATTTCACGTAACTTTCACCTGAAAACGTTACCAAATCTTCTTCAGTAAAATCAGGTGAACAATACGTGTCAGTGAATTGTATGTAAAAAATCACGTAACATTTATGTGATTTTCACGTAAAATGTCGATTGACGTGGAAATCACGTAGCTTTTACATGAGATCCTCGTGTTTATTACTGGTTTTGCCAGTGGACGAAAATTACGTGCGTTTCACGTGGAAACAACGTGTCGATTTTTTTGAGTGTAAATTTTTTGTCTGAACTTAAGCTAAATACAAACGAGAGATTTTGAATTACGATATTTTGATCAAAAAAAAATCAAAAGTAAAGTGAAATTAAAGTAAAAGTAAAGTAAAAGTAAAGTAAAAGTAAAGTAAAAGTAAAGTAAAAGTAAAGTAAAAGTAAAGTAAAAGTAAAGTAAAAGTAAAGTAAAAGTAAAGTAAAAGTAAAGTAAAAGTAAAGTAAAAGTAAAGTAAAAGTAAAAAGTAAAAGTAAAGTAAAAGTAAAGTAAAAGTAAAGTAAAAAGTAAAGTAAAAGTAAAGTAAAAAAGTAAAAGTAAAAGTAAAGTAAAAGTAAAGTAAAAGTAAAGTAAAGTAAAAAGTAAAGTAAAAGTAAAGTAAAAAGTAAAGTAAAAGTAAAGTAAAAGTAAAGTAAAAGTAAAGTAAAAGTAAAGTAAAAGTAAAGTAAAAGTAAAGTAAAAGTAAAGTAAAAGTAAAGTAAAAGTAAAGTAAAAGTAAAGTAAAAGTAAAAAAAAAAGTAAAGTAAAAGTAAAAGTAAAGTAAAAGTAAAGTAAAAGTAAAGTAAAAGTAAAGTAAAAGTAAAGTAAAAGTAAAGTAAAAGTAAAGTAAAAGTAAAGTAAAAAGTAAAGTAAAAGTAAAGTAAAAGTAAAGTAAAAGTAAAGTAAAAGTAAAGTAAAAGTAAAGTAAAAGTAAAGTAAAAGGAAAGTAAAAGTAAAGTAAAAGTAAAGTAAAAGTAAAGTAAAAGTAAAGTAAAAGTAAAGTAAAAGTAAAGTAAAAGTAAAGTAAAAGTAAAGTAAAAGTAAAGTAAAAGTAAAGTAAAAGTAAAGTAAAAGTAAAGTAAAAGTAAAGTAAAAGTAAAGTAAAAGTAAAGTAAAAGTAAAGTAAAAGTAAAGTAAAAGTAAAGTAAAAAAAAAAAGTAAAGTAAAAGTAAAGTAAAAGTAAATTAAAAGTAAAGTAAAAGTAAAGTAAAAGTAAAGTAAAAGTAAATTAAAAGTAAAGTAAAAGTAAAGTAAAAGTTAAGTAAAAGTAAAGTAAAAGTAACGAAAAAGTAAAGTAAAAGTAAAGTAGAAGACACGTTAGAGATAAGTTCGTTTGACGCTTATATATATGTATTCATAGAAATCCTTCAGAAACCACTTCACCGCAATAAACAAGTTTTCAAAAATCTTCCAGTCACGTTGTATTTTGTCAGCCCTGTCTACATTCCAGATTCTTTGTTGCATTTTATTCATTCTACTCATTCAAAAATTAACCGTGGCATTGCCCTTTAATTAAATTTTTGTGCTTGATGGAAAGTCCATTACCAAACCATTATTGGCATTCGGTATTTTGGTAATGAACCAGGGATTCTATGAATTACCTTAACTTTTGCAATTTACGAAAAGATTAAATCGGTCTGAACCATACTTACATTGTAGATGCCATATATAAAAGGATTATAGCAGCTGTTGCTCATGGCGAGCCAATCACAAACGAACCAAATGATGTTGATGTAGCGGTATCTGTGAAAACCACAGTAGAATTTCAATTTATATGATAAGCCGATTTCATAATTGAAGTGCATTATAATCTGCAAAATGTCCATTACTTACTCGTTCACTTCTGACCACGTGACATGCAGGACGTTGTAAAGTTGAAGTGGAAACCAGCAGATACCAAAGAGCGCTACCACAATTATCAACATCTTGATGACCTTCGAAATTGGAACATCGATTATGTATGGTCTAAGTGAAAATAAAAACTCTCTCACCTTTTTCTTGTTTTTCAGCATCGTAATGTCCCGGGAGTCCTGTGCATTGCCCGGCGTTTTCGAGCCCCATAACCGCAGGGCCATCTGAATGTAGACGAAGCTGATGACGCACAACGGAACAAAGTACTGCACCAAAGTCAGGATGTATCGATAGAGTAGCATTTCAGACTCCTGAAAGTTCACCACTTGGCAAAAGGGTTTCGTCATATTGACGTAGGTTTCGTTAGTTTCGCCTACCGAACAGAAAATAATAATGTTTTATTCCTTATTGGAAACACCAGAGTATGATTGACTCACCGAGACTAACAATTGATATAGGAACCACACGCAGCGCGAAAAGAGTCGGAGCCGCTAGGGCAAACGATAACATCCAGATGGCACTGATGACGAATTTGGAGATGTTTTTTGATGCACGTGCTCTGCAATTGGGGTTTTCTGTTAGATCCAGTTCCAAATATATTAAAGGCACCTTTTACCTAAGCGGATTTATAATGGCCCGATGTCGGTCGACGGCAATAGCCGTCAATGTGAAAACTGAAACGTTCACGCTAAGCAATTGCACAAACGGGCAAAAGGGGCACATAAACTCGGGCAGGTTCCACCGCTGAAGAACAGCCGCCTGAAATTGAAATGGGATGGCAAACATCCCGATGGTGACATCCGCCAGCGCCAGGTTCGCTATAAACATATTTGTTATCGTTTGCATTTGCTTGGTCGTCAGGACGATCCATATCACCAGCGAATTGCCTATCACAGCTAGAATACTGATTGTGCCGTAGAAAATCGACAGCAGCACGATCAGTCCCACCGGGACGTCATACAGAGCATCTGCGCGGGATGGAAGAGGCCAGGTGGGAAAGATGGTGAGACGGTTTATTTGCTGAATTTGTTAGCACTTCTCGGAACCGAGTGCGTTTGCTAACGACTTGACTTACCTTGCTCTTTGACGATTTCCACATCGCTACTGTTTAGTGTGTTGTTGTTTGCATAATGGAAGGCGATTCCATCTGCAGCTCGCATTCTGGAGTGGTGATAGAGAATGGAAGGGAAATGTTTCAGAAGTGTGTCGAAAGTAATTGTTGAGATAGATTTGAAATTCAATGTTTGAAAGTGAATAATGGGTGCTTCAGGCTGCATACCTCGAGTTAAGTTTATTATTTTGTAATATTCTAAACATAACGGTTCATTATGAGGCATGAAGCATGGATTATTGTTGGACACCAATATTTTTTTTAAATTTTCATTGACATTTGGTTGATGCAATTTTGATTACCTTTTTCATCCTATATTCACATCGAAACATCAAAATCGTGTTTCAGAATGGCAATCCGTCGGCCCCGCATGAACTCGAAGCGGATGAATGAACATTGACAAACACAGAGAATGATACTGCAGTTGGAATATGAAACGTTTCTAGTTGGAATGATGCTCGTCCTGAAATAATTGTTATTGGTGGTATTGGTTTAGCCCCTTTACACAAATCATTCGGAGTGAATAGGTTGATTCACTTGGTTCATTTGTTATGCGAGCGTGATCGATGCGGGTTGAAAAAAACCCCAATCATGAATTTCCAACTCATGATTTTGGCTCTCTCACAGCTGAATAATGGGGAACCATTCTTACGGAATACCCATAAGACACCGCTGCTGCCTATGGAACAGTAAAAAAATGGAAGATGCAGATGGTAAGTACATAAAAAGATGTATATGTATAAAATTATATCCATATTTTTAGGGAATTGACGAAGAACAATCCTACATTCCAAGGCTGGAAAAATCATTCCCTGTTTTGAAGGTCCCATAAAAAAAAGCATTAAATCTGACAAAACCAGATGATCTTGCGGGAAATTTGAACTTGGAAATTCAAGAAGATGGCTCTGGCGATGGACGATGAAAAAATAATCAATTTTTACAGATTCATAGAATTTCCCTCGTTTACTTGTAAGCCAAAGCGTACACAACGAAATCGCTTGCAATATTTTATAAACACCGTGTCCAATATATTCTCATACAAAACAAAACTCTATTTATTTCAAATCGATAATCCAGATTTTATTGTTAACTTTACCCATTATATTGCAATATAATACTGATCAACTACAGCATATGTTTTGGAATAATACCGCCATTAACCGTCTTGACCAGCTCCAGTTTTTCGAAACCGTCACAGGCGTCACGCACGACTTCCATCGGCATTTCGTCCCAAATTCGTTTGATTACGGTTTTGAATTGGTTCATATTAGACGCCCTATGGTCATTTACCTTCGCCAGCATGTGTGACCATACGAAATAATCCAAGGGATTCAGATCTGGTGAACTGGGAGGCTATTCATTCTTGTCCAAAAAGTCGGTCAAATTTTCTCGGCACCAGCCCTGAACGAGATTTGCAGTATGCGATGGCGCTCCGTCCTGCTGAAACACATAGTGATCATCTCCAAACACCTCTTGTACATGTGGCTTGACAACTTTCTCCAATACTTCCGTTTTATAATATACGGCATTCACTTTAACGCCTTTTTCGATGAAAACCAGTGGTAATTTGCCTCGCTTGCAAATTCCTCCCCAAACCATCACTGACGCAGCGCTTTGGAACCGTGGAATATTCCTATCACTCTCTGGAACAGTTCTCGAAGAGAGAGCGCACAATCTGTCGTTCTGGACATTGTGGGATTGTTGCAAGACGAATAACTTTTCGTCGGAATAGATAAATTCTTCCCCACCGTGCCGCGACAAAAGCAGACTTGCTCTTTCGAGTCGTTTCTGCTTGGAAGGTTCCGAAACTCCGTGAACCTTACGTTTCTTGAAAGCTTGGAATCCGATGTCATTTTGCAGTATATTGTGCATTGACGATCTCGAAACATTCAGATCTGCGGCCATTTTACGTACAGAGCGCTATGATTTTCGTCCAATCCGTTCCCCGACCACTTTAACAACTCGTACAGTCCGCACCGTACGAGTACGACCGGATCTCTTCCGGTCATCCAACGAGCAAGTGTCACGGTACCTTCGGATGGTTCGGTACACAGAATTCCGCATTACTCCGAGGTTTTTCAAATTTGTGAAAATATCGCCCGGGCGATTATTCAATCTAACACATCTTTTGTCGAATTGCGTATTTGTCAGTTTCAGTAGACATAGTTTTACACGAAATCTTTGTTTACTTTGCCCGAATTTTTACAAGCAGGAATTACGTCTTGTGAAAAATTCATAATTTCTAAGTGTGTACACCAACACATACGTGAAGCATGTTGAGTAGTTGCCCGACACCAATGCAAGGAAAAAGTGTATGAGAATATATGGGACACGGTGTAACAGACTAGATTCATGCGTTATCTTGCTTAAATTCAACAGAAAGGTCTTATTAACTTATGCAAAATCTAGCATTCTATTTATGTGCATAAGATAACACAGAAAATAACATGTATTATTCAAAATGGGTACCCATCCTAATATTACACTTACCAAACACGTTAAAGTTATCAAAATTCGGAAGAAATGCTAGTAATAAACATATAAGTTTCATTTGATTTTGATCCCATATCAATCCAAATCATGAAAAATTTCTTCTTCAATAATCCTCTCCACTATTTTTCATAAATTTCTGATCGTGATCCTATTTTCGAATACAAATCCTCAGAAAATTGTTAACCTTTAATTCAATTTTGTAATGAATGCAGCCTCAAATTAGGATGACAGTCATATAGTTGTTAATCATCTGATGATGAACTCAGCCATATGACTGTCACCCGAATAACGACTGATTTTTGTTAAAGGGCGCAAGCGGAATATTTTGCAATTTATCTGGGGATGATGTTTTATTTTCAGTGTACTAATGACAAATAACTCGTATAAAACGGTACTAAACAACTATGAACTCCTCGATAAATTTTTTGATTACACTAGCTTAGAGCATTTTTCAGCTCGATAAGGTGATGATCATCACCAATGCTAAATCCTGTGCTGAATTCAATCCCGTGGTGAGAAAAAACTAAAGTTGGGCTGGTTTTGAGGTATACAAAAATTAAGATTTTTAGAATTTTGGACAAAAGTACATTTACTAAAATGTCAATATCCTTGGATCTAGTGCACCAATTTTCAATCTATTTTTTTATGAGAAGAAGCTAAATAAATTTGCTATCGTTCATTGCAGTATAATGTCCTGATTAAAAAAATAATTTTGGAGTTATTGAAAAATTTATTGCATACTTTTTTAATTTTTCTGCAAATTTTCCATGAAAATCTCGTTTTAATCAATATTTTCAACGAGATAACATGATTCAAAAATTTATGCTTTAATTGAATCTTAAGGTCTATTAAAAACCAAAGAAAATGAGCCTTTAATGGATGAAATCGGTGGAAAATTGTCGAAGTTATGAGTATTTTTGTAAAATCATGGAAACTGAATGCATAAATGATATTGAAAATATTAGATATGTAACATTCGTATATAAGTACGCACACGCATACATTCACAGATTTATGCACACATACATTCTCACATACATAAATATAGAAACACTACTAACATCATCTTTAGATTGTTTTCAACCTCTGCCAGCTGCCATGCATAATAAAATGGGATATTTTCAACAATGTACTTTGCGCTAGTATTTGTGAGACCGCTCGGTGTGAACCCAACGCAATCAACTCAATTTGACAGCTTTCAACAAGTTCAAGCTCTTCAACATTGCTTAGCCATGTGTACGACAAAACGTGAATTCAAGGGTAAAAATGATCCGCACAAGTTTTGTTATGCCTGTGGCAACTATATTTTTACAAAACCAGTAAATTTCACTGCTTCGTTACAAACTGCATGCAGGTATTATTTTAAAATTGATCCTGGAGACGGTGACGAACTGTGGATTCCAAAATTGTTATGTAGTTCGTGCAAAACGTGCTTGGCTAGGTGGATGTCAGGCGCAAGGTAAATGGATTTCTTGAGTAACTTTCATATAAACGATAGACAGCATCGTAGTACTTAGTACTTTTCTGATCGATATTATCTTACATCATCTAGTTTTAATAAGTGTTAATGTCTTACTTACTAACTCACTAACAGGGTGCGGCAGAAAATAATGCGAAAATGTTCAAACTTGAGTATTGGGTTAATTCGTGTAGCTAGTGACTAATTTCTGTCGAAAGTGTGTTTGTTCATGTTTACTTTCAAGTGCTGCATCCAAACATTCTATTTGTTTTATTGCAAATTCGTCAAAATGTTCACGAAAGAAGTGATCACCAGTTTGTTGCTCGCCCAGAAGAAGCCGAAAGAGATTGCCAAGGTGGTAGGGTGCCATTTGGCAACAGTTTACCGCATAAAAAAGTCCCTGCAGGATGGTCCAAAGCAGAGGAAGCCGGAAAGCGGACGTCCACGCTTTGCACGCACGCCGAACGTGATCAAATCGGCCCGTGCAAAAATTGCTCGCAACCCGGTGCGTTCCATAAGAAAACTTGCAAAGGAAGCCAATATTTCGGAGAAATCCATGCGGAGAATCATCAAAGAAGACCTGCATGCATCTTCCAGAGCCAGAGTGAAACGCCACTTGATTACGGACCAGGTCAAGGAACTACGAGTGACTCGTTCCAAGAGATTGCTTTCCTTGTTGAACAAGGAAAAAATGATAATCCTGTTCTCCGACGAAAAGCTGTGGCCAACAGCCGCACGGAATGGTTCATTTCGGTTCGCAGAAAATGAAGAACGTTCCGGAAAAAGTGAAATTCAAATTTCAAACCAAACATCCGGCTGGTGTCATGCTGTTTGGCTTGGTGGCGTCCAACGGTTTGAAAATGCCGCCTGTTTTCATTGATGCTGGAGTTAAAATCAATACCGAAGTGTATATCGGTATTTTAAAGGACCAAGTGCTTCCCTGGGTGAAGGCCAACTTCTCCGAGGACCAAAACGTTGTCCTACAGCAGGATGGAGCGCCGTGTCACACGTCCAATCGAACCCAACAATGGTTGAACGATAACATGAAGTTTTGGCCGAAGGATTTGTGGCCCCCTAGCAGTCCAAATCCTAATCCGTTGGATTATTCGATTTGGGCATATGTTGAAGCACGAGCCTGCAAAACATCACACCCTAGTGTGAAAACCCTGAAGTCAACCATAACACGCACATGGCAGTCAATGTCGGAGGACTACGTCCGAAAGGCATGCTCTGGCTTCCGGCGTCGGCTCGAGGATGTTATTAATAAAAATGGAGCACACATTGAATAAATTTGTTTAAAAGGACTTTATAAAGATAACTGCATTCGTAAATGTTGATATTATTGCTTGAATTAGTTGAAGATGGGCTTTGAAAGAAACAGAACAAATTTTTTCGCATTATTTTCTGCCGCACCCTGTACCACCACTGTTCCTGAAAAATTGTTTCTTGGAACTAGCAGCACCTGTTGCGGCTTTGTTCAACCGATCGCTACGTGCAGGAACGTTCCCGGGGGTGCAGGAAACTGCATCTAGCGCTCCCATTCACAAGTCTGGTAACGTCAACCGTGTGACAAATTAACGTGGTTTTTCCATACTGTGCTGCCAAAGCAAAGTATTTCAGAAGCTGGTGCACAAGGTGCTGTTTACAGTTGCATCACCTTTAATTTCCGATAGCCAGCATCACAACTACACTCTCCAACAACAAATTTGATGTGCTACATAACCTCGCTGTCACGGGAGATAGAAGTGTGAAGGCAAGATGACGCGGTGTTTGTTGATTTCGCGACAGAGCATTTCCAGCCAGAATAGAAAACCGGTTGGACCCTACTCTCTCAGATCTGAATGAAATGTTGTCATATGTTGGTTTCTACCCAAAATTACGTTTCCCAAACAAAAATCCAAAATTATCCTGGACTAATTTTCTGTAAGGGCGTATTTAAAATGTGGATTTTATTTTTTCAAAATTTTTTTTTCGCAAACGACCCATCTGATCAAAATGTTGTAAATTTTGGATAAAATTTTTTTCACAAAAAAAACACACAAAACTTAAAAACCCGTAAATTCATGCTAAAAAAACGAAAGGGTGAGTTATGTCAGTGACATAACTGCAAAGTTGACGTAGGACTGCTTGTTGATGTGAAGAAATTGATGTCATCGAATTAATAAATTTCTACTATATTTTATTCAGTCTATAGAACCATGAAACCCTATGCTATTGGTGTGTGAGGCTCCGGTTCTTCTTCCGCAATTGGTTCTCCACAAAAATTGATAGAAACTGCAGTTCGGCTCGAATTGACTGTTAATGATATTTTGTTTGTTAAATCAGCGCCAACATTAAATTAAGGCGAATTTGCTTTTGTAAACAATGGCTTTCGTATTCATTTGCTCTTGAACAAAAGGTCACAAATACAAATACAAATTAAGCACTCTTTAAGGAAGATCAGCTTATTTCTATCCGCTGATATATTCAATTTGAAGGAATTGTATTCAACTTCCGATAAATTAGCAGACAAAGTGTTTGTTTACAAAAACAGATTCGCCCTAATCAAATGTTGGCGCTGAAATGTCCAACGTTCTTGTAAGTGTGACATGGATTCTGTGTTTATGGAGGAAACATGGTTCGTGATTGAAATGTTCTTCACAGTCTTCTTGGGCTGCATGACAGCTTGAGTGTTTGTCGGCACGTGATACTACGATAAAAATAGGCATTTGCACCGCCTTCAACTCGAGATTGTACAGACTGAATATTGAACATACACTCAAAAGTTGAAAAGGTGGCAAAAAAGTGCAATTGCAGTTTTGCAATCATATCCTGAGAAATCCGCATGATTCAGAAAAGGCTATTTTGCCCATTTTGATCCACAATGCGTTTTATGGTACAAATGCAAGTGTGTGCAAGCGACTGGCAAGCAAATATAGCTCGAAACAAATTTATCGCTGTAGGATCCTTATTCAATCATCACCAACATATCAATATACAATATGGATGAGTCCATATCACAAAATCCCGCAACGCTATTGGCCACTGTTGTATTGCCGCCGCCAAGTGTTCTATTTTTGTCCTCACTCATCATCGACAAAGCGCTTTGGTTAATAAACAATGCCATGCAAGTTTGTTAGCGACCGGATGTACATAGCTTGGTGGAAAATATATCCATTTGCATCATTGCTGTACCATGAATTCCTCGCCAAAAGAACTACTTGTAGGGTTTATATTCCCCATCCTTTAGTTTATCGAAGTGGCTAAATGGTTGCTATCAAAAGCTACCGCGCTGACGTTCGCGGTTCGTATCCTGATCTCGTATCGGTATATTATATTTTGGTGAGCCATCTGACTTTCGGGACACACATCTCTTACTCATCAACTAAATATCACTGCGCACAACCTCACGCACACGTTCAATTTTTCATCGCGAGTTTCTGTTACTATTTTGCCCACAACTAATGCTAGATTTTTCATCCAAGTTACGATCAATAGCAAAAATGGAACAAAATCAAGCGAAATTGTATAACAATCTTACTCTATTAGTTTGGGTGTAGAGCGAATTACGAAAAACTTAACCTAACACCAAGTAGATCAGTTTGGACATTTTCGTTTTGCAAAAAGTTCCACAGGCTGGAGCGGGATTCGAACCCTCAACTTCATGACAACAACCGCTTGAACGACGGGCGACGCCGCTAACCACTTGACCACGAAGATGATGTGGGCGATTGATTTGGCCATTTTCAACGGGACGCGGCAGTTTAAGCAACGCCATGTTGAGCCGGTGCGTGGTAATGAACATTTCGATGAGCTCAAGAGAAATTTCTTTCAAACATACTCTTTAGTTGGCAACTTGATTTGATCGTCCTGAAAAGGACAGATTTTAGTTGTTTACGGAGGGATGATTTACGTCAGCGTCGACGTCGGGCTTTTTCCGCTTGCCTCGTCTAGCGGACGCACCAGCCACATCAGGCGGCGTCTACTCGATCTCCAGCAGCAGGGCGAAAAACTCGGAAAAGTGCTTTTTTATCAGGAGAGCGGGAAACACACGTCTAAAAAGGGATACACAACGTCTGGTCCAATAACGAATGATAGCTTTTCGCCATGCTGGGCCTGTAATGGCATATACCATTACATGACAGGAAGGGGGTTCTCAACGAAGGCAATGCGAATCAAATTTTACAAAAGGGGACGGGCCTCAGTTGTTACGCCAGACAGTAGCATTGAAATGAAGTCATTAGTTTTCATTAGAGCGACAGGGGTTTCCGAGGTTAAATTTGCATCTTTTCAACTCAGGCAACAGTAAAACGGCCCTTGTCAGGGCCTCATAACCCTATCCAAAGAGAGTTGCAAAAGAATAGAGTTTATAAATATTCGCCAGAAAAATTATAACTCACACTTTAAAACTACCTGCAACTAACCTAATCTATTAACTGCAACTAATCCATTATGTACTTATGTACAACAAGAACTACAATGAAGCTAACCTACCCCCTACACTGAATATGTGAAACACATAATTGGTCTGCCGTGCTGCAGTTCCGCTCAAATTAACTGTTAATATTTCGTTTGTTGAATGCACAACGTGCTTGCTAGTTTTAACATGGCAAATAGAGATTTATATACGGATAATAATAAAAAATGTTGCTCATTTTCTCCAGAACGTGGCTTTTCAAGCAACGCCATGTTGAGCCGGTGCGTGGTAATGAACATTTCAATGAGCTCAAGAGAAATTTCAATCAAACATACTCTTTAGTTGGCAAATTTATTTGTTCGTCCTGAAAATACAGGGTTTTAGTTGTTAACGGAGGGAACATGGTTCGCGATTGAAATTTTCTTCTCGATCTTCCTGGGCAGCAGGATGGCCTGAGTGTTTGGCAGCACGTAATACTACGATAAAAATTGACATTTGCAACGTCTTTCACTCGAGAGTGTACACACTGAACATTGACCATAGTGCGAATTACAACGAACAACTTAACCTAACACCCAGTGGATTAAACTGGACATTTTCGCTTTGCAAAAAAGTTCCACCGGCTGGAGCGGGAATCGAACCCTCACTTCATGGCAATGAACGACGGGCGACGCCGCTAACCACTTGACCACGAAGATGATGTGGGCGATTGATTTGGCCATTTTCTCCGAGACGCGGCTTTTTCAACGCCATATTGAGCCGGTGCGTGGTAATGAAAATTTCGATGAGCTCAAGAGAAATTTCTATCAAACATACTCTTTAGTTGGCAACTTGATTTGATCGTCCTGAAAAGGACGGATTTTAGTTGATAACATGGTTCGCGATTGAAATTTTCTTCAGTCTTCTTGGGCTGCAGGACACCACTCTGTGAAATGGTCACACCGGAGAAAAGTTTGTTCAGCTCCTCGTCGTTGCGGATGGCTAGCTGCAGGTGACGTGGGATGATTCTTCTTGGTCTGGTCTTCTTGTGTTCACGGACGGCGTTTTCTACCAACGTGCTCCGAAAACACGTCTGTCGCATACGGATGCACAGCGAGAACTGATGATTGGTCGGTCGTCCCCACATGTTTGAAATTCGCTGGCACGGTAACTGTGGCAGTATGAACCAACCAGAGCGAGGCGCAAACATGATGTCATTTTCGACCAATAGCGTTGTGCGTTTAGACATTTTTCTTTTAAGTACATTTTAATTAGTTTAAACAAACATTATGAATAATGTTTGCAACAGGGATTCAACGTTGATGTTCTACCTTGCGAATGAAATACTTATCGTAAAATGTCTGTGGGCCAGAGAGGAGATATTATCGTTCAAAGTCTCCAAACCCGCGTAACGCTTGCGATTTCAGAAATTTTAGAACGGCGCCCCTATACAGGAATAGAAAAGAGAGACGTAAGTCCTACGTCAAAAATTTTTTTTAAACAGTCCAAAATAAATTAAAAGTCATTTTAAAAAAAATTTATTATTTAATATTTTTTTTTTTTTTAAAAATAATTTAATATATTATTTTTTTTTTTTTATATAAAAAAAAAATTATATATATTTTTTTTTATAAAAAAAAAAAATCTAAAATCCTGCCCTTTGTTCCCGCTCCCCCCCCCCGCCCCCCCCCACCCAATCCACCCCTTTTCCACTGTGCAGTACGGGCCCCGACATTATGTGCTCCACGGAGGCTGACTACCGTGCTGTTGGCGCTCACCTAGTAGTCAAGAAACATGAGTTTTACACTCACGACACACCCGGAAGCAAGCCGATAAAGGTGATTCTGCGCGGCCTTCCGGAACTCACTCCGGAGGCAATTTTTGCCGAGCTGCAAGCGGTGGCACTGAAGCCCCAGAAAGTGTTTCCCGTTAGACGTCAGAATCAGGGAAATTATCGGGACCAACTCTATCTGTTCCACCTGGAGAAGGGTTCCGTCACGATGGCGGACCTGACGAAAACGCGGGCCCTCTTCAATATCATCGTCGAGTGGGACCGTCCGAGGCGACACAACGTGACGCAGTGTGGCAACTGCCTTGTGTTTTTTTTTTCTTAGTACAACATATAATATATATATTAAATATGATATAATATTATTCATCTTGTATGTTCTGGTTTCTTATGGAGCTTAAATACTGTTTTAGTTTATGCCGAGACATTGTAAAGTCAATGATTTCGCAGTGTTTATTGTATGAAGCCATCATGCGATTTATTGGTCCTTTTGTTGCATAGTTTGTGCGATGATGGTTGATGGCGAATAGGTTACGATTTTGAAGTTGCCGAATAGGTGCATATATGTTTAATTTTGATAAAAGTTCTGGTGAGTCAATACGCTGCGAAACGATATAGTGTATGGGTCCTGAAAATTATGACAAAAGCGCTTAATTAAGCCCAGCATGTTATTTGCCCTGTGAATAATTGTGTTTTAGTGGTCTATGAAATTAAGTTTGGAGTCTAGGGATTATTCCTAAATCCCTAACTCTTTCACATTTTTCTACATTCTGATTACCTAGTGCAATTGATATGTTTGGTGGTGTTATTTTTTTGCCAAATGATATGGAGTTGCATTTTTTTACATTCAGCTCTAATAGGCTTTTTTACACCATTTGTAGAATATGTTTATTTCATTCTGGAATAAATTGATGTCTTCCTTATTTCGTATTTCCAAATAAAGCTGCAAAAGTCTTGTTCCTTCTACGTGGTTTCCATTATACATTGCATTCAATGAATAGTCTATAAATTCAATTAAATTTGTCAAGGTTGAACGGCCCTTAAAAAAGCCGTCTTGCTTTTCAGTTATTAGATTTTTGATTTGGAGAAATAATTTTCCATTGACAATTGCTTCGAAAAGTTTAGGAATGCAAGAGATAATGGCTATTCCACGATAATTACGTATGACAGATTTTCGTCCAGATTTGAAAATAGGGACCAAAAATGAGCTTTTCCAAATTGTTGGGAAAATTCCTGATTCCAGTGACATATTAAAGAGCCAAAAACAATGGAGATGTGAGTTCCATTGCTAAACTCTTCATGAACACTGGAGGAATTCCGTCAGGTCCAGGACCTTTTGCGGCGTCCAAATTTTTTAATGCTTGGAAAATATCTTGCACATACAGTTGGTTGACGCCAATGCTCCCAGTAAATTCAGGGTAAAATGCAAAATATTCGCGATCGCGATCCTTTTCAGAAAATGTCGTATAGATTTCCTGAAAAAATGTTGCAAAAAGATTGCAATTTTTTTCCGAGTTATCACCAAGGTACATTGTATATGGAAAATTGACAGATTTTAATTTGGTTTTTACGTAATTGAAGAAGTTCTTCGGGCATGACATTATTTCAAGTTCAGTTTTTGTATTGTATTCTTCAAGTGCAATACCGATGGCTAGATTCAATTGGTCGCATATGTCCAGATAGTCTGCTAAATTTTCACTGCTGTTGAATTTTTTGAAAATGTTGTGAGCTTTCTACCGCCGCTCGCATTAGATCACCGCCATGCTAAGCGTCCGTCAGCTTCTGTTCATCAACGATTCGTGGCAGCCACGGCCACCCCCACGCTAGCTCCTCCTCCAGGATGGTGCAATCCGGGTTGCAGTACATTCACGCAACCACCCGTTGATGGGCAGCTCTACGGCTCGGAGCAAATGGTGGAGTTCGTCCAAGAGCTGTACCGTCAACTACGTTCGTGCAGCTCGAAGGAGGAGCAGCTAAAAGCTGATACATCCATGATCATGATGTTCCTGCTTAAACATAGATCGCAAACGCACCATCAGCATCCTAAACTGGAATGCTTGTTCCATCCGGAACGAAACTTTTGAACTCGGTGTCTTCCTGAGCAGGAACGACATCGACATCACCATCATCACGGAAACGCATCTCAAACAAGAATTTAGCGTCTCCATTCCAGCCTACCGGTTTGTGCGACTTGACCGTTGCGGCTCTGATGGAGGAGGAGTCGCGATCGCCCTGCCACATGCTACCGAGCTTCCAGCTGCAGTTTATTGAAGCTATCGGAGTTGAGGTCGAATCTGCCGTCGGCCCTATCACCATCATCGCGGCCTTTTGTCCCAAGCAAGCCAGCACCACCAACGGAACAACAACGGTCCTACGAAACGACATCTTCAAGCTTACTCGGAGGCAAATCACGAAACATGGGGGAACACCCGGCGGAACCGAAATGGCATCATTCTACAGGAGGACCTGGAAGAGGGCCATTACACCATCCTGGACTCGGATACTCCAACCCGGTTGAGCAGATCCGGGGCCCACTCAACAATCGACATCTGCATCACCAACATGGGGAACAACATCGCCCAGCCGGTCGTACACCAGGAGCTCAGCTCGGACCACTATCCAGTGGTGGCCGAAGTTGGCTCCTCGGTCAACCGGCATGAAATCACCGGACGGAACTACCATCGTGCCAGATGGGAAAGGTCCCGACAACATGTCGACGACACCGTCGATTTCACCGTGCACCTCGAGTCAACTGATGACATCGATCGGCAACTGAAGAGCATCGAGTAAGCGATCTCCCAAGCCCGTAAGCAAATTGTCCCAGTAATAGATCAGGTGAGCAACTCTGTACCCATTGATAGACTCACTAAAGAACAGATACAATTGCGCAACGCCATCCGAAGGCAATACCAGCGAACTGGTTTGCCAACGCTAAAAAGTCACTGTAATCGAGTGAAGAAAATTATTAAGGCCAGAATGGTGGACCTCAGAAATAACAATTTTGCCGACAAGATCCGCTCTCTTTCAGATTGTGCAAAGCCGTTTTGGAAGTAGAAAAAAATTTTAAAACCTAAACCAAGGCCCATTCCACCGTTGATCCCACTAAACAGCAATGACTCGAAGGATCGCCTAGTAACTCCTGTAGAAAAGACTGATGAGATACAGAGGACTGAAAATAGCCTTAGTTCTTGAAGCCTGCCACTTTTGTTGTGGCGCTAGTGACGATTTTAATATTTTAAGCTCGGTTCACAATGGATTATATTTCTTTACAATATTACTTCTACCAAACTACTATTATCAGTTATTTAGATAAAACATTATAATACCTGGTTCATAAACAATGAAAAATTACTATCGTTGGGATGACTACTGCACTAAGTACAACACGGAAGATTTTTCTCTCGAATCAAATTAACGACAAAACACGACAACTTCCGCCGCGAATATTGTGTTTGCTGCATATAGCCTTCAAGAAAACCGAGCTGTCAAATTAGCACCACTCGCAGCACCAAGTTTCCGGCTTCACGATTGTTGTTCGTGGATGACAGCCGCTTCAGTCCTGTGATGAGATAGGTCAACACTTCGTCATCTCCCACAATCTTGGACAAAACATCATCAGTCCGCTCGAAGCCACCGTTAGAGAGCTTACAAACAACATCCATCTAATAATTGGAGATCTCAGCTGACGAATTGTTGACCTATATCAAAACATCTAAGAAGATGAAGGCCCCAGGTTTCGATAACATCATGAACTTGGAACTCAAGCAATTGAACCCCCCGTTCTACATTCATCTGGCGTTGATATTCAACCAATGCATGCGACTGAGCTATTTCCCCTCGCGTTGGAAGTCAGCCAAAGTCATCCCCATCCAGAAACCTGGGAAAGATCCTTCCAATCTCAAGAGGGACTATTCATAAACCACGTAGAATTAAAATTAAAAGGTATGGAAAAAGTCTACGAGGGGGGGTATGAGATTTTCAAAAATTAGTCTACGTGGTTTATGAACCGGCCCAGAGTTATTGACCGATCGACCTTCTCTCAGGATTATCCAAGCTGTTTGAGAAAGCGATCTACCGTTGGCTTCTTTCATCTGACGACGAGCTGATTTGGCGAGTCATTAATATCCTTAGACGGAACAAGTCTGCTTCTAAATCATCTGCCATGGCACTTCTAGACATCGAGAAGGCCTTTGATAAAGTGTGGCATGATGGCCTGGTGTACAAGCTGAAAAGATACAATCATTCCATTTTCCTGGTGAAGATTATTAAAAATTATTTATCGGACAGGACATTCCGTGTTTCGCTGCATGGTGCAGTTTCCGGAGTTTCTCAGGGAAGTATACTAGGTCCACTTCTGTTCAACCTATTCACATCGGACATACCCCCGCTCCCTGAAAATGGATCCGTCGTCCATAATGGTAAGGTAACAAGAGCGCTTACAGCAAAACTGCAGCGAAGCCTGAATGTTCTCTCAGAATACTCCACCGAATGGAAGATCTGTATCAACACAGCGAAGACCCAGGTCATCCTATTCCCACATTCCAACTCTCCCAAACTTGTTCCGCCTGAGGATTGTAAAATTAGCCTAAACAACACAACGGTGGAATTGGCCAAATCAGCTGTCTATCTTGGCGTCACCATAGACAGCAAGCTTATTTTCAGGGAGGAGGTTGACAAAACTGTCACAAAGTGTAACGTTCTGTTGAAGCTACTGTACCCATTGATCAACAGAAAGTCTACATTATCCCTGAAAAACAAGCTTGCTGTCTACAAGCAAATCATACTTCCAGTCATCGAGTACGGCATGCCAATCTGTGAGAGTTGCGCAAAAACACATCACCCGAAGCTCCAGCGTGTTCAAAATATCTTCCTCAGGATGATTCTGAACACCCCTCCGAGGACAAGAACATCTGAGGTCCACCGTCTGGCCGAGATAAAAATGCTCGATGACCGCTTTAGTGAGTCTATCAATTGGTACAGGGCACGCTCGGATCGGATCACCAGATCATCCGGAATCTGGTTCCCCACCCCTAGGATTTTCAAATTATGGTTGTAAGTAGCTATAGGCTAAGTAGTTTATCAAATTTCAACTAGCAATGCCCCAATGTCTCAAAATTAATTTAAAAACATGAAACACACAAAACACACTAAACAAAGCTAAAGAGCCCATTGGGCTAAAACACTTTAAATTGTAAATCAGTATAAGGAGTCTATCGAATATAAGCTATCCACATACATTTGCGTTGTACGCATGTATTTGTGATGGTTTTATATGCTCTGAACACAGCATGCTGTGCGTTTGACTGTCAGCTTTCTTTTGTTTACTTGTTTGTGCGGTTCAAATTCTGCGTTTTCAAAATGTCGCGTATTGAAAAGGAAGTGAAAATTAAGGTTCTGGACACATGGCTAAGTGAGAAGGGTATTACTATGCGAAAATTGGCGAAGCGGTTTGGAATTCATCATGCGAGTGTTAAAACCATCATTAATATGTTTGGGGAACACTATTCTTTGGAGAGCTACCAGGAAGAGGCAGAAAACCCGGTTCTTCCAACCCGAAACTGGAGCAGAAAGTGGTATCTCTAATCATGAAGAACAAATCAATGTCAATACGTGATTTGGCCAAAAAAGCAGGAACGAGTGTCGGAATGATCCAGCGTATCAAGAGGCGAAACCACCTGAAGACCTACAAGAAGCAGAAAATCTCGAAACAAAGTGCAGAACAGAAGAAGCGAGCAGCAACAAGGGCCCGGAAATTGTATTCGCGTCTTTTGCAGCGTCCGGATGCATGCGTTTTGATGGACGATGAGACCTATGTAAAGGAGGACTCAAAAACCCTTCCAGGTCCACAATACTTTACTGCCGTCGTTGAGGAGGATGTGTGCGATGCGGACAGGTCGATTCAAGTGGAGAAATTCGGTCGAAAGGTACTGGTATGGCAAGCAATATGTTCCTGTGGTTTGAAGTCAACCATTTTTTACACTACCGAAACTATAAATGCGGAAATCTATCGATCTGAGTCTCTTCAGAAGAGATTGTTGCCTTTATATAAATAGTACACCTCCACTGTTTTGGCCGGATTTAGCGTCGGCTCACTATGCCAAAACCACTCTCAATTGGCTTGCGGAAAAGGGTATAGATTTCGTTGAGAAAAATATCAATCCACCAAATTGCCCTCAGTTTCGACCCAGCGAACGTTACTGGGTCTTCTGAAGAGGGTCTTCAAGAAGACTGGCAAGGCAGCTGGGAACATGCAGGAGTTCAAAAAAAAATTGGGCTCAAGCGTCCAAAAAATGCGATGCAACACTTGTCCGGAACTTGATGAAGAGCATTCGATCCAAAGTTCGTGAAGGAATAACTAAAATTTCATCCGGTCTTCATAATGTTCAAGTTTAACCTCGTACAATAAAGGATCAATTTTTTGTATGAATAAAATATCGGTTTTCAACATAATTTGAAAGAAAGTTTGTCGATAGCTTATTTTCGATACACTCCTTATCTCGTCCGTTTTCTCGCGATTGCGCGTCTGGCTCGCAAATGATCGCCTGCGCTTGCTCATCTACAAACCAGAAAGATGCGCTGCAAAGTTTTGCAATTTTCTTCGCTCGACCTACCGTGGCAATGGGTTGTAAAAATCAATAATCTGCGCGGCGGCATCCGCTTCCGAAGCCTTGCCGGAGCCGGGCACCTCCCAGCGGAAAACGATATTTGTGACAACTAGATTACTGGAACCATCCTAAGTATCTTGCCGACGGCCATGCACAGTGACGAGGAGTTTTAATAAACTACTATCCGGATTCAATACAGCACATGATGGTGTCCTGCTGGCCAAATAAACCGAAAATATAAATTAATTTCAGGACGACCAAAGAGTTTTTTTTAAGTGAAATGTTCCTAAACAACCTTTGCATATTATCAAAAATAGAACATTTTGGATTGTTTGAGGCATTCAGTCGAAAGTGGTAGATTCGACAGAGATTTTTCATTAAACCCGAACTCTTCTCATTAAACTGAACTGAAAAAGCAATGGCTTGATTTGTACAAAAATTCATAAGAAGGGACAAAGCAAAATATTAAAAACATTTTTATATTTACCAACCATATGTGTTTTGATATGCATTAATTAGATGATACCATTACTACTATACTCCAATGCCGTCCTACGTGAACCTCGCGGTTATATCCCTGATATAATCCACCTTTAATATTGTTTAGCATAGTGCATCGGTCTCCGAATCATTGCACCACTCTACAGACGGATATTTTTACTGAAAAGTACCAACACGTGAATTCCGAAAAATGATTTTTCACTAATGGGTTTCGTCTCAATGGATCCACTGGCTTCCGTGTTTTGTTCAATTGTTAAACAAAACTTCAAAAACAAAAGCTTGAAAAACAATTGAAAATGAGAAACAGTTCGAAGCAATTGGTGTTCATCATCAAACAGTTGTATTCCCTTTGTTTCAATTCGTATGAAAGATGTCAAACGTAATATAATATAATTATGATCATTTATTTAATAACATAATCAATTTTTGTCCGTTCCACTCTCTGTAGAACGGATACCGATATGATAAACGTTATATTTATCCTTTCCACATTTCCACATTAATTGGAAAATTTCATATTGTTAACTCAATCAACAAACAAAATAATTAAAATTGATTGAAAATTGAAATTTTAGCACGATAATAAACATATTTAAACGTTGCCCTTTAGTCCCGCTCTCGCGTTGAAGCTACAGCCACATCGTCCGGATTTCCGTTATCAGAGGCCTCGAGATATATCTGAATACAATAACACTTGAGTACACTAACAACCTCTCGATAAACACGTAATCAACTGGAAGCAGCTCGGCGATAAATGCTTCCTATACCATGATGTAAGCAGCAACCAAATGGTGGCAAATTTTCGGAATCGGCCTGTGAAGATACGGTACACATCTGGCATTGGAAAATCATATAACATACCGAAACGAAGATAGTCGCATCTGGCGATGGTTCTCGTTTTCTCTTGAAGAAGATAATATGATTCAAATAAGTACAGAAATGTGACAAAACGCAATTTTCACCTCGCAATTATAATTGCCCTCTAGGATAAGGTTTTCCACTTCAAAAGAATCCTCCCGCAGCTGTGAGTGTTTATGAATTAATTTGCCTAGTCTCACGAAACATATTTCAAGGAATTGAACCAAGAAGTTGAACCAAAAGGATGCCTTCATCAAATGGGATTTATAAAAGCATATACGTTAGATTGGATGATAACAAACTTCTACTTCCGCTTCTTTCTATTGATCCGCTCTTCACAAAAGAATACGCTGTCTAATCCAATTCATACGCCCATAACTCATGCTGGGTTGAGGTTTGAGGGAAATTGAAAAAGATTTTCCAGAATCCTCAAACTGATTCGATTTTCATTCTTGCAAACAGGTAAAACATAAGGCTATTCGTATGGTAGGCGTAGAGCAGGGAGGACCCTTTTTGGTTTTGTGGTTAGCAAAGGCTGTTTACGAAATTACATCCACCAATTGTATGGAAGGGTTCATGTTTAACCAAGCTTGACCAACATTGGCACAGCCTACAGAAAAGGTATCGAATTGGCGGTATGTTCGAATGTGTCTGGGGAAATTGAAGGGACTGATTTGATAGATCAGTTGTTCGAGCCTTTTCAAATAGTATCGATTAGCGAACAAAAAAAAACCGATTTCCTGGGTAAGAAGCCTTTATTACTAAAACACGTTGAAGCGCATAATTAAGAGTGTTATTATCACAATTTGATCGAATTAAGATTGAGAAATTTGCCTTAATCGTGTTTTTAAAAAAAAACTGAAAAACCCTCTGTACACAGGTAAAAAGAAACATTGAATTTTCTGCGTTATCTAATGCCCATAAAGTAAATGCTAGATTTGGCAGAATATAATGAGATATTTCATGTATATTTAAGTCAGCCTGTTGTATGAAAGATTGCAAATATTGTCGTTTGGTTAATGAAAGATTGCAAACAATCTCGTTGTTTACGCCTCCTTTGGCTTGGAATTAAACGACGGGAAATTTTACGCGTCCAGTAAAAATTCATTATATGTTTTCTGTGTAGGGTAAATATATAGGAGCTTCAAATTAAAAATTGTATTAGGTGCGCAACTAAGTTCTCGCTGTTTTTTGGTGAAAAGGAACTTTATTTTGAAAACAAAGGTTACAAACGAATTATTCAAAGTATTGCCCATCACTAGCTACGACTTTCTCCCATCTTTCTGGTAGAACGTGAATACCATTTCGATAGAACTGTTCGTCTTTTGATGCTATCCAAGAATCAAGCCATTTTGAGATGTCATCATATGAGTGGAATTGCTGACCAGTGAGACCATGTGCCATCGAACGGAACAAGTAATAATCGGACGGTGCAATATCAGGAGAATATGGCGGGTGGGGTAGGACTTCCCATTTGAGCGTTTCCAAGTAGGTTTTCACGGGTTTCGCAACGTGAGGTCGAGCGTTGTCATGCTGAAGGATCACTTTTTCGTGTCTGTGCTCGTATTGTGGCCGTTTTTCGTGCAGTGCTCGGCTCAATCGCATCAATTGAGTTCGATACCGTTCCCCGGTAATGGTTTCATTTGGTTTCAACAGCTCATAATAAATAACACCAACTTGGTCCCACCAAATACACAGCATAACCTTCGCAGCGTGAATATTCGGCCTAGGCGACGATGTTGAAGAATGCCCGGGCAGTCCCCATGAATGTTTCCGTTTTGGGTTACTGTAATGAATCCATTTTTCGTCACCCGTCACAATGCGATGTAGAAAACTCTTCCTTTTTTGCCGCTGGAGCAGTTGTTCACAGACGAAAAAACGACGCTCAACATCTCTTGGCTTCAAATCGTAAGGAACCCAAGTTCCTTGCTTTTGAATCATTCCCAACGCATGCAATCGCTTAGAAACGGCTTGGCGGGAAACTCCTAATCCTGAACCAAGCTCTTCTTGCGTTTGACACGGATAACCATCGGGCAATGCCTCCAATTCAGAGTCTTCGAAGTTTTTTGGCCTTCCTTCACGCGGACGATCATCAACACTGAAATCACCGTTTTTGAAGCGACGAAACCAATCACGACACGTTGTTTCACTCAGAGCAGCATCACCGTAGACTTTTTGGAGCTCTCGATGTGCTTCAGCCGCCATTTTCTTCGAATGAAAGAAGAAAATCAACACTTCCCGCAAATGACGATTATTTGGCACGAAATCAGACATCTTCAAACAACCAAAATATATAACACTAAACCAAAATCACTGATTTGGCAAAGCGGTTTGTTTACCATATGTCTGAGCTTGGTTTATGACGCTTGAGATGTACAACATTCGACCAGCACTTACTACTGGCGCCATCTATTGCTAAACAGCGGGAACTTAGTTGCGCACCTAATACCTTATGCATATATGCTCGGAGAAAATAAAATTAAACCTGCAGTATTTCGATTTAGGAAGAATTAATTTTTAGTTCACATGAGTTCCCCACATCTCTATAAAGAAAAATGAAATGGTGTCTGTATGTCATGATATAACTCACAAACGGATTGACGGAGGCAAGATTTTTTTTTCCTTTGTTTGTCTTGAGCCCCGACGGGTTTGTGAGTACAGACCCACCTTCAAAAGCTGGAAAATCTCGAAAACCCTAAATGTCATTTTTTCCAGTACACCCGCGATTTTTTTTTTAAATTTAATGTCAGTAGGCTGCTACCAAGTTACTGACATCAAATTCAATCAAGTGCAAACAAAATAATTAAAAAAAACCCCCCCATAAAAACCCCACCCCCCCCACCACCCCCCACCTCCCACCACCCCACACACCAACAAAAACACAAACAAAACAAACGCAATTTCACCCGCATAAATCCCTGAATCCCTCAAAGAATCCTCTCGCAGCTGTAAACAAATACAAATTAAAAAGGATAGTTTCAGTAGATTTTTGAGTAAGTTCTGTGGTTTTTGTATTGTTTTCAGTTATTTACAGCTGTAATCGAAGTGAGTGAATTTTAATGGAATTGTAGTAGGTGTCGTATCCTTCTTCCTGATTGTGCACCTCCATTTTTCTTTCTATTCCAATTTCACTTTACAAAACGCGTCTACTTTCTACAACGTTAGCGGAGTGAAAGTCGAATCACAGCGCTTTGTGTTCTTGACTCTTTCTGGTATTCCAGTGTATGTGTGTCATGTCATACATATCCTCATAACATATCCTCATCCACACTCAAATCAGTTTGAACAAACAGGTCTGTGCTACGTATGTAGCAAAGCAGGAATGAAATCCAGGCAGGTAAGGGACTACACACATATATTAAGTTACTCATAATCTTTTTGTATGTTTCGTTAATCTTTACATATTTACTTTCAGTAAGTATGAAATATAATCATACAAATAAAATACAAACAAATGTAACTACTAATTTTACGTTTGTTTATTACGATATTTAAACATCTACTCTTAGCAGGGTTGAAATCTAGCCAAACAAATAAAACACAAATGTATGTATTTGTTTGTTTATTACGATATTCTTTTCTTACATATACTCTCATAGCCACTGCAGTAGGTTTTTTAATAATCTTTAATTTTAAAATTCACTATCGATTCCCCAGTGAACAAGCAAGCGGAATAGTTCGTTTTTAACTAGAAAATAAGAAGATGTTGAGTAATTTGATTCTCAAGGACCTTCATAAGTTCGAAGTTACAGTTAGGTTTTTCGTCGACATTATGCTGACTCACAGTGTCGTGTACTAATACATCGAGTTTTTATTTGTCTAAAGTAGAAAACCAGATGTTAAAACCGTGTTGAGAGATATTTAATTTACTGCAATCAAGTGACAAGCCATTTTGCCGCATATCTGCGTGATCACGCACACCAGCAGTCCATCTAGTGATTGAGGCTATCCGTTCCATTTCATCGGCTGTAACGGTTTGTTCCATCACACTCGTTGCGCCCCATTTCTCACCGGTATAGGCAGCCACACACGTTCGTCACCCGACAGCAGTAGCAGTAGCAGCTCAATAATACATATAAGATAAGTGTTTTGTTTTTCTCTGTCTCCCCTGAATAGATTGTATTTCGATTTTGTGTTTTCGTTTGTGTTAAGCTTAATTTTTATTGTATTGAATTGTATTCTATAGGTGTGTTTTTCTAATTGCCTCAGTGGTTGAGCGTCATAAGCTCCCACGGGTCCATCCATGCCGCCAAATAAAGTTCTGTCCAGTTAGAATCCGGAATCACTTATTGTGTTGCAGCGGCACGGAAAGTGATCGTTGCAAGAATACTTTTACAGCGGTTTTTTAACCTACCCGCGAAGAAAAAAGTACCCAACGGAGCAGTTAACCCAACAAACATCGGTGTTGCCCAATTAGAGCTTGTTCCGTTGTATGGGAGCTCTTTTCTTTCTTCTTGCTACTCCTACTTCTCCCCTTTTTCGAACCCCTTTTCACCACCCCCCTTTTTGTCGGGTGGTGGGAAGCCAAAATTGGGTATAGTTATGTTTACCTACCGTTGGGCACAAGTAACTTACTTTTGGGTAAAATTCTACCTTATTGGGTACTTTTTTCTTAGCGGGTAGGCGCCCACTTTTTGTTGTAGAAATTTCACGGTGTTTCGTGCAGTGAGTCGAAACTTATTCCAGATGGAAGCCGAGAGGAGAGAAAAAAAATTTTGCACACCCACGTTGATAATCCAACGTGGTCCGCAATAAAAATCCCAAAAACGTTGAAAATCGCCAAATCAACCGTGCATGATGTGCTCAAACGTTTCAGGGAGTGAAAGAGCGTGGATCGAGTGCCTCAAGGTAAGCGTCGTAGTGGAACATATGACCGCAAGCTGAACCAGAAGGTGGTGAGAACCGTCAGAGCAAACCCTGGACTATCAGATAATGAAATCGCACAAAAATACGCTGCTGCTCGCAGTACCGTTCGCAGAATTCGTTTGCGAGCAGGATATCGTTCTTATCGAGCCAGCAAGCAAGCAAATAGAACGTTGAAGCAAAGTTTCGTCCCCAAAACTCGAGCTCGGAAATTGTACCAGCAGCTTTTGACGAAGTACCAAGGATGTCTGCTCATCGACGATAAAACCTACGTCAAAATGGATTTCGGACAGCTTCCTGGCCAAAAATTCTACATGGCGACGGAACGAGGAGATGTTCCTGCGAAGTTTAAGTTTGCTTTTATGGACAAATTTGCCAAAAAAAAAACTGATGATTTGGCAAGGGGTATGCAGCTGCGGAGCAAAGACCAAAGTGTTCGTGACGAATAAGGCGATGGACTTGAAGCTGTACAAGGAAGAATGCCTCAAAAACCGCGTACTACCTTTCATTAAAGCCCATACAGCCGGAAAGTCATCCAGTGGTACCGCGATAATAACGTAGATTTCATCGATAAAAACATGAATCCACCCAACTGCACGCAGTTCCAGCCCATCGAGAGATTTTGGGCAATAATGAAGCGGAAGCTTGAGAAAAGTGGAAAAACGGCTCGGGATGCGACTCAGATGACGAAAATGTCGAAAATATGTGCCAAGGAAGTTGACTCCGGAGGTGTGCAGCGTTTGATGGGAGGAATAAAGAAGAATGTGCAAATTTTCATTAGAAACGAAGAAAAATGATTTATATTGATATTTCCTCAAGGTATAGTTAATAACCTTTTTTTTATTATTAAAAATATGTGTACGTCAATCCGTTACCGAGATACAGATGATTTTATTGTTACGGATTCTAATTGGACATAGCTTTAATGAGGTGTCTCAAATCGTCGCCCTTTCACGAGCCTATCTAGATGATTCAGCTGGTCCATGGGTAGTCTATTTTCAGCCCAAAACGAAACCTCTGAATGTTGATCAGATTACTAACGATCTGACGAAGCGGTTCTCGGCCGTGTCTGAAATTATTAAGATAAGACCCAATAAACTTTGGGTCGTTGTGTCTAACCTGAAACAGGCTGACGAGATGCTGTCTCTGAGTTCTTTACACTCGAGTTTAGAGTTTAGTTGTCTATCCCAGATCGGGGTATTGAGATTGAAGGTGTGGTCACCGAAGTGAGTGTGACCCCTGAGAGTCTGCTGAAGCAGGCGGTTGGTCGATTAAAGAACCATCTGCTTTCTCCAGTGAAGATACTCGACGTGCGAACACTAGTCACAGCATCGATAACTAAGGGTGAAAAGACAGCGTCAGACTCGTTTCGCGACACACTCTGGTTCAGCCCTCCCTCAATACGACAAGTTGGGAAAACTTCGACTAAGTACCTCTGCGGTTATTCGTACTTCGGGTCATGATCTGCCAAAAATGCAAGCAGATGGGACATACGACCTCCCATTGCGGCAATAAGGCACGTTGCTCCAACTGCGGGGAGAAACATGAGGATGGTGCGTGCGCCGACAGGACACCAATATGTGATTTCTGCAAGGGAACTCCTTCTCATGCTCTCTCGTCGTGCCCGGCGTACAAACAACGCGGAGAAAAATTAGAACCATCGCTAAAACAGCGTTCCAAGCAATCTTCCGCTGAAATGGTGAAAAAAGCCTCACCATCACCCAATGCCAATACAAATCCCTTTGCTCCTCTGTCAGATGACGAGTCTGACTTTGATTTGGCTGAAGGGGGACATCGTTGAGTTTTCCGGAATGTGCTTCAAGGAAGTGACGACGCATCCGCCCACGGAAAGTTGCTGAACAGAAGCCCGAAATCAGCCTGCCTATTTCAAGGAAAGGTGGAAAAAAGGAAAATCCAATTCCTCCTGGTTTTCGTAGTACTAACTACACCCTGGACTTTCCATCTCTTCCGGGAACATCCAAAACACCTGATGCATCGATTTTAACAACAGAAGCCCCTTCCTCTACTGGCCTCTTCTCATTTGATGACATTGTCGAAGGTATCTTCAAGTGCCTCGAAATTTCTGACCCTCTTAAAAGTATTGTTCTGGCAATGCATCCCACAGTGAAAACTTTTTTGAAACAATTGACAATCAAGTGGCCTCTCCTTGCAGCTATCATTTCCTTCGATGGATAATTTTCCAAATGAGGTCGGGGATTTGATCACTGTTCTACAGTGGAATTGTGAAGTCTTATTCCTAAATTGGAATCATTCAAATTTTTAGCTCACAATACCGGTTGTGATGCTTTCGTTCTTTGTGAAACATGGCTCTCTTCCGAAATCGATCTTCCGTTTCATGATTTCAATATTATTCGTCTTGATCGTGAGGATTGGCGTAGAGGAGGAGTACTTTTGGGAATCAAGAAGTGCTATTCCTTCTATAGAGTGAATTTTCCTCCAATTCCAGGTATTGAAATTGTCGCATGTCAGGCTGGTAATAAAAATAAAAGCCTTTGCATTGCTTCCGTTTATATTCCTCCTAGAGCCTCAATTAACCGAAAACAACTTTCAGATATTTGTTCGGTCCTTCCAACTCCACGGTTGATCATGGGAGATTTTAACTCTCACGGTACAGGCTGGGGAGAACTGTACGATGACAACCGGTCTTCCTTGATATATGACCTCTGTGACAACTTCAATATGACAGTTCTTAACAATGGAGAAGTAACACGTTTGGCTGGTCCATCCTCACTTGGCAGTAGATTAGATCTCACACTTTGTTCGAATTCATTATCGTTGGATTGCACATGGAATGTGATTCAAGATCCCCACGGTAGTGATCATTTGCCTATTCAAATTTCGGTTGCCACCGGGTTCGATCCGTCGGAATCCATCAACGTCGCGTATGACGCGTATGGACAAAGTTCAGGATAGCTATAGATGAAGCCGTCACGACGGTAGAAGGGCTTCCACCGCTGGAGGAATATAACTTCCTCTCCAACCTAATCTTGGACAGCGCGCTTCAAGCTCAAACTCGACCAGTTCCAGGAACGTCATTTTGCAGAAAACCTCCTTCTCTATGGTGGGCTCAGCAATGCACCGAGGTTTACCAAAAAAATCAGTGAGGTCGTGTTTAATACGTTTGACGTAGACCACGTTAAACCGTTTGATTACTTTCGTTAGTTTGTAGCAGAACATTGCAATGCAGGTACTGTATGTAAACCTTATCGCTTCATAGATTGTTCATAGACTGTTTGAGGATTTCAAAGTCAATAATCAATGATAATTTTGATAGTTGACAGTCGCAAAAATCTCCAACTTATTGAAGCAAAAATCTCGAATATCTATCGAGAAATGATAATGATAATCTTTTATTTGTAAAATGTTGAATACTTGAGTAAATAAAATGGCAATCGGAAAAACCTCTAGATTAGAGCAAAACTCTCAAAAATAAATCAATCAAAAACGATCTAATTATTAGCGTCCGGTGTTTCAATTTTTCGAGACGGCAGCCATTTGTTAATTGCACACAATGCTCAAGGTTTGCAACGAAGAGAAAACTAAAATTATTTCCACTACCGCCAATCTGTTTGTCTGCCAATTGATAAGATTTTGGAAAGTAATTTTGGATAAATTCAAATCAAACAAACTCTCTCAAAATGGAATTGGTCGTCCTGAAGAGGACCGATTTGAAATGGTCCGCATTTGAACTCAAACCTTCTCGGTCTTAAGAAGAAGCAGGTTATTTCAGCCGTTGACAGCTGTTTCAAACGCATGGAAGTATATGGGACAACGCACATTGCATCCGGATTGAGTTTGTGGTTCAGTACTATACTGTACTAAACGCAAACTCGTCCGCAAACCTATCCGCTAGTTTTGACAGGTAAAGGCCTAGCTACAATAGCGAGCGCTGCGCAACGGCACGGCAGTGGCGCATAGTGCGGCAATGTACTAAAATGTTCTCAATAATTTGCTTCTGCCGCGTGCTGCTTTCTTGTTCACAATACGTTGTCATTTTCCTAATCAGCGAACATGGAAAAAGACACGCCAGCTCTTAATTTTATTAAAAATTTTGCGTGGTATAAAAAATATTCGAAATAAGACAGGCGTTAGAAGACATTGGCAGTTAATGTCAGCGAATCAACAAATAAAGAAAGAGGATTTTATGAAACAGCGTTGAGTTTTATGAATACCAAAAGATTATTTCATCCGGTCGCCAGAAGTTTTTCAGAAGCTGTTGGATAAAGTGAACCACCGATATGTAAAATTTTCTATTACACTCAGCGAAATAAACTTTCGATATTCGTAAGATTGCATTATGATTATTTGCTACAATTTTATGCAAACGTTATGAATTTCATCAATTTACCTTATGAAATATAATGACGTTGAAAAAATAAAAAATATGGAGCAACCTGGATTCGAACCTTGAACGTTGAGGTTATGGGTCCAGTGACTTAACCACTAGTATATATCAACACTTGTAAATTGGTAAGCTTAAAGGCGAACAACAACAACGTCGTATATAACAAAATCCATTCATAAGTCAACCATATAAATTGAACCTTATGAAATTCTTAAGATTATTTGATTGAGTTTAAGAAGCCAACAAACACGGAATGTCAGCTTTTTAGTATACTAATGTTAGTTTTCTCGTATGCCTATAGTTATTCAATTAGATTAAATAAAATTTTAATATTTTTTCGAGCGATTTTCATACTCAATACTCAAAAAATATGGTCCCTTAAATTCATGTGTGGCTGCACATACCTTACTACAATTTTCGTTTTCATTAAATTCATGTGCGACATAAGCCTTACCATAACCGTGCCAAATACTTTGAATTTATATAACTCATGAATGTCATTTGACATCATATTATGAAAAGTAAAGGGCGATACGGTCAAAATTTGGTCAATATCAACTTGACGTATTTCTTTCAATTTTGCATTTAAAAAACCTGAACACTCCTCATTTTGAAGGTGTGTGTGTGTAGAATGTTGCTCTTATTTTGATTTTGGAATTCACTCTTTAGTTGTCAAAATGCCGTCCAAGCAAGAAGAGCAGCGTATCAAAATTTTGCTCGCGCATCGCGAAAATCCGAGCTACTCGCACGCAAAGTTGGCAAAATCGCTAAAAGTTGCCAAATCAACCGTTACAAATGTAATTAAAGTGTTTGGGGAACGTTTGTCGACAGCCAGGAAGTCTGGATCGGGGGGAAATCGAAAACCGGAAGCCGCTGAGACGACAAAGAGAGTTGCCGGTAGTTTCAAGCGAAACCCTAACCTATCTCTCCGAGATGCCGCAAATAAGCTGGGAGTATCGTCTACAACCGTGCATCGAGCCAAAAAACGAGCCAGACTATCGACTTACAAGAAGGTAGTGACTCCAAATCGCGATGATAAACAAAATACGACGGCCAAAGCGCGATCCCGGAGGCTGTACACGACGATGCTGACGAAGTTTGACTGCGTGGTAATGGACGACGAAACCTACGTCAAAGCCGACTACATGCAGCTTCCGGGACAGGAGTTTTATACGGCAAAAGGAAGGGAAAAGGTAGCAGATATTTTCAAGCACACGAAACTGTCAAAGTTCGCAAAGAAATATCTGGTTTGGCAAGCCATCTGTACCTGTGGCTTGAAAAGCAGCATTTTCATAGCTTCCGGGACTGTCAACCAAGAAATTAACGTGAAAGAGTGTTTGAATAAACGTCTGCTGCCTTTCATGAAGAAACACGGTTGTTCCGTACTGTTTTGGCCGGATTTGGCATCTTGCCATTACGGTAAAAAGGCCATGGAGTGGTACGCCGCCAACAACGTGCAGGTGGTTCCCAAGGACAAGAACCCTCCCAACACGCCAGAGCTCCGCCCAATTGAGAAATACTGGGCTATTGTCAAGCGGAACCTAAAGAAGACCAAAAAAAACTGCTAAGGACGAGCAGCAGTTCAAGGCAAACTGGCTTTCTGCGGCGAAGAAGGTGGACAAGGTGGCTGTACAAAATCTGATGGCAGGGGTCAAGCGTAAGGCCCGGCAATTCGGATTTGGAAAAGCGGAAGCCTAACTGAATATTTTTCCTGAATTTTATACTAATTGAACTTGAAAAAGAAATTTAATTTGATTTTTTAAATAAACGATTTCACCGATTTACACGCGTTTTCCCTTGACCAAATTTTGACCGTATCACCCTTTATTCACCCCACACACACTCACCTCCCCAAACCTACCTCTCCCTTCCCCACGCAAACAAACAAAAAAGAAAGAGGGAAAAAGGGAAAAGTTTTTGCGACTACCCGCAAAAAAAATAAAAAATAATAATAATAGATGATTTTTTACGTAAGTAAACAAAAAAAAAAAATGTTCAGTGAACGATTAAAAAAATCAACAAATTTCCCACAGCGCCGCAAACAGTTTCCCCAAAAATTGAGAATTTAAAGGAAGAAGCTGGGGAAAATTTAACAGGTTCTGGTTTTGGATTCATTGGAGACGCCGCCCCCACCCCATGTTGATTTGATCAAATTGTTATGAAAAGTCAATAAACATATCTATTCATATTGGACAGGAAAACAATTTTCTTATTAAATTCGCTTCATACGCTATATTGCTATAGATTCATTATTGCGTAAAGCAATTTTGTTCATTTTTCGAAAATAAATACCTTAAACCTAATTGAAACCATTAATTAACATCCCTTACATGATCTGCATGATCAACGCATTCTATTTAAGGAATTCATAGAAAGTATGTGTCCAACTTATGGATTGTATGCCAAGTCCTCATTCATTTAATGAAAACATTTATTGACCATAATTCATTAATTTCGCACATACTTTTCATGTGCTAACCCCCATTGCAAAAATCCATGTGGGTTTGCACATGAATCTAATGGGGATTTTCTTTTGAGTGACTGGTTTATGATACCGTCATTGGGGGAATTTAGGTCAAACGTTTAAAAACAATTCAGTTTTTTCGTGATTGTTTCGTTATAAATTTCTCAAAATCCCAGTTTTTGATCAAATCTTGAATACTTTTTCATTAGGTCATAAGTTGATCACAAAGTTTGTTTTCTCGGTCAGTTTCGATTTTCCAGCTCGTTAATCTAATATCAAACTCTCAGAAGATTTAATTCGGTTAAATCTGATTTACGGATCTTTATTACGTTATGTAACGTTATTAAGTAATATCGTAATCATCATCCATACTGTTTTCACAAGAATCAGTGAGTATTTAAAAATATTACTCGTGAAAGAGCCGCCTCTCCAAAACTGTTCGTAGTATAATGTTCGAGTTGCCGCGCAAACGCTGCCGCCCTTAATCAACAATCTGAATATTTGCGGCATTTTAGTACAATGCCGCTCTTGCCGCTTGTGCCCATTGTAGTACGACAAACGAGGAAACATGTGTCTAATATTTTAGGCTGCCGTGCCGTTGCACGGCGCTCACTATTGTAGCTAGGCCTTAAGGCTGGCCCACAATTGATACGTTTGCGTTCCGTTGACAATCCGGATATTTGACAGCTGTTTTAAACGTATGGGTTCATATGCGATAACACACATTTAATCCGGAGTGAGTTTGCGGTAGAGTACTAAAATGTACTAAACGCAAATTTGACCGCAAAACCAACCGCAAGATTTGACACCTCTCAAATCTTGCGTACACGGAGAAACCAAACTATCCAAAATGAAGTGTGATAGTACTCAAAACTAAGTACTCTGATAGGACTACTATTTTGGATATAATTTTGTTCTCACCAGTAGGTAGCTTTAACTCAATCTTAAAGTTAAAGTGAAAAAGTCAATTTTACGCAAAACTAGGTATTTTAGGAGTAGTATGTTTTCAGTATACGTGCGAGGCGCCTTCCATGAAACAATCCAAATCGGAGTGTTGGGCTGCCACTTTGCTTTGGCTGAAATTTTTTGATCGCCAATCAATGAACAATGGTGCTGTGAGCCGGAAGCAAATTCGTGTTTCAGTTTAAAATTTTACACGTTTATGGATATGGATATGGATAAGTAAAATCCCGGATTTGGAAACCCTGTTACAAAAAATAAAAAAAAAAAAAAAAAAACTGTGATAGGAAAGTAATGAGTTTTTAGTGAATTTACCATGCAAAACAAAATTATAAGACGTCACCTTTTATTTTCGTTAGTTTCAATTGTTTCAAATTGTAAATGGATAATGTTTGGTAACTGAATTGATACGCGGAAACATTTCCAATCGATTGATGTTAAATATTTTGAAAATCTATAGAGCATTTATTAACTTATAAGCGTTTAATTTGTTACGGTATTTCGCTAATTTTTAGATTTTCAATTGACACCCTACCCTTGCCGTAAAACGTAGTCTACGTCAAAAGAAAAGACGCAACTTCTAGTAACACGTGAACCAATCAGAAGAGCAAAAGCAGAAAATCGTGGAAATCATTTTTATTTGCCGCACGAAACCCGCGAACCAATCAGCGTATAAAAGCGCGAGTCGGGATTCGAAATCAATAAGTTCAGGACGAATTGCCCCTAGGGTTAAAGTCCCGTAAAAACAATAAAGAAGAAGAAAAGAACACGAAGAAGAAGCGACATCAGTAAGTTCTCGCTGTGCATCCGTATTCGACAGACGTGTTATATTCCTGTATAGTTGTTCCGCGGTGCGATTTTTCTCCTGCGTTTGGCCAATTACTCAAGTGGCAAGGTACAAATCGGAACTGCAAAAGATTGCGAAAAAAACCCCACGACCAATTGCTGTTGCAATGACGCGCAGCAAAAATGACGCTGCAGAACGGCGAACGGCAATGGCTGCTGCTTATAATCAAGCCGTTGGCACAAAGCAACCGCAAACCAACAATGTCGTTGCTGGACCGTCGGACGTCACTGCCAGACTACTGGAGAACAACAATTTTGTAGCGTTACCGGTACAGCACGTGGCGAAAAAGTGAAAATTTCCCTATTTTTCACCACCTCGAATGATGTCGCGGAGCGTCGGAAAAAGCTTTCTGCTGCTCAAATTCACCCGTTTTTCAAGCTGTGCAGCATGAGCACTAAAATCATGTGCTCTACAGAGAAAGATTTACAAGCCGTAGGAAAGTTCCTGGCAACGGAAAAAATGGAGTTTTTCACGCACGATTCTTCCGGCAGAAAACCTTTGAAGGTGGTCATTCGTGGTCTTCCGGAATCCAGAGGAAATTATTTCCGAACTAAAATCGGTCAAGCTGAAGGCGATTTCCTTTCGGGCGCAACGGGTTACAAAACTATTGGGATAAGTTATACTTGGTCCATCTGGAGAAGGACTCAACCTGTCTGGACGAGCTTCTAAAAATCAAGGCACTCTTTAACATAATTGTTGAATGGGAGCGTTACCGACTGCTGAAGAACGACGTTACGCAGTGCGGAAACTGCCTATCTTACGGACACGGTACCAGGATCAATCGGCACCCTATCACCAGACGCAACTCTGAACCTTGACAGGACTATCAAGAACATTATCGGAATCCGAAACTCGATCTGAGGACAATTTCAACGCACCGGTCTACCTCACCTTAAGATCAATTCAAACCGCCTTACTAAAATTATTCAAGCCAGGATGATGGATCTCAGAACTAAGCATTCCGAAATTAAAATTCGCTCTTCCCAAGATTGCGCAAACACCCTTTTAGAAGTTGACCAAAATTCTGAAAAATAAGCCAAGACCAAATCCAACGATTAGTTTGCACGACCAGAATTCTGTTCCATCTCAACTTATCACCCCTGTTGAAAAGGCCAATGCACTAGGTCAACATTCTAAGAACTCACAAATCCTTGGCCAATCTATTGTGAGCCCACATGAACCCACGGTTTTGTAGGCAATGTCTAGAGTCGCCGAAACACCTCTGCCGATATATCAACTGATAATGTGATAGCTGCCATCAAGCGAACCAAGAACATGAAAGCCGCTGGTGTCGACGGAGTCATCAACCTCGAGTTGAAAAACATGAGTGCTGATCTCTCCCGACACCTTGCAGCGGTTTTTAACAGATGTTGGGATCTTGGCTACTTTCCATCTTGCTGGAAAATACCAAAAGTAATCCCTATTTGCAAGCCTGGCAAAGATCCTACCAGCGCTAAGAGCTATCGCCCCATCAGCCTTTTGTCCTCCATCTCGAAGCTGTTTGAAAAGCTGATCCTCAGCCGTTTAGTTCGCAAACCAGAATAACATCTTCCTTCAGGAACAATTTGGGTTCAGGAAAGGTCACTCTACCATCCACCAACAGACGCGAGTAACTAATATCGTCAAACGGAACAGGTCCGTTGGAAAGACATAAGTAAGTTATTGAAATTTTAAATAACTATTTTATTAAAGCCTATCCACGTTAAATATCGGACCCTTTTCTTTCAGTGAAGATTTTGAATTATTTCCCGGATTGCTGGAATGTTTCACAAATAAGAAAGGTGACATTTTCCTTTTTTGTGCTGTGACACAATGTTTTCATTTTTTTTTTATACAAAAAAAATGCGCCCAAACGAGAGGGGGTGCGCACACACATTTTAAAAAAACGGCGGCAAAAACCCGATTTGGACGGGCCCCCATCCCCCCGGAAAAACAAAACCCCCGAAAAATATTGTTTTTTGTTTTTGCAAAATTTTTCACCCGCCCCTTGGTGGTGGGCGGGATGGGAAGGGGAAAAAAACCCAAAAAAAAGCCCCCCCAAAAAGGGAAAGAAGGGGGGAGCCATTATTTGAAAAAAAAACCCCAATTTTTTTTGCGAAAAGTGGGCCCCCAAAAGGGGGTGGTAAAAATAAAACCCCCAAAAAGTGAAGGCTAGGGTGCCAATCCAATGTATGGGAAAATTTGGCCATCGAATTTAAAAATAAAAAAAACAGTAGTGCTCAAAAGTTTTTTCTCCTCAAAAGAAGTCCCCATGCAAAATTTGAGCTCAATCGGACTTCGTTAAGTGGACCCCCAAAGCGGTCAAAGTTTGACTTTTTTGACCCATGAAAAATTTCCCAACCGTGTTTGCCCCCCCACCCCCCCCCCTGAAATCTTCCATGCCCGTGGGGGGGCCACAAAAACAAAAACAAAAAAAAAAACACAAAAAAAAAAAGGGGGGGGGGGGTACAAAAAGTCAATTTTTGCGTGACGTAATTAATGAACGTTCCCTTACAACAATCATTCAAGTGACCATTGGAAGCAGCTTTAGTCCGGGAGCTAGAAAGTGATAGCTCTACTGCAGATCCAGCAACCCATTTCAGAATGTCTGGAGAGTCACGCCCATTCCGAGGTTACTTTCACATACAATAAGCCCCGCATGTAAACATTACCGATATCATTTGGAAAAGGGCACTGCAACACACTTTCAGATTTGGAAATTTTAAATTTCCAAACCAGGCACGTATTTAGTATTATTTGAAAATAAGATAATTGTTATATAGTTATAATTGTTATATAGTTGCATAGATCTCACCCATGTTCGCCTCCTCAATCACACTATCTTGTTCATTCGTAAAAATAAAAATTTTCGACGTTGATTCGTAATTAATTTCATTCACTCGCGATAAAATATGCGCAAAAATTAACGTTGCTAAACCGCCCGTTAGATATGCAACCTTCATAACAAAACCCTTTACACCTCGTGGTGAATGCACCTAAAATTATGTGCAAGCTTTTCACCCGCCTATGCGCGTTGTTTTCGTTTGCTGCTTCTGACCAGCAAATGGCCGTTCTCTACATTGTCCTAGTCTTCTTTTGTTTCACTCCACACTCTGCCAATAATGAAAATCCCCGATATGAGGCGACTTTATAGTCTATATCGAACTTCAAAACTGCTAATAATCATCGATTCACTCGAGATAAAGCGCAAACACATTCTAACTTAATAATGTATGCCCGGGTGTCACAATACTACCACTAAGAAACAAAACTAAGCTGATGTAACTCTTCTTCCGAGGAAATACTACCGACACTCACACATTTCGAGAGGGAATCGGTTGTATTCACTACGGCTTACACAATGCACGCGGAGATTTTATGATTTCACTGTTAGTTCAAGTGAAATAACGAAGTATTGTTTGATTTTTTTTATCGCGAAAACGACGCAGCAAAAACAAAACACGTCAGTTTCGAAGCACGGCTTGCTCCCCCCACTCTGTTCTGGGGGGGGGTTTTTTTTTTTCCAATTTCACATATGTTTCAAAATTGTATCATAGAGCTTCTGGGCACTTGATTTCACAGGCCTGATTTGAGTCCCTTTTGAGTTTCTTCTGCATCCGGTGTGTCTTGAGTCCATGTCGCTCTTTTGCACGCATCACGTTAGACGTTCAAGTCCCTATCTTTTTCGCCACATCTCGAACGGAAGCCGATGGTTTCTGCCTTATAGGCATCCCTGATCTTCTTGTCAATAGCAGGACACACAGGACCGGATTTCTGACCACTCTTCGGTGCATCTTCAAAAGTACATTGTTCTCCATATTTTCTAACTGCAGTTTGTACCGCTCCGACGCTCACGCCCTCTTCCTTGGCCAATTTTCTTAAAGAGATTCCACGTACAGTGTACCACTTGTGCACGATACGTTTTCTCTGCACATGAAACGTCGAGAACTGGTGTTAGCTCGAAAATTTTTTTTTGAAAAATATAATCGACTTTCTGGGACTTAGCCAATTTTTGAGATGGGGGAGTGAATTCAATTTTACTTGAATGATTTGAATATTTGAATATAAAACTGCTGAGATATTCATGGCAATAGCATTGAAACATATCTTATATCATCGTTGGCAACTGCTAGCATATTATGTGTAAACTTTCATTAGGGTGGTTCGCTTATTTTCCACTAGGGTGGTCCTTTTTGATGAAAATTAAAAAAAAAACGAAAGGATGAGTTATGTCAGTGACATAACTGCAAAGTTGACGTAGGACTGCTTGTTGATGTGAAGAAATTGATGTCATCGAATTCATGAATTTCTACTATATTTTATTCAGTCTAAAGAACCATGAAACCCTGTGCTGTTGGTGTGTGAGGCTCCGGTTCTTCTTCCGCTATTGGTTCTTCACGAAAATTTATAGAAACTGCAGTTCGCCTCGAATTGACTGTTAATGATATTTTGTTTGTTAAATCAGCGCCAACATTAGATTGGCTTTCATAGTCATTGAACAAAAGGTCACAAATACAAATTAAGCACTCTTTAAGGAAGAAGAGCTTTATTTCTATCCGCTGATATATTCAATTTGAAGGAATTGTATACAACTTCCGATAAATTAGCAGACAAAGTGTTTGTTTACAGAAGCAGATTCTTCCTAATCAAATGTTGAAACTAAAATGTCCAACGTGCTTGTAAGTGTGAAATGGATCCTGTGATTACGGAGGGAACATGGTTCGCGATTGAAATGTTCTTATCAGTTTTCTTGGCTGCATGACAGCCTGAGTGTTTGGCGGCACGTGATACTACGATACAAATAGGCATTTACACCGTTTATAACTCGAGATTGTACAGACTGAAGATTGAACATATACCCAAAAGTTGAAAAGGTGGTAAAAAATGCAATTGCAGTTTATACTATCATATCATGAGAAATCCGCATGATTCAGAAAAGGCAATTTTGCCCATTTTGATTCACAAAGCGTTTTATAGTACAAATGAAGCCATGCAAGTGTGTGCAAGCGACTGGCAAGCAAAAATAGCTCGAAACAAATTTATCGCTGTAGGATCCTTATTCAATCATCACCAACATATCAATATTCAATATGGATGAGTCGATATCACAAAATGTCGCAACTCTATTGGCCACTGTTATATTGCCGCCGTCAATTGTTCTATTTTAGTTCTCACTGATCATCGACAAAGCGTTTTATGAAATAAACAATGCCATGCCATGCAAGTTTGTTAGCGACAGGTTGCACATAGCTTGGTAGAAAATATGTCCATTTGCTTCATTTCTGTACCCTGAATTCCTCGCCAAGTGAACTAACTGTAGGGTTTCTATTCCCACATACTTACCTTGTCAAAGTGGCTAATTGGTTGCCATCAAGAGCCGCCGCGCTAGCGGTCCTGGTCTGTATCTCGATCTTGATGTGCACATTTTATTTTTGTGAGCCATCTGACATTCGAACACTCATCTCTTACTCAACAACTAAATATCACTGCGAACAATCTCACGCACACGTTCAATTTTTCATTGCGAATTGCTGTTGCTGCGTTGCCCACAACTAATGTTAGATTTTTCATCCAACTTACGATCAATAGCAAAAATGGAACAAAATCAAGCGAAATTGTATAACAATCTTACTCTATTAGTTTGGGTGTAGAGCGAATTACGAAGAACTTAACCTAACACCAAGTAGACCAGTTTAGACATTTTCGTTTTGCAAAAAGTTCCACTGGTTGGAGCGGGAATCGAACCCTCAACTTCATGACAACAACCGCATGAACGACGGGCGACGTCGCTAACCACTTGACCACGAAGATGATGTGGGCGATTGATTTGGCCATTTTCTCCGGGACGCGGCAGTTTAAGCAACGCCATGTTGAGCCGGTGCGTGGTAATGAACATTTCGATGAGTTCAAGAGAAATTTCAATCAAACATACTCTTTAATCGGTAAATTGATTTGGTTGTCCTGAAAAGGACAGATTTTAGTTGTTTACGGAGGGATGATTTACGTCAGCGTCGACGTCGGGCTTCTTCCGCTTGCCTCGTCTAGCGGACGTGCCAGCCACGTCTACTCGATTTCCAGCATCAGGGCCAAAAACTCGGAACATCTCGGAAAAGCGCTTTTTTATCACGAGAGCGGGATACACACGTCTGAACGTGTCGATGATCCAATAACGAATGATTACTATTATTCTTCTTTATTGTTTTCACGGGAATGCCAGGCCTGTTTTATATAATGGCATATATCATAACATGACGAGAAGGGGGTTCTCAACGAAGGCAATGCAAATCAAATTTTACAAAAGGGGACGGGCCTCAGTTGTTACGCCAGACAGCAGCGTGGAAATAAAATCATTAGTCTTCATTAGAGCGACAGGGGTTTCGGAGGTTAAATTCGCATCTTTTCTACTCAGGCAACAGAAAAACTGCCCTTGTCAGGGCCTCAGAACCCTATCCCCAGAGAGTTGAGATTTAGACACACTTGCTTCTGAAACTGCATAACAATAGTAACAATACAAACAATAGTTTGTAAATATTGGCCAGAAAAATTATAACTCACATTTTAAAACTACCTGCAACTAACCTATTCTATTATCTGCAACTAATCCACTATGAACCTATGCACAACAAGAACAACAATGAAGCTAACCTACCCCCTACACTGAATATGTGAAACACATAATTGGTCTGCCGTGTTGCAGTTCGGCTCAAATTAACTGTTAATATTTCGTTTGTTGAATGTCCAACGTGCTTGCTAGTTTTAACCTGGCAAATAGAGATTTATATATGGATACTAATAAAAAAAATTGCTCCTTATCTCCAGAACACTTCTTTTCAAGCAACGCCATGTTGAGCCGATGCGTGGTGTAATGAAAATTTCAATGAGCTCAAGAGAAATTTCAATGAAACATACTCTTCTTTAGTTGGCAAATTGATTTGGTCGTCCTGAAAAGAACGGATCTTAGTTGTTAACGGAGGGAACATGGTTCGCGACTGAAATTTTCTTCTCCGTCTTCTTGGGCAGCAGGACGGCCTGAGTGTTTGGCAGCACGTAATACTACGATAAAAATTGAAATTTGCAACGTCTTTCACTCGAGAGTGTACACACTGAACATTGACCATAGAGCGAATTACAACGAACAACTTAACCTAACACCCAGTGGATTAAACTGGACATTTTCGCTTTGCAAAAAAGTTCCACCGGCTGGAGCGGGAATCGAACCCTCACTTCATGGCAATGAACGACGGGCGACGCCGCTAACCACTTGACCACGAAGATGATGTGGGCGATTGATTTGGCCATTTTCTCCGAGACGCGGCTTTTTCAACGCCATATTGAGCCGGTGCGGGGTTATGAAAATGTCGATGAGCTCAAGAGAAATTTCTATCAAACATACTCTTTAGTTGGCAACTTGATTTGATCGTCCTGAAAAGGACGGATTTTAGTTGATAACATGGTTCGCGATTGAAATTTTCTCCAGTCTTCGTGGGCTGCAGGACACCACTCTGTGAAATGGTCACACCGGAGAAAAGTTTGTTCAGCTCCTCGTCGTTGCGGATGGCTAGCTGCAGGTGACGTGGATGATTCTTCTTTGTCTGGTCTTCTTGTGTTCACGGGCGGCGTTTTCTACCAACGTCCTCCGCAAGCACGTCTGTCGCATGCGGATGCACAGCGAGAACTGATGATTGGTCGGTCGTCCCCACATGTTTGATATTCGCTGGCACGGTAGCTGTGGAAGTATGAACCAATCAGAGCGAGGCGCAAACATGATGTCATTTTCGACCAATAGCGTTGTGCGTTTAGACATGTTTCTTCTATGTACATTTTAATTAGTTTAAACAATCATTATGAATTAAGTTTGCCACAGGGATTCAGCTTTGATGTTCTACTTTACGAATGAAATACTTATCGTAAAATTTCTGTGGGCCAGAGAGGAGATATTATCGTTCAAAGTCTCCAAACCCGCGTAACGTTTGCGATTTCAGAAAATTTAGAACGGCGCCCCTATACAGGAATAGAAAAGAGAGACGTAAGTCCTACGTCAAAATTAAAGAAATCCAAAATTGTTGACATATGATTTAATTTTTCATCAGGGGGGCCCCCCCTTAATAATCAAAAGGCGGAACACATTATTCATGGGCAAAAAAGTCAAACTTTGACCCCCCCACAACAATCCCTGACCCAATTTCCCAGGGGATTTTTTTGAAGAGACAAAACTTTTGAGCACTACTGTTTTTTGAATTTCGAAAAGTCGGTTTTGGCTGTCACCCTATGGTCTGTATCCACATTAATCCGGACACCTTCAAATCATTGTAACTTTTGAAATATTGCACGTAGGAACGAAAAATTCCACTGTGGTATAGCTGATCTATGATGAAAAAGACTATGGTTGATGTTTACATTTCATGTTTAGTGTTCAAGATGGCGACGAAAGAAAAACAAGTGCGTGAGCGAATTTTGTACGGGCGTACGGCAAATCCTGACTTGTCAATACGGGACCTTGCAAAAACATTGGATTTGCCTAAATCCACTGTTCACGATGTGCTCAAATCATTTTCGGAACGTTTGACGGTGGAGAGGAGACCGAGAAGTGACAAAAACATTGGACGCGCTGATCCTGTCATGGACCGAAAGGTGAAAAGGATATTAACGAAAAACCCAAATCTCTCCATTCGAACGGTGGCTCGTAAAATAGAGATGTCGCCTGGTTTTGTCCAAAAATCAAAACAACGTTTGGGACTTAAGTCGTATAAAGTAAAAACAGTTCCAAATCGCAACGACAAACAGAACTTGGCAGCAAAATCACGGGCTCGACGTTTGTACTGCGAATATTTGACGAAGTTTTCATGCGTTGTTATGGACGATGAAACTTATGTCCTGGAGGATTTCAAGCAGCTTCCAGGGCTGGCTTTTTTATTCTGCTATGGCCAGAAATGCTACAGCTGAGCATTTCAGAACGAAGAAGGCATCGAAATTTCCCAAAAAATACCTTGTGTGGCAAGCAATTTGCACGTGTGGCAAAAAGAGTAAATCTTTCGTCACTACAGGCACAATCAACAAGGAGATCTATCAGAAAGAGTGTCTGCAGAAGCGATTGCTACCCTTCATCAAAAGTCACAAAGAAAAACCTTTGTTCTGGCCCGATTTGGCATCATGCCACTATGCTAAAACTGTGATGGAGTGGTACCAAGCAAATCAAGTGAACATTGTACCAAAAACCTCAAACCCGCCAAATCGCCCAGAGCTACGACCAATCGAGAGATATTGGGCTCTGATGAAGCGGAAGCTTTCTGGAAAGAAGCAAGGAATCAAAGACATCAAACACTTCCAGCAAATTTGGACAAAGACGGCTTCTACGATTTCTGAAGTGTCTGTACAAACCCTAATGGACGGAGTTAAGCGCAAAGTTCGAAAATTTTATGCAAATACCGAATAACTATGTTTTGTCTTCACGAATTGTTAAAACACATCCCATGAATCTGAAATAAACAACTTCGACGGAAATATAATGCGAAATTTATGTTTTATTCATGTTTTGAGGTGTCCGGATTATTGCGGATACAGACCTTACTGAAGGCGTACAATGCGAAAAAGGTGCCCAACCGTGATGACAAGCAAAATTTCACTGCAAACAGTCGTGCGAAGGAGCTTTACACCAATTTTTGCAAACATTTTCTTGTTGCATAATGGACGACGAAACATACGTACACGAAGACTTTTAACAGCTTCCGGGTCTGGCTTTTTTTACGCCGGCTCATTGAGATCGACTGGCCCTGCTACAACAAGCCATCACTTAGGCTATTCTCTCGGGGTAACCTGCTGAGGATAGTTCTGCAGACGTAGGTAATCCTCTCACTAATGGTGGGTTCCTATCACATCAAAATAATCATCAATATAATCATAACCTTCATCATTATCACAATTTTTATCAGCAGTAGAATGTTTTATGTAAGCGGCAAAAATAAATTATACGTTAAATATACACATTCCTAGAATGGAAACAGTATCGTTTTACGAAAACTTTGTGGATTAAATGTGTTTATAAACTGCACAAAATAAAAACCGCTTGAATGCTCAACCGCTCATTTGCTCTTTCACCCACGACCAAGATTGACTGGAAAAAATGTGGTTAACTCAAAATGTGAACTGTAGCTTATCAAGTATCATCTATCCCACGAAAACCTGCTACGGTCTCGTCAGCGAATGCTATTTTTAAAATTCATATGAAATTTGCTCTGCGTGCTATGAAAAGTTTGAACAATGCTTGTCGGTGTGTTTGCAGTTAAACGGTTCATGACAAGCAGAGCAAACCAATGTAACCGGAAACGAGATATATTTGGTTTCCCTCAGAACACATCGAACGTAACGAACCAAAACCAGATGTTTATTTCCTCCTGTCTGTTTTGGGTAGGTACTGAATGAATGAAGGAAAACACTCTAAACCGCTTTAGAATTCTCCATCAGGGGTCGATGTATCTGGATCGCGATTGATTGATTGTAACTTAACGGTTTCCCACTAACCACGATTGGAATAATTAATATGATTTTACGATTTGTATATGCGATGGAAATTTATAGCGGCTTCCCGGTGGATTCGTTTGAGTTTTAGACTTCGGTTTTTTTTTCTCTTGAAATGAATGGAAAATGATCAACCATCTAAAACTAGTATGATCCAGTACATCGATGGGGATAAAAATTACTTTGTAGGGTAATTTGGGGTAATTTGGACACAGGTGCAATGTCTCGGTAACAGTTTTCCAGCTTTCTGTAAGTTCCTTACCTTTTGCCTCGGGCGACAAGTGGAAGGATTGCAAAAGTTAATAAAAAAAAAGATGATCGAGCATTCTACATAAAAGAAGTCTGTTAGTCGCAAACAAAGTGATGAAGTCAAGTGTTAACCCTCTAATGCCCAAATCTTTAATTTACATTCAAAAATAGATTACATTAGTTTTGTAATAAGAAGTCTGGAAAACATATTGGGCGGGGGCACACAAAGTGTACATTGCTTTTGCTCCCCCGCCCAAAAAAAAAATCGGTAGTTGATACAATTCCCACGATGAATTAATGCGCTGCCTCCGTAAAAACACCACTTTCGCTTTCACCACAGCAAAAACCGCATGTGATTCATCAAACGGTTTTTATACTTGTTTGTTTTGACCCGGATACGATATCGACCAATGAGCCCATCTGCCATATCAACACCTCCCATATGGCGAAGTTTTTAACATTAAAACACATACCCTGGAGCGTAGGTAAGCCAGCACGGTTAGTGTTGTGTAGAAATTATTGCAATACATTATGTGATTTCTGAAACCCGGAAGTATTTTTGATAGCCGCACCACTAGATTTACTGCTGCCCCCCAATCGGGAGTTCCCGGTAACACCAAGTTGTCACCAGCTGCGCGGTAAACCTCACGAAAATGTACGAAAAGCCATACGAATCGGACAAAACAAAAAGCTTAAAACCTGATTTGGGGGGTTTGTTTGCCAAGTACTGTCGAATAAGTGCCTTCATCTTGGTGGCACACATCTGCTTCTCTACGCAAAGATGTTTAAATTTATAATTAAAATGTTCAATGGCGGGTCTGATTTTAAATAATTTGGCAAAATCCTCTGAAGTCTTAACAGGCATGGTGTCATTGTCGTTAAAGTGTAGGTGTCGGTGAATTTCATCGAATCTGTTTCGTGTCCTTGTGTTTTGGATGGGCAGGAATGCATTTTTAATTTTATATTATCTCACACTTGGGAATCGGTAAACAGAGATGTAAATAAGAATTCCAAATTTTTTTTTTATTTCCAAAGCTTTTGTAGAACAATTGGTCGTTATATATGTTTGCTTCGCAAAAAGGTTTGTCTAACCTCCTATGTGCTCCAGGATGCCATCCAGAAAGTATGAGAAGCTTCTTAACAGTGTGTTCATTTCTTTAAACTATTCCAGGTCGGAAAAAAGGTCCAAAAGTACGTCTGATTCCGGAACGACCAAAGTTCCTTTAGGCCACTTGATGTTCTTGAATACTGAAGGCTTAGGGCATCTTCAACGGCGATCCAAATCGTGAATTGGATTTATTTTTCTAGACCAAACGCAAAATCATCGCTGCACCGGTATTGTAAACTTTGTTTTATACTGGATCTATTTTGCATCATTTTAAAACTGGTATATGTTTTGATCTATTCTTGCATCAATTGGGAACAAGAAAAATACCGTTCCAAAACACTACACGCTACTAGATAATACCAATTATTGAGTAAAATTTCAGCTTTTACTAAACAATAACTCAATTTTATTGAGTATATTCTGAGGTATATTTGTGAGACGAAAAGTAACCGTGGTTGCTGCATGTGATGCTGGCGGCGGACAAAGCCGGGGCTAGTGAATTGCCTTTTCGTTTCATTCCTAAATAACGAATGCTTGTCTTAGTTTTTTTAATAGCCACTGCATTTTCCGGAAAACGCTGACTAGATCGAAATGCGGAGGTTCCGAGATTCCGAATAGTATTTCGATTGCTCGGAAATGAAAAGTAATGAAGTCTCTAAAGTAAACAATCGGTTTATTGATAGATTGGCCATGATAGGCACTTGCAAATAGCTCCTACAGATACATTTTGGAGAAGCCTCTAGTTGACTCTAGTTGTTGCATAATGTCCAGGAACACCTCCCTTGGCATGCGGAAACGCAGAAAGCGCTTCTCGTTGTAGGTTTGCGTGTCGCTAAAGTAGTCCTGGAACGGCTTCTGATGACAGGAACGGAAATCACGTTCGACGTTGGGGCGTCATCCAGGACGTGACCCTCTTCATTTCGACTCTTGTTTATCCGCTGCCAAACTACAAATCAGCATTATCTAATATCATTTTAATGAAATGTATGCATTCACACACTCACCTTCAGCCAAACGAATGAATAAATATTCCTTGTCGTCAGCTAACGACGCACTACTGGCATTAAACATTATTTGGTCAAACCAATCAATGGCAAAATGTTTGTGAAAAATCTGCGATCTCTGAAAAAAAAACCTCTGATCTCTGATGTTGAATGATCAACAGGATGACAGGTGTTTAACAACAAGAAATACAACACCGGTGCGAGGAACGCAAAGTTGGTCTATTTTAGCTAGTTCTATTCAAGTTTAGCTGATGCAAATCAAGTATAAGGTTGATTTAAAAATAGCCGGCCCTTGAAGATGCCCTTAGGATCAATTTCGTCCGCAGCTCCAGTGAATGTTCCAGGTCTCACGATTGGGTTCAACTTCCCTTTGCTGATCCTGGAATCCTTATCAATGTCCTTCCTCGTTTTTGACGTAGACTAAGTCTTACGGGAAGGGTAGGGTGTCAATTGAAAATCTAAAAATAAGCGATCGTCACAAAATATTGTTACAAATTAAACGCTTATAACTTAATAAATGCTGGATAGATTTTCAAGGTGTTTACATCAATCGGTTGGAAATGTTTTCGCGTATCAATCCATTTATCAAACATTATCCGTTAAAAATTTAAAGCTATTGAAAACAACCAAAATATATGGTAGGAAATTTACTAAATGCACTGTACTGTACTATCCCAGATTTCAAATGTAATCAAGGGAGGTCTCATATGCAGCAGTGAACGATATAAAACGGGTACACCTTCGGAATTTTAATTATTAGTTTCGCAGTACTGGAGCTGGGCAGACCAAGAAACCATCGAGGATCAGCAGTTGGCGATGGCATGAGCTCTGGAACCAACCTCGATGGCACGAAGCCTCTAGTGCGGAGCGGCAAAGTGCCAATTTGGATTTGGCAGCTGGTGGTGACACGTACCATAGAAGCTGCAGTAGTGACCAACCAGTAGACAGGTAGCTGATTGCTCTGCAGGCTGTTGCTAGCAAGCCCTTGACTAGGCAACCGTTGCTATGCAGCCACTAAATTGCAGTGGTGTGCTAGGCAGTCGGTTGCCCAAGCCGGTGAAGATTTGTTGCCAGCCGGTGGGCGTCACCACGAGGAGCTAAATGAGGTGTCTAAGTTTGTGTGTGTGATATTCTTGGTAGCCATCTTTATCTAAAGCACAACGTGCAAGGCAGAAATAACCTGCTTCGTGAAAACATCGAGAAGGATTCAATTCTTATGTGGATTATTTCAAATCCGTCCTTTTCAGGACGTCCAATCCAATGTTGAGAGAGTTTGTTTAATTTGAATTTATTTTTCCAATTGGCAGAGAGCAGTGGCTAAATCAATTGTAGTTTTCTTCTCGTCGCATACCTTGTTTACATTAGTGAAGTTGTTTACATTAATGAATATCAAAGCATTTTGAAAATCGAACGTTCATTCTTCTGGTTACGTTTGTTGTCAAGAGTTATCATTTGATTTTCGCATGGAACATATAGGTAGTCAATGTTATGTTACCTGAAAATCCTCGCTTCTGAAACTAACGAGCATGACTGTTATCAAGATTGCTTAAAATACATATTAGAGGCTTATTATTGAACTTTACAATTTGCTGACGATCAGTTAAATATGACTCAATCCAATTGAGCAGTCTCATCTCAATTCCCATTTTTCAAGCTTGGAAATCAATCTTGGAAAATCTAGTCTATCACACGCTTTGCTCAGTTTCCAGCGAACAAGCAAACGGTGAAGTTTATTCCGTCCGCCCTAAGTTTTTTGCATCGCGATTTCAAAGTGCAGTTATTTTTCTCGGTATTTCCCAAGGTGAAGCCGAGTTTTAAGTTTCCGAAGAAGAAATCGTTCAGTTTAATCAGTGCAACAACGTGATTCATTGCAATTGGCAACACATTATCATAATGCACCGCATACAGGGTGCGGCAGAAAATAATGCGAAAATGTTCAAGCTTGAGTATTGGGTTAATTCGTGTAGCTAGTGACTAATTTCTGTCGAAAGTGTATTTGGGAGATTGTTTCATCTGTAGGATCTCCAGCCCATAAGCTAGCAAAATGGCTCGTGAAAGAATTTCAAGGTATCTCCGAGCAATTCCCAACAAGCTCAGTTCGTAACTCTCAGGACTTCGTACAACATCTTCTTTCATCAGGTCATATAAATGAAAATGAAGTAATGGTATCTTTCGACGTCACCGCCCTTTTCCCTAGCGTACCGATCAAGGACGCGATTTACCTTCTAGAAGATTGGCTTTTAAAACAAGGAGATGATACAGCCTGGAAGCAAAAGGTGCGATTGTACCTTAAGCTCACCCGACTTTGCATGGAAGAGAACTACTTCACTTTCAGAGGTTCTTTCTATAAACAACTAAAAGGAGCCCCTATGGGAAACCCTCTATCCTCATTCCTCTGTGAACTGTTTATGGCAAATCTAGAAACCATCCTAAAAACGGAGGGATTACTTCCAACTCGTTGGTGGAGATACGTCGACGACATCTTCGCCGTAGTTAAACAAGAGGATCTACCCCTAATTCTTCAAGCAATCAACAATCTCCACAAAGACATCAAGTTCACTCATGAAATAGACAAGGATGGAAAACTGGCATTCCTCGACCTTCTAGTAGTGAGAGAATCATTGTCATCATCGTCTTTAGAGTTTGAAATTTTCAGAAAACCCACAAACACCCAAAGAGTCATCCCTTACACTTCAAACCACTCTTTCCAACATAAAATGGCCACTTTCCACCACATGATCCACCGAATGTTGACCCTTCCTCTCAATGAAACCGGAAAAGCCAAAGAATTAGCATATATCTCGAAACTGCTAGACTCAATGGTTACGAAAAGAGGACAATTCAAGCTGCCATAAAAAAAAAGGAAAAACTTCTTCATAGGAAATCACAAACAACCCTTTCCGATTCACCTGAACCCCTGAAACGTGTGTCTGTCCCCTTCGATAAAGATATTACACAAAAGCTGAAAACTCGACTAAGGGAATTTAGCTTGGACTTAGTTTTCTCTAGCAGGCACAATCAATTGGCATCGTTGTTAGGCTCCACCAAAGATTCAGTAGATGTATAAGCAGAGCAGGGGTATACAAAATTAAGTGTAAACACTGCAACAAAATGTAAGTAGGTCAAACAAAGAGAACCTTGGCAACAAGGTTCAAAGAGCATCTAGCGGAGGTAACTAAGGCTGTCAAACAGACTGACAAAGGAATTTCACATAATTTCAAATCGACAGTTGCAGAACAAATCTTTACGGAAAATCACGACATAACGACAATGACATCACAATCTTACGGACTACCTCTACACCCTGGAAATTAGACGTCGCAGAAAGCTTAGAAATCAACAAACAACAAAACACAAATCTACTAAACAAAGACCAAGGTAACGGGTACACATGGCTCTTAAACTTAATACCTAAACGACATCAAAGCCGACGCAGTGGAACACCCGCTGCTACGGAATAATCAGGTTAGGTATAAGGAAAAGGCAAGGTAGATATCAAGCATAATATTTGTTTTGGACTCAGGATAGGTTAGGCACAACAATGTTAGCTGTAGGTACAAGTGTTTGTATTTAGAAAATAGGATAAATACGGCAGGTGGCGAAGGTTTTCTTTCAGTCGAGTATTAGTACACGACACTGAAGAAGTCTGCACATTGTAGACGAAATACGCGTATCTGTCTGTCTGTCTGTCGTATAAGCAATAAAGGTAGTTGGAATTAAATGGAAATTACTAGTCATTCTTCATATTTTCTAGTATTTGTTTATGTTTAAGTGCTGCATCCAAACATTCTAATTGTTTTATTGCAAATTCGTCAAAATGTTCGCGAAAGAAGTGATCACCAGTTTGTTGCTCGCCCAGAAGAAGCCGAAAGAGATTGCCAAGGTGGTAGGGTGCCATTTGGCAAAAGTCCCTACAGGATGGTCCTAAGCAGCGGAAGCCGGGAAGCGGACGTCCACGCTTTGCACGCACGCCGAACGTGATCAAATCGGTCCGTGCAAAAATTGCTCGCAACCCGGTGCGTTCCCTGAGAAACTTGCAAAGGAAGCCAATATTTCGGAGAAATCCATGCGGAGAATCATCAAAGAAGACCTGCATGCATCTGTCAGAGCCAGAGTGAAACGCCACTTGATTACGGACCGGGTCAAGGAACTACGAGTGACTCGTTCCAAGAGATTGCTTTCCTTGTTGACGAAGGAAAAAAATGATAATCCTGTTCACCGACGAAAAGCTTTCCAGCATCGATGCTGTGGCCAACAGCCGCACGGTTCACTTCACCGCAGAAAATGGAGAACGTTCCGGAAAAAGTGAAATTCAAATTTCAAACTAAACATCCGGCTGGTGTCATGATGTTTGGCTTGGTGGCGTCCAACGGTTTGAAAATGCCGCCTGTTTTCATTGATGCTGGAGTTAAAATCAATACCGAAGTGTATATCGGTATTTTAAAGGGCCAAGTGCTTCCCTGGGTGAAGGCCAACTTCACCAAGGACCAAAACGTTGTTCTACAGCAGGATGGAGCGCCGTGTCATACGTCCAATTGAAACCAACAATGGTTGAACGATAACATGAAGTTTTGGCCGAAGGATTTGTGGCCCCTTAGCAGTCCAGATCTTAATCCGTTGGATTATTCGATTTGGGCATATGTTGAAGCACGAGCCTGCAAAACATCACACCCTAGTGTGAAAACCCTGAAGTCAACCAAAACACGCAAATGGCAGTCAATGTCGGAGGACTACGTCTGAAAGGCAGGCTCTGGCTTCCGGCGTCGGCTCGAGAATGTTTTTAATAAAAATGGAGGACACATTGGATAAATTTTTTTAAAAGGACTTTATAAAGATAACTGCACTCGAAAATGTTGATATTATTGCTTTAATTAGTTGAAAATGGGATTTGAAAGAAATAGAACAAATTTTCGCATTATTTTCTGCCGCACCCTGTATACAACACAAATGATTCGGTATAAAATGATAAGCAAATAATCTTTTAATTCTCAATCTACATTTCTTCATAAAAATAGATACTTCCACAACATTGATGTAAACATAGCTGAGTGATGTTGATGTAACATTTGTCAAGAGTGCTTCAAAGTTCAACATAAAAAAAAACCCTGTTTCAACTTGCCCCGGTGTCTTACATTTAACTTTTTCGGCACGATGGGCCAACAACGGATGATAAGGCCAATATACTTCGCTACCCTATGACTTGTGCTGTAAATAATGTATAAACGTTTACCACTTGTTGCATGAATAACAATTGTGTGCTCCTGTCTTGCACCTTTGCTTGCAACACTGGCTGGCTTGTGGTGATGCAGTTTGTTGTTGGTATGAAGTGGTGATCAACCTTAAAATCTCTTTGGTGTAGTACCAATGCAAGGAGATTGTTGTGTCCTCTTTTTGCACTATATCAACTACACTGGAATGGAATTTCATTTCCCAAAGAAGAATACGCTCTCTCATTGTTTGAATGTTTTTTTGTCAAGTTGTCACTTCTTATTGAAGCTTTCATTACCTTCCTGTGTTTCCGGTGGTCCTCTTCAGATGCAAGTTAATAATCCACTGGTATGTAGTCAGAATGTTGTGTATTCCTTAGTTCTTCACTGCTCTGGACTATTCAATAAATATTTTCCAAATAGAAAATAGCTTTTGTTAATATTCCAAAGCATACACCTTATTTTTCACTTCTCTTTAGTTTTCAAAATTTCATCAACATTACAGCGTAATTTTCACACTCATATCGCGTGTGATGAAATCAACAGTTTCCTCACAATCGAACAACTTTTTTGGTACCTTTGTATTGACGTAAGAACAACACCTTTTTCCATGTTTAAATTTAGCCGCGCCACGTGCACTTAAAATCTTATTCATGAACCACATTCAACTCCCGGATCAAACGATAGTAATTTCATTCACTTCACAGACTAATACTTGGGGGGTCGTCTGTATCGCTCCAATATGATTCACATAAATTGTATCCTTCGTTGCTGTAATACCGCTTCAATGCTCCTTGGGATACTTTTTTCGCTCATTCAATAGGCTAATGATTAGCATTATGCATCACATCCTACAACTCGGTAAAACTCTATCGATGTTACACCCGAATTATAAAAATCCTTCACTTCTTTGGCTAACTCACCGAGTAGCATTACTTCACCAATAAAAAAAAGGCCAACGCGCGCGACCGGAGGCCTATCCACTTCGCAATCGGGAGTGTTTGATTTTCAACTACCGGTCACGATGCCGGTCGGGAACCAACTGACGGGATAAAGACTACGACCTCCATACCGGTCTCTATGAATGAACAACAACGATGTGCTGCTCCAGACTGTAGGGTAGCAGCGGTTGGTCGGAGGGGAGGGGGGAGTTTTTCCGCCGCCTCTCACCCATTTAGGTTCATGAAAAGAAGGAAGTCTGCTCGTTTCATGATCCTCATTGTTGCGCTGCAGTGAGAGACTGGAAAATGCAAGCTTGGGAGAGGCTGATGGCGCAACTTTCCAACAGAGGGAGTGAACTGTTGGAGAGCGGGAGAGAAAATGTTCGGCGAAAATTTCGGGTGAAATCCACGTGCTACTTCCAGTAACGTGTGTGGCGGAATCGAGATTTATTATTTGTTTACCACCGAGCAGTCACTGTGTGAAGAATGTTAGGTGAAATGCTCCGCAAACTAATTGAAATTAGGACCGAAAATCACACGAGCTTACTCGGTCGCCGTTTGATTGGATTATGAGCAAAAAAGTTCTCTATTACTACTACCGAACATGCACTAGAACTGTTTCCTATCATGCTGATAAAACTTAATTATTTTCTCTCCCAGGCCAATGCGTTAATTAATTTGTTTGCCTTCATAAATCAGTTAGACCTCGGAATATTTCGGCGCTGCGTGGTTTCTAGTTTCATCTAGTTCTAATGGGACCAGCTGATGTTAATAAAATTGGATCTCTATCGTTAACTGCACTGTCCTATCCACCGAGGAGGTGGGAATAATTAAACTACAAATATTGATCAAAGCATAGTTTTGGGTTCATGTTGATTGGAAAGCAGTACAGATAATATAAACAATGGGAACGTCCATAAATTCTGTCATGTGAATTTTTGAGAGGTGAATTTTGGAAGCTGTTAGAATTCATACAAACGTTGTGTGATGTTCATACAAAATATGTGACAATGGGGGTTGGGAATTTCTGCGTCAAGTATTCAATGACCGGTCCAATTTATGCGTCGACAATATGAGAAGCCGACATTGATTATGATTCTCATTGCAGGAAATTTACGTAGTAACCAAGTTTATAAACTACAAATATTATAAGTTGTAATGTTAATAATTGCACCACCCCGTTTTATTCTATTGTGTCTTTTACAACACGATTTTATATAATTTTTTGAAGCAAATAATAATACTAATAAAAAAAGTTGATGTTAATAATTTTTATTTTATCTATCTCTTTTCTATAGTTGTGCTGGCAGCAATACTACAAAAAAAAAATAGTATTGTTTTTTTGAATCAAACCTGCCCTCTTCATTACTCTGTCCAAAAAAATAGTTTGGTTAACCAAAGATTTTTTTCTTGTTTTTTATTCCCCATTGATAGAATCCATCGAGGTTGTTTTTTTAGATTTTGCCTTAGTACATGCTGATGTAGCATTAGTATCGGATTTCGATTTATGGTCAGCGTAGTGAGAGCTTTGGGCTTGAGGAAAGAAAGCAAGCCGAGGAGCAGTTCATTGCTATTGATAGGAAAAGGGTGAGCTTGTTTTTGTGATCCCTACTCCCATCACCACACTAGAACAATACCAAAAGAAAGTTATTATTAATGGACCACTGACTTGTACTGACCAAGCGTCTCGCCCCCTCGCCTCTCCTTTGTTTTTTTGGTTAATGCGAACGCGTTCGCCCCGAACACGTACTTCACACACAAAAACCCACAACCTACACGATCTTGATCACAATTGTAAAATGATGCCATGGCTTCAAGCCTCGAACCCCAAGAAGGAATAGAACAACGCGATCTTTCTCTCTTCTCAGAAAACACCATAAAAAACAACAGAGGAGTCCCCCATCACTGCCGTCCCGAGCAAAGGATTATACCAAATTGATAACAAGTTCTAATACCAGGTTATCATTTTTTTATCACTGAATATGTTATCATTGAGGCTGAATAAACAGCCAAAATAACAGAATGAATAACAGAAACATACTCTTTGAATATCATAATAATAACTTATTTTGTTATCACTGCAAACAATTTGATAACAAATCCTGTATTGTATGTAAATTAACTGAAATAGTTTCAAATTATGTTATCAATTTGAAATCAAATTTTCATGCTAATAACTGAAAAAAATATTTTGATTAAATTTGATATTTATAATTATAATTTACAATTCAGCTTATAACGTTCATAAAAAAAATGTGTTAAAAATGATAACATATGATAACAAAATTTGCCAATGGTGATAACTAAATGTGTTATGTGATAACAGCGAAAATCAAAACGATAACTGGGATAACAGAACTTGTTACTCATATGATATGAGCATGTTATTTTCCTTTGCTAGGGGTTGCGATTCACGATTACGATTTGAGGTTCAGAATGCCATGTTATATTGATATCTGACAATACCCTGAAAATCAGTCACCGGAAAACGATTTCTTGGAAGATCGGCTGGTATGTTCCTTCTTGGAATTAATCATATCTTGGAATATTTTCAATTAGAAAGTACCATTTTACGAAAGGTGCAATTTTTCGAAGAGGAAAATTTAATGTATGTATTAAAACTAAGCTTGGAAACTATCATATCGATCATTTGAAAGAAATTTATTCCAAAACTAAGGCTACCATAATTGGCAAAAATCCATTAAGTACGTCGCTTAGCATAAGGTTATTAGTCATAAGGTATTTTTCCCAAAAAATCCTTTGTTATAATGGTCAATTGAATAGAAAACAGTTATTTATTACTAAAGGGTCAATAGTCAGGACAATACAATTCATTCTATTCGTTGATAATAGTAGTTGTCCAAATTATGTTACATTCCTTCGAAGAACTGTATCGAAAAATATTGTCAGCTGAATACATCAGCTGTAATTATGCAGAGAAAAAACATGATTGTTGCAGTTAGCGTGAGAAACAATTCAAACATGTAAAATAATTTGTAGTTGCTATTATTAAGGATCCTGCATAATAAACTTGTTTTTGAAGCAAAGTTCTTGACAAAAATGGAAACCACTAAAGGGAAATCATTATAAAGCGTCCAGCTCGTCCACCAGCGCGTATGTCATCTGTGCTGACTGATATTATCGTAAACCATCATATCTAGCTCATATTCGTCATCGCTACACTCTATTCTTCGAGTCATCCCGATCCACACGGCGCGTGCAACAAGCACAATTAACATTTAAACGTTTAGCTTTCGGATAATTTTAAATATAAACTCAAGCCACTCATAATGTTATATAAATACGAATAATGTGAAAGACGCTATCTGATCCTACAGAAATATACTTCATGTTTATGTAAAAAATGAATGACCAAGCGGTGGGATTAACGGCTCACTGTGATCCGCGTCAGCCATATCCGCAGAAAGATTCCCTTCCAGTACACCTGCAATTGCTAGTTCAACATCGTTAGCTGCTTCTCTGTAGCTTTCATTCTCTTCAGAATCACCGTGTCCTTTTTTGAGCTCGTTTTCCTCTTCGTTAGCTGTTTCGACACAGTAAACATTCTGAACAAAGACAAAGATGAAGCTGTCCACTTGGCAGGCTTGTTTTAAAATATCCAGATTGCGTTTCATCGGATAGTGGTGCTGTTGATCGCACGAAGATCGGACCCAAAAGAGTTTCGTATAGAATGCAAGTGAATATTTCGGCTGATATGACACT
>JAHHFK020005443.1:15000-60618 GCA_024533555.2 Aedes koreicus | reverse complement strand
CAACGCAAGCTCTAGCCAATCCTATCTCTAAACAGCAGTTCAGCGATTGCAATACCAAACTCACCTCATCTTCTATTACGATTTCCAACCGATCGTCGTCCACGTCAAGGGGCACTGCTCAACATTGACGAAGAAATGGAAGAATTGGTGCGAGGAAAATATTGTAATGTCATGGTGGTACCTTGTGACATTAATCTTCCAAACTTTCCAGAGGTCTGACCGATCGAGAAATTTGTAGTGGGTCAAAATCGGTTCAAAACTGCAAGCAGAAGTGGACGAAAGCTTACAAAACCAGAGGAAAGAAGCTTGTCCAAGCCTTGATAGCAGGAGTCAAGTCAAAGGTCCGAAAGTTTGGGTGTAATGGTGAAATTTAAATCGATTATTGCAAAAGTGCATGTAAAGAAACATACTTTAGGAGAATAAATGTTGAGAAAAAGATTTGTTTGGATTTCTGTTAAACCTATAACGTTCGTGTGATGATACAAAGTTTATTTCCGGACACGCTTTATGCATGTATTGATATCACGAATTCATGATTTTATTTTGTTTTCGCTAAACTTCTACGAAACTACTGGTAGCGATTAAGAGGAGTGAAATTCCTTCATAGATTTGATATAAATTTCATAAAAATGCGATACGCTCGATCACGTTTACCGAAATATAATAAAATAATCATATGAAAAGGCTGTTCAGATTATCGTACTCTTTTGTTAACGAATCCGGGAACAGTTTCTTCTCCGTTTAAATTCTACCGAGCTGGCAATGTAAATGAACTCAGAGTATCATTCATTTCTGTTATATCTCTGTACTTGTACTTTGTCACAAAGCAATCGAATTGCGAAATGCGAAAATTGTTCGGCCTCAAATCAAATTACTATGGAGTAAACCACCAAAGTGACGAAACTGTCATCAACGACCTTCTCGTGGTGGATTTATGTTGTCTTCAAAATTGTTTTCTTTTCTTCGCATTGATAAAAAAGAACTTTTACTTCCCGCTATCGCCTACCCTGGAACCCTTCACCATCATCAGCCATATCATTTTCATCAGCAAACACTTTTTATCTGCCTTGCATTCCTCCCAATTGTCACCAAGAAATTGAAAGCATGACACTGGAACAATATTTTGACAGTTGTTGATTTTGTGGTCCTTCCGAAAAATCCAATCAGCACCCTGCATGCTCCCAACAAACAGAAAATCCCTTTAGACCCACGGGAACAACGGATTAGCAAGAGATCTGTTTACCTTCGGCAGCTGATCTGCACCTTCGCACTTTTTTCTCCAGCTACATTATCTACCTGATGAGCCCCGATTCGATTTCACTGGAAACTGAAACTGACGACCGACACGTGAAGTGATGCGTTGACTGACATTTATGATTGGGTGCGTTGGGATCATAAAAAGGTTACTCTTTCTTCACGTTCAATTATGTATCAAAAGGATTGCTCCTTTCCTGATTTATTGGGTCGATTTATTTTTCTGAGCATTCCTGCGGTTGTTCAAATTCTACGCACCAGATAATTCCCGCTCTTGATGCCGATCGATGCAATATACCCTCTCTTTGAATTCCTTTTCCCATTCCGAACTGCGCACAGGCAGATTCCTCCCATCGGGGAAGAAATTCCGAGAAATATGATCCTCGGAAGGGTATCAAATTAATTTAGTTTAGCCAAAACGAACATCGATGCGAAGACGACTAACGTGTGAAAGAAGAAAAAGAATCTGTACCAAATTTGTAGCTATAAATTTCGGGACCTGATTCTGCGTCCGACCTTACTGTAAGCTATGATTTTTGGTCGACCGTGTCGTAGATTTACGATGCGGAATAAATTAGACCTCGGGACCAATTAAATCGCATTGTGTCATTCGCCTCATTATCAGTGTCCAGCATCTGGAAATGGTGCTGGTGGGATTTATTTTTGTTTTTTTTTTGTTTCGATTCTATCTCGATGCCCATCAGCACTCTTCTGTCTTAAAGGCAGGTTGGCTCGGTTGAGCGGAGAGGTGCTGAGGAAGGCAACACGCAAAAATTCTCGATCAGCTCTTTTGTGTTTATCTCACCAGTAATCAAAACTATACACATAATTAAGTCATCTTCTCCTAATTCCAATCAATTATTATAACTAAATGCACGTTTCGACGACGCCTCCGCTAGTGGCGCACAGTTGGTGCGAAGGTTGGAATTCTGAGGGTAAAATTTGGTGAGCATAATCTTTTTCACCTTACGAGGTGAGTTCGGTTCGGCTTTTAGCATGTCAAGATAGAGTAACTCAACCCATTTATCCTCATTCAGGAGTGCCAAATCTAGAAGTCGCCCATTCACGTTCAAATTGTTCAAATTGTTAATTTGTTGAAGACCGCAGCCTACAGCAGACTCTACCAGGGCTAACTCTTGCTCAGATGAAGCATTAACGGGCCAACAAGAGTTCCAAGTGGGGAAGATTGCAATCACCAACCATCAGTACACGCCTGCGATTGCCCGCAAGATCAAGCATTTTCTGAACACAAGCAGAATGTTGTTCGTACAGAAGCGTTTCACTGTTAGGTGGGAGATAAATAGCACAAACATAGAGTTCTGAATTCGGCAACAGAATCCGAACGATGATCTGCTCTAGTCTTTCGCATTCAACAATATTGGCAGACGTACTGTGCAGCTCATTTCTCACATCAATCAACACCCGTCCTCCTCGTTGATAACAGTTCGTGTTTACATTTATATCACAGCGATAAATTGTGTATTTGTGTGCGAGTTCCGAGTTCTGAATATCATTGTAAAGCCAGGTTTCCGAGAAAGCGATGACGTCGTACTCATCATTGGACAGATCCAGAAACAGATTGTTTGCGAATGCTAATGAATACAAGCATATGTTCCGTGGTTCGCCGTGCGGCACAGCTTAGTCCTGATGGTAGCACATGACCGCTGGACGGCTTCCACATCAATTTTCCGGATGCTGCTTCTGATCCTGTTTATGAGTTGCTTCGTGGTCTTGGTCTTCCAATCACCCTTGTACACAGTGGAGCTCAAAAGACCAATAAAATCCTCTACAGGACGACACTGCGGCAGATTAGTCGAATTCCGGTCTTTTGGCACAAATGTTGTATTTCGTCTCTTCATGAACGTTGACGTCTTCTTCGCGTAGTGTGATGATGGTTTGTGCGAGTGATGTTTCTGAAGGAACGAGATGCGAATTTTCTGCAAACACTCTGTTTGTTAGACTTGCTGGTTGCTGGCCAAGCTACTGGATTTGAATCACGGCTCCGAAATCCCTTTGTCGGAAATCGCGATGTATAGCATCACTTTTTGTTCGAACTTGTGCTTGAATTTGTAATAAACCTTCGGAGGAGTTGTAGATTTTTCCTTGGTGTAGAAACAGTCGTTTCCGGGTATCTGGGACATAGACAGGTGAAAGTCGTCTAGAACGAAAGACTTTCCATCGTATTGCCGGATTATGCCCGCTGATTCGAGCGGAACCCCAACCTCTCCGTCCGAGATGTCGCAAAGAAGCTGGGAGTGGTGGATAGAGCTAAAAAACGAGCTGGACTGTCGACTTACAAGAAAGTGGTGACTCCAAATCGCGACGATAAACAAAACACGTCGGCCAAAGCACGATCACGAAAGTTGTACACGATGATGCTGACGAGGTTTCATTGCTTGGTGCAGGACGATGAAACTTACGTCAAGGCAGACTTTAAACAACTTTCTGGACAGGAATTTTATACGGCAACCGGACGGGGAAAGGTGGCAGATATTTTCAAGCACGTTAAACTGTCAAAGTTCGCGAAAAAATATTTGGTGTGGCAGGCCATCTGTACCTGTGGCTTGAAGAGTAACGTTTACATTGCGACCGGAACCGTCAACCAGCGAGTACCTACAAGAACGTCTACTACCTTTCCTGAAGCGACACAATTGTTCCGTTCTATTTTGGGCGGATTTGGCATCTTGCCATTACGGAAAAAAAAGGCCATGGAGTGGTATGCTGCCAACAACGTTCAAGAGGTGCCCAAGGACAAGAACCCTCCCAACACGCCAGAGCTCCGCCCAATCGAACAATATTGGGCCATCGTCAAGCGGAACCTTAAGAAGACTCAAAAAGCTGTTGTGAGCGAGAAACAGTTCAAGGCAAACTGGCGTTCTGCGGCGAATAAAGTGGACAAGGAGACTGTACAAAATCTTATGGCAGGTGTTTAACGAAAGACCCGGCAATTCGCATTCGGTAAAAAGGAAGCTTAGCTGAATATTTCTTCTGTGTTCTGTTTTAACTTAACTTGAAAAAGAAAAAAAATTGACTTATTAATAAAAACTTTGATCGACTCACACACATCACTGTTTGACCAATTTTTGATTGGAACACCCTTTACTATTCACACCTTTTTAGAATTTTTCCGATCTTCGACTACTTCAAACAATTTAACATGCTGGCCGCTTCCGCTGACTCACCGAATCCTGGTTGTTAAACATAGTGCGCAACGATCGGAGCGTCCTCTTATCCATAATCTTCATTAGAGGGCCATAATTTTTCCTCTGGATTACTGCCATGGTTGTCAGAATACGGTATAGGACGATTTGAAGCAAAACGTTTTCATGCTTAAAATGGTCCACCGTGTACTTCTTTCAAAGATATTTGGTCACTTAAACGAATTATACAATGCGCGCCCGCAGTATTTCCTGTTTCTGCGGCATGCTGGAAACAAATGAACATGTTGGAGTGAAAGTGTGTGTGTGTGACAATTTTCTGAATATGCGAAGGATTTCACATAAAGTAATATTTTTCTGAAAGCATTATTGATCTGATAGAAAAGTATTGAAGTCATTCCCGTTATTTGGTGGCCACCCGTTAGTCCACCGAGCTCGTTGAGACGCACATAACACGGTTTATCACAGGTTATAAGCTTTAGTTGATCCGGTTACGACCTTTTCTAAAAATCATCGCAGTGCCAAGGACGATGTTCTGTGTTTTGACATAGATTGCACGGTTTCAATCTTTTCCTGTTGCTGGAATTGGAATCTAAGAGTTGCTTGTAACATTTTCTATTAACGCAATGGACAAAGGAAATAATGTAGAAGCATTATATACTGACTTTAGCAAAGCATTTGATAGGGTTTATAAAAAAATATAAATGATAATCCGACTAGGATGCTATAACATAAAAATAACAAAATTTGAACAAACTTTGTTACGTCTAACTGATTATGATATAAATTTGTTAAAAACATTTTCGTCTGGATAATTGTATAACAAACTTATAAGAAAATAAGATATAATGCCCTGGGAGGCACAAACTTCGTAAGGAAATAAATTGATTCTAGCACTAGCTGATATCCCGACCAGAGGGAAATAACAAAATTATTTCAAGTGTTGTTATTCAGTTATGCCGTTTTTATAACAGAGGTTGTTAGAATTTAGATCGCGGATGTAGTTAAAATAACAGAAATTGTAACAAAAAATCCTCAAGAGGTAACAAAATATTAGCAAGCTATGATATAGAAATAACGTAAACAAATCAAAATTTGTAACAGTTTTGTTACGATGTAGCAAAATTATATCAGCTATTGTTAGAATTAATCTATTTCTTCACGCAGATTGTGCCTCCCAGGGTATTATATCTTAATTTGTTATAAGTATGTTTTGCAATTATCCAGATGAAAACGTCTTTAACAAATATATATCATTATCAGTTAGTCGCAACAAGGTTTGTTATAATTTTGATATTTTTATGTTATGCCCTTCTGGTCGGGATGATTTTTCTACATCGTAACATAACTTTTTAAAGTTTGTTTTGTTTGTGTTATATCTCTATCATAGTTTGCTATGATTTTGTTTTCTCTTGAGGTTTTTTTTGTTACAATTTCTGTTATAAAAACAACGTAAATTAACAACAAAACATGAAATAATTTTGTTGTTTCCTTTTGGTCTGATAATTATCTAGGCTAGGATTTAATGACGGACTTTTAAAGTGGGTTCAGTCTTACCTCACCGGTAGAACAAAAAGAATAAAATTCGAAGGAAAATTGTCATCAGTAGTGGATGTGACATCTGGTGTGCCACAAAGATCCCATCTTGGACCACTACTGTTTATTTTGTTTGTGAACGATTTACAATATATTTCAAACTTCCTGAACGGTTTAATATACGCAGATGACATGAAAAATGGAAATGGAAATTTGTAAAGCATCTGACCTTATTGCATTTCAACGAGAAATTGATCGTTTTTGCATCTGGTGTAGGAAAATTTTATTGGAATTCAATGTAAAAAAATGCAATTCCATTTCGTTTTCAAGAAAGCACGTTACTACACAAGAAGCAATTACAATAGGTCAGAAAACAGTCAAAATATGCAGTCAAGTTAGAGACTTAGGTGTCATACTCGACTCTAAGTCAACCTTTGTTGATCATTATAATAACATTATCTATAAGGGAAGCAACATGCTTCGGTTAATTAAAGATTTAGTTTGCAATTCAATGATCCATACACAATAGAAACACTATATGTTGCATATGTGAAGCCCTTTCTAGAATATTGTAGTATAGTTTGGGCCCCATATCATGATACACATATAAACCGTATTGAATCAGTTCAAAAACAATGTTTACTGTTTGCACTACGAAAGCTAGGATGGACGTCATTACCGCTTCCTTCTTATATGTCGCGATGTATGTTGATTAAATTAGATGAGCTTGAAAAGCGAAGAGAGTTTGCCATGATAGTTTTTATAAATGATGTCATTGCGCAAAGATTGAACACCCCAGAGATTTAAGAAAATTTAATTGGTTATGCTCCCACTCGATTGTTAAGAAACAGGAATTTGTTTTATATTAACAATCGAAGAAAAACTATGCCAAGAATGGGCCTTTAAATAGAATGATATCATGTTATAACGAGTATTGCTAAACAATTGATGTGACAATGAACAAAAGTACACTTCAACAAAACTTTTTTGGAAACTAGCTAGCTAAGAATTAAAAGTAAATAGAATGATCTTAATTTGACATTGCGGATAATGTGAGCCTTTCAAAACAAGACTTACAGTATGTCCCATAAAAAAATGCGAAAACCCATACCTCTGTTTCAAATAAGTTTTTTTCCTAGAAAATGATAAAAAAAATCATAATTTTATTTAGGGAATCGTTTATTAAGCCTCTCATGAGTACATTACTCAATATGTCTACCATTTTTCTCGATCACCTTCTCCAAACGGGGACGGAATCGATAGAATACCTTCTAAGTGTATGAGTTAGTCATCGAGTTCCATGCCTTGGTAATGGAAGCTTTCAGGGCGCCAACACTGGGGTGAGAACGTTCACAGGCCTTAGCCTGAACATATGTCCATATTGAATAATCTAAAGGATTCAAGTCCGGGCTGCTAGGAGGCCAAATGTACTTTGGCCAAAATTCCATGTTTTCCTTCAGCCACGCTTGAGTCCTTTTTGAGGTATGACACGGTGCTCCTTCCTGTTGGAAAATAACGTGTTGGTGTGCTCCAAAGTTGGCTTTTATCCATGGCAGATTGTGGTCCTTCAAAATGTTCATGTAAACCTCGATATTAACTTTTAATCCAGCTTTGATAAATACTGGAGGCATTTTCAAGCCATTGGACGCAACTGCACCGAAAACCATGACTCCGGCCGGATGTTTGGTTGTAAACTAGAATTTCACGCTTTCTGGAACATCCTCAATCTTCTTCGACAAAATAAACCTGTCTGTACATGTGTGTGCAAAAGTCTCACAAAATTAACAAAAAATACAACTCTAGTTTCAATCTGCAAAATTATCTGAAAATCTGTGATCAGCTTAATTCAGCAATCAGTTCCAAATTGGAAGAGTTATAATTTCAGAACAGTGAGCGAAATCAAATCATGTCCCAAACAGTTTTTCAAGTATGTCAGAACAAAATTAAAATCAAACAACTTCCCTTCAAAAATGCATCTTGATGACAAAAGTCTCACTGGAAGCCCTGGTGAGATTTGTGACTTGTTAGCAAAGTTTTTCCAAGAAATTTACACGACATTTTCAGATGATGATCGCGATCTAGATTATTTTTCATTCTTTCCTGCATCTTCAAATGACATAAGCGTTAGTCAGGTACATGCTCAAGACATTCTTGCTGGTTTGAATAATCTTTATGCTGCGAAAGGTGCGGGAACTTATGGAATCCCTCCAGCATTTATGAAAAATCTTGCATTTGAGCTAACTTCGCCTTCATTTTGGCTCTTCAATTTATCACTTGATTCAGGTCAGTTCCCTAAAATTTGGAAAAACTCATACTTAATACCTATTTATAAGTTAGGAAAAAAATCCGACACTCGCAATTACCGTGGAATTGCTATTATGTCTAGCATCCCAAAGCTTTTTGAAGCTATCGTCAATAGAAAACTGTTTAGCCAAGTACAAAATGTTATAACAAATTCGCAGCATGGATTTTTCAAAGGACGCTCAACTGCCACAAACTTGTTAGAATTCGTGAACTATTCATTAAACGCAACGGACAACGGTAACCATGTCGAAGCGCTGTACACTGATTTTAGCAAGGCCTTTGACCGTATTGACATTCCTTTGTTACTCTAAAGGTTAGGAAAAATAGGATTTGAGGATCAATTTCTTAAATGGATACATTCGTATTTAATAAATCGACAACAGGTAGTCAGTTTTAATGGGAAAAAGTCACACCCTGTGCATGTATTATCTGAAGTTCCCCAAGGCTCACATCTAGGACCTCTACTTTTTATTTTGTTTGTCAATGATATTTCTTACATTCTTAAGCAGGTCAGAATTCTCATCTATGCAGACGACATGAAACTATTTATGGAAATTAAGAATGACCAAGATCATGTTACTTATAAAAACGAAATATTTTTATTTGACATATGGTGCAAAATAAGCTTACTAAGAATAAATGTTAAGAAATTTTACTTAATTACTTTCAGTAGAAAACGAAATACACCACAAATTACTGTTTCTTGAGGAACTGAAATTGTAGAAAAATGCGAGAGAGTCAGAGATTGAGATGTTATTGTAGATTCTAAGCTTAATTTTATCGACCATTACAACACACTTATCCATGCTATGCTAAGTTTCATTAAACGTTTTGGTCAAAACTTTCATGACCCATATACGATCAAAACATTGTACGTTGCATATGTCAGGTCTATTCTAGAGTATTGTAGTGTCATATGGTCTCCTTTCATGAAAACACACGGAGAACGATTTGAATCAGTGCAAAAACAGTTGCTCTTGTATGCTCTCCGTAAATTAGGCTGGACAGCATTTCCACTTCCATCTTACGAAGCACGATGTATGCTAATTGACATTCAAACTCTTAGAGAACGAAGAGCATTTGCCATGATCCCTTTGTTAACGATATTGTATCACATCGCATTTCCTCCCCTAACTTATTATGTAGTCTAAATTTCTACACCCCCTCGCGGCATTTGAGGAATCGGAACTTGTTTGCGTTAAATACCAATCGGACAAACTATGCGAAATTTGGACCAATTAACCGAATGAAGTCTCTCTATAATGTGCATTGTGAATCAATTGACTTAACAATGTCACGTAGTAACCTAAGACATTATTTTATTTCTAGGCGATCTTTAAGAAGATAGAACTAAGTGTAAATATGTAGTCTACGATCGGTTGGCGATATAAATAAATAAATAAATAAATAAATAAATAAATAAATAAATAAATGTTAGATACGGGATCGATGGTGAACATTTTCTCATCGGAGAACACGATGATGGTATGCTTCTTTTTTAATGCTGACACCAAACGTTTCGAGCGCTCCAGCCGTAGTTGTTTGCGAATCAAACCGTCCGTTACAAGATGGCGCTTTACTGTTGCCCTGGACGAATATTTCAAGTCATCTTTGACCAACCGTTGCTTGGTAGTTTTTGAAATATCAGCTTCCTTAGCCGATTTCCGAGTCGATTTGGTAGGATTTCACCTCACTTTGTCTCTCACTGATCTGTTGACCTTCGGAGTGCGAGCGGACCGTGGACGGCCACTTCCCGGCTTCCGTGAACGTGTTCTATCAAGGAGTGAACGTTGGATACGGTAAACGGTAGCCAGGTGGCATCCCACAATCGTTGCAATTTGTTTTACGGGCTTTTGGGCGAGCAGCAAACTAGTCACAACCTCCTTTGCGTACATTTTTCTCAACTTTGTTACTCGCGAACCACTGTTTTGTTTACATCGTCTTACACACACGCATTAAAACAGAAAAAATAATGTTTAAAGCTACCCAAAAATAAGTATTGAAAACTTTCGCATTTTTTAAGGGACATATTGGATAATGTAATAAATGTAGCAATGGCCTACTTTGATTGGTGACATATAAAAATAAAATTATGAAAATATACCGAGTATCACGTCAACACAATTCTCCCCCTTTCTCATTTGACCTTTTTTTTGACAGAACTGGCGTATGCATTGCTGATTTGGCAATAACGGATCGCTCATGCTCATGCTCCATTTCAAACATCAAACATCAAACTTCAACATTTCAACGAGTTGCAATAATAGATAGATTTTCTTGAAGATACACTTCCACAGATATTAATCGACATTTTTCAGCGCCATCTGTATTTCCAGGAAAAAACTGAAATTGTTACTCTGAAAGTTTTCAAAATGTTTTCGAAAGTAGCAAGTTTCCTCGACATTCCGCATTTCTCGAAGACCACTGTAAAAAAAGGCCTACACACAAATATGACCACTTTACACCTCCTATCAGTTCCACTGTGCACTACCTGTCAATCGATTTCCCTATACGATCGCGTAACCCTATCTCCCAATGCTTGCGTGCTTCTATAATAGCGTTCAAATCACCTAATCGAACAACAACAAAACACATGGAATAAAAAAAAAGAAATCCAGAAAAACAGAAACCCAAACACAGCGTAATCAAGGTGATTTCTGAAGGGAACTTGGACAGGGGAAAACCTCCGCAGTGCTCGCTCGGTGCTTGGTGGAATCGAATAAACAAAATTCTAAACGACACACACCTCTCCTAATCATTGACAACACATAAATGTCGAATTATAATAATGCACATAAATTAAGTGACTGAAGATTTTCTGCTCTTTTTCCTTGTCTTAACCCAGATCGACGACGACGACAGTGACGACGCTGGAAGTAGAGACCGAGCGAAGCAAACACTAAAGATCACACCTTCTTCGGGGAAGGATCCTCGCACGGAGTGCCTCGGAAACTCGAGAATCTCGAATCTCTCGGATGTCTATGAGAAAATTAATAGTTTTATAATTGAATAAATTATTCCAACTATTTTACGATCACCGAGCACCGAACCAGACACGAGAAACGGGAACAAGTTGATGCTGCGTGGCAATGGGGAATAAAATCAAATTAATTGAATGATAGTTGATTAGAATTATAAGAACATTTACAACCCAATATACATTCGTTTATGTGTTTCTGATGGCTCTATTCGCTCGATCATCGTCGTCGTTGTCGATGTCATTCGTTGTCGTGGTTCCAGTACGTGTGAATGTCTCAGTTATGTCCGAGCCACGCGGAGTCAGATGCTGCTGCTGTTGCTGCTGCTGATCGCTTCGACGAGATATTGGCATCTGCTGGCCCCCCCCCCTCCCATCCCAACCCACCACGATCGAGTATTCGAGTCCAAAGTTGCGAGAGTCTGATTAACATAAATTATATCAAATCAGGTGAAGCGAAATCAGAACCCGCAGGGCTGTAAATATCGTGCTGGCCGGGGTGGATCGACATCGGGATCTCGAGGCGTGGGATGGCTGGAAACAACCGGCAAGTGCATGTTCGGGAACTAATTTGATAATCGTAAAACGGACGACTTTATTGCCACCTCCTCCGATCGACGACGATGTCCGGTGTGTACGGGATTTGATGCCTTTATGTGCTCATTAAAGCTGGGATTGCCTCGCAGGGGATGTTCCAGCCTTATGGATCGGTGATTTGTATCAGCTGTAAATTAGGGCCGTATTGTTGGCTGGACGTTTTGATTGATGTAACTAATTACGATCAGTTGTGGGTTGCCAGGCGATTGAATTATGCTTGTCGAGGACCATTTGTGTCATTTACGTTTGGGATGAAGATCCTTAGATGCAATATGACCAGAATAGTATGGTTGTTATTATGAACAAATAGAGTGGAGTCAAACTAAAAATGACAATTTTGGAGCTGTACGTCAAGTGAAGAAATGAAATTGAAATCGCATGAGTCAATTGCCTTTTCCGATGCATTTCAGGGCTTATGATATATTACCTTGACAAAGAATCCATCTTAGTTGATGAGATCAACTTTATGCATGATTGAAATACTAAGTACTAACTGAAGTACTTTTTTCAGCTAATTGACTTTTCAATTTGCTCTCAATGATAGCAAGATCAGTTTTCAATTTGATGTCACAGAAATAATTGTATGTTTTCAATTTTGATCTCTTAACCGTTAAAATAACCAAAACAACAGCAACCTTTAAAATGACCAAACGACAGTAATCATTTTCAGCAACCTCACAATATCATATTTTCCCAAGTAGCACACTACGGTCATAATTTGTTGTAGTAACTTAATTATGACTTAGCAAGTCAAATTTACGTTATCTCAACCGAAAGGTAACAAGTCTGCTACTAGGCTAGTTTTCTATTTCATCTCAGACTCAACTCAAGGACTACGTCTGCTGTCAAATCCAAATCCAATCCAAATCCAATCCAAATCCAATCCAAATCCAATCCAAATCCAATCCAAATCCAATCCAAATCCAATCCAAATCCAATCCAAATCCAATCCAAATCCAATCCAAATCCAAATCCAAATCCAATCCAAATCCAATCCAAATCCAATCCAAATCCAATCTAAATCCAAATTCAAATCCAATCCAAATCCAATCCAAATCCAATCCAAATCCAATCCAAATCCAATCCAAATCCAATCCAAATCCAATCCAATCATCCAATCCAAATCCAATCCAAATCCAATCCAAATCCAATCCAAATCCAATCCAAATCCAATCCAAATCCAATCCAAATCCAATCCAAATCCAATCCAAATCCAATCCAAATCCAATCCAAAATCCAATCCAAATCCAAATCCAAATCCAAAACCAATCCAAATCCAATCCAAATCCAATCCAAATCCAATCCAAATCCAATCCAAATCCAATCCAAATCCAATCCAAATCCAATCCAAATCCAATCCAAATCCAATCAAATCCAATCCAAATCCAATCCAAATCCAATCCAAATCCAATCCAAATCCAATCCAAATCCAATCCAAATCCAATCCAAATCCAATCCAAATCCAATCCAAATCCAATCCAAATCCAATCCAAATCCAATCCAAATCCAATCCAAATCCAATCCAAATCCAATCCAAATCCAATCCAAATCCAATCCAAATCCAATCCAAATCCAATCCAAATCCAATCCAAATCCAATCCAAATCCAATCCAAATCCAATCCAAATCCAATCCAAATCCAATCCAAATCCAATCCAAATCCAATCAAATCCAATCCAAATCCAATCCAAATCCAATCCAAATCCAATCCAAATCCAATCCAAATCCAATCCAAATCCAATCCAAATCCAATCCAAATCCAATCCAAATCCAATCCAAATCCAATCCAAATCCAATCCAAATCCAATCCAAATCCAATCCAAATCCAATCCAAATCCAATCCAAATCCAATCCAAATCCAATCCAAATCCAATCCAAATCCAATCCAAATCCAATCCAAATCCAATCCAAATCCAATCCAAATCCAATCCAAATCCAATCCAAATCCAATCCAAATCCAATCCAAATCCAATCCAAATCCAATCCAAATCCAATCCAAATCCAATCCAAATCCAATCCAAATCCAATCCAAATCCAATCCAAATCAATCCAAATCCAATCCAAATCCAATCCAAATCCAATCCAAATCCAATCCAAATCCAATCCAAATCCAATCCAAATCCAATCCAAATCCAATCCAAATCCAATCCAAATCCAATCCAAATCCAATCCAAATCCAATCCAAATCCAATCCAAATCCAATCCAAATCAATCCAAATCCAATCCAAATCCAATCCAAATCCAATCCAAATCCAATCCAAATCCAATCCAAATCCAATCCAAATCCAATCCAAATCCAATCCAAATCCAATCCAAATCCAATCCAAATCCAATCCAAATCCAATCCAAATCCAATCCAAATCCAATCCAAATCCAATCCAAATCCAATCCAAATCCAATCCAAATCCAATCCAAATCCAATCCAAATCCAATCCAAATCCAATCCAAATCCAATCCAAATCCAATCCAAATCCAATCCAAATCCAATCCAAATCCAATCCAAATCCAATCCAAATCCAATCCAAATCCAATCCAAATCCAATCCAAATCCAATCCAAATCCAATCCAAATCCAATCCATATCCAATCCAAATCCAATCCAAATCCAATCCAAATCCAATCCAAATCCAATAAAAAGGGGGGCGGGGGAGAGCCCCCCCTTTTTCCCTTAAGTGCGTTTTTTTTTCCCAAAAAAAAAATAGGTGTGAGCATTTCAACTACCTCATCAAAAAAAAACATCATTATTAGCATGCCAAGATCAAGGATGTCCGTGTGGATTCTAAATGAGTGAATATTCTTCGATTATCTATTGGATATGTGGAGATTTTATTGCGGAGATTATTGTGTATGACGATGACCTCAGTATAAAGGGTGTTTCGATCAAAATTTGGTCAACTTAAACTTGACGCATTTCCTTTCATCGTGCATTAAACAATTTTGCACACCCCTCATTTTGAAGATGTGTGCGTGTAGCATCATGCCTTTATTTTATTTTTGAGAAAAGCACTTCAGTTATCAAAATTTCGTCGAAGGAAGAGAAGCAACGCATCAAAATTTTGCACGTGCATGGTGAAAATCCAAACTACTCTCACGCCAAGTTGACGAAATTGTTACGAACGTATTAAAAGTGGTCGGTGAACGTTTGTCGACAGCCAGGAAATCTGGATCGGGAGGAAATCGAAAGACGGAGGCCACAGCGACGACAAAAAGAGTTGCCCGCTGTTTCGAGCGGAACTCCAACCTCTCCGTCCGAGATGTCACAAAGAAGCTGGGAGTGGCGCCTCCAACCGTGGATGGAGCTAAAAAACGAGCTGGACTGTCGACTTACAAAAAAGTGGTGACCCCAAATCACGACGATAAACAAAACACGCCAGCCAAAGCATGATCGTGAAAGTTGTACACGATTGCTCAGTACAGGACGATGAAACTTACGTCAAGGAAGATTTCAAACAGCTTTCTGGACAGAAGTTTTATACGGCAACTGGACGGGGAAAGATGGCAGATATTTTCAAGCACATTAAACTGTCAAAGTTCGCGAAGAAATATCAGGTGTGGCAGGCCATCTGTACTTGTGGCTTGAAGAGCAACGTTTACATTGCAATCGGAACCGTCAGCTAGGAAATTTATCTGAGCGAGTGCCTACAAAAACGTCTACTGCCTTTCCTGAAGCGACACAATTGTTCCGTTCTATTTTGGCCGGATTTGGCATCTTGCCATTACGAAAAAATCGCCATGGAGTGGTATGCTGCCAACACGCCAGAGCTCCGCCCAATCGAACAATATTGGGCCATCGTCAAGCGAAACCTTAAGAAGACTCAAATAGCTGTTGTGGGCGAGAAACAGTTCAAGGCAAACTGGCGTTCTCCGGTGAATAAAGTGAACAAGGAGACTGTACAAAATCTTATGGCAGGTGTTAAACGAAATACCCGGCAATTCACATTCGGTAAACAAGAAGCTTAGCTGAATATTTCTCCTGTATTCTGTTTTAACTGAACTTGAAAAAGAAAAAGAATTTGACTTATTAATAAAAACTTTGATCGACTCACATACATTACTGTTTGACCAAATTTTGATCGGAACACCCTGTACATTTAAAATTTGGTGCATTAATTTTTCCACATTTCAACTATTTTTTATAACTCTATATGGCGATGTAAAAAATCACAATTTTACAAAAAAGCCAATTTATCTTCGCAATTACTGCTATAAAACTTTTTGGTTTTTTGGTGACGGCCAATTCGCCGTTTAATGCATTTACTGGAGAAAACATAGTTTTAAAATGCTTTTTCGACAGACCATAATAAGATTTGAATGAGTCCTAAAACGGCATTTCAATTCAGCATTTTACGATTTCATGAAGTCGAAATAAAACCTTAAATAGGAGTCAAATGAATTAGAGGAAACAAGTTTTAAGACCGTTGTAAACAAACTGTGTATATTCTCATATACCTGACTTAAATATGAAGCCTATTGGCACCTCTTGGTGCCATAATAAATCCAAAATGATCTCTAGTGGCTATCATACAACTTTAATAAAACTGAATAAAGCTGGATGGTTTTGGCAATGTTACTTGAGATATCACCCAACGATCTAGTTCTGGCGGCAACTCTCTGATGAGATAACAGAATAAATTCTATTCCTTAATACTTCGCCCAATCCATCCCCAAAATATATCACCGAGATGAGAGTTGCGTGTCGCAGGATTGCGCCGTGCTCGCGATTCATTAAAAAAAACTGCCATACAATCAATTGCGCTGTTGTGTGTTGGTGATTTTTCCTCAAGCGAGCTCAGGTCCAAAGTGTCGTCGTTCGCGGGTATTGTGGAGGAAGATAGTGTGTATAGTTTAGCAACCGTTTAAAGTAAGAGGTCATAAGCGAGTTTATTCTTCTTATTGATTCTGTTTCCTGCAACCAAGTGCCAATATCTAGAACTAGATTTTAGAAGAAAGTACCACAACCGTGGAAAAGTGAATTTCGATTCGGTGTGCAGGCTTAGTTTGTAAATTAATCGGTGCAAGAAGAGTGTATTAGACACAGATATCATGTTACTACCGGAAGGTTTCCGACACGTCGGTGACGACCGGGATGATGTGGACGACTGCCGGCGGCAGCAGCTGCGGGTACAGCAGGATTTGGCCATCTAGGACATCGAGGAGAGCTGGTTTGCAAAGCAACAAATAATTTATTTCTACCATATTTTGAAGACAAAATCTAATATCCTGTTTTTTTTTATTTTGTCTATTTTGTTTTGTTTTGTTTTTTGTTTTGCTTGTCTCTTTACAGTCACATTGGAGTGGCACATTGGTTTTGGCGGATAGTACTACATACTTTCAGCGTATCGTTAACCAAAACGTACCCTACTGCTAACTTTTCCCCAACTAGTGATTTCTCGTGGAAGTGCAGAGGATTTCTCGGCTTCCTTTGTAGAAATGATGAAGACCATCAATGAGTATCACAAATCTCTTTGCTCTCTTTCCAGATGGCGAGTGTGACTATGACTTGGCTGAGGAAAGACCATCTTTTAGAGTTCCAAAATATTTTCCACGGAAGCGAAGACGCATCGGTGCCAGGAAACACAAATCGAAGCTCAACCCTAAAATCTGTCAAAAAATTAGACAGAACAACAATGTACAAAAACAACATTTGCCAGTGTTGATTCGAAACCATCAAAGGGTAATAAAAATTTAAAATTTACAAACACCAAGTTATAGCTCACCACTGCTACCTGGCAAACCCAATGAAGTTAATTGCCCCCCAAATTTCCAGAGCAATTCTTCGATGATTCGCACTCGCATCAATACAAATTGATCAATCTGTAGCAGTTACCTCACGTTAGCTCCGAACGATCAATCCGGAGAACTTCATCATCGCCATTGCCCTGAGAGCCCCGTGGTTCGCCATAGTTAAGTGCAAGATTTACGGTTTCGCGTTTTCCACGAAATTCAAATTATACAAATACAAACTTAATCACTGCGCGAAAAATGCACGACCACCGCATAAATCTATCCCTCCGGGAATTGGCAAACGATGGATGGATGGGATTGCACCGGGTACAGCATATCTGCCCCATGGACCACCGCCTGACCTCACGTATCTTCCATACTAGGAGGACTAGGAGAGCGGAAGCCAGCGGAAAATTGCCTGCGAAAGTGTTGAGTACTCATCGCAGGTGATAATTTATTGCAGGCAGTAATATCTGTTTACCAAAAGGCATCAGCTCCACCACCAGCAGCATTGAAGAGACAATGCAACTGCTTCGTCCCACCCCGGTGTCCGAAGATACTGGTTTGTTTATAATATTGGCTGCCACTTTGTTTTCCTTGCCCTTCGTCGCCTTTTCGCGTGCGCGAGGGGATACTTTATGAACATTTTTCAAAACTGTTTTATTTCAGCCTTTTTCCTCCATCGTCGTCGGCCGTTTCGTTGCTAAATCGAACCCGGGCCGGTTGGTGACCACAGCCGATTGATTCCAGTGCATGCTGGCGTTGGAGGGACGAAAGACCTCGGCTCGAAACACTACCAGCTCGGCACAACATTGCTCCTCCGGGCAGTACATGGTGCAGCACTGAGCGCAGTCTGAGCTCTGGCCCTGGAAGAAAAATGCGAAAGCGTGAACGGCCCCGCAAGTACGCTGTGTACATATTGATGAAATTCATTTTAAATGAATGGACGTGATAATGGGTATAAAATTTATTACATTGAAAATTAGAGATGATTAAATTGTTTTCTTTATGTGGCTCTTTACACCCATTTTGGTGCGCAGAAGTTGCAGATGTAGAACGGAGCGAACGGAACGGAAAGCCGGAATGGGGATTGGCAGTGCCTCTGGAGGTTTCGTGTTTATCCTTAAAGAGGTTTGCACCATTTGTTTAATAGATCATTCAGAATGAAAAAATAAGTAATAACAGTAATCAGTGCAGTTTCTGGTTGTGAAAAAATACCTTTTTTTATGAACCATTTCAGATTCTAATTTCATCACATCCGTTCACGGCAGGATCTCCGAACACCGAGACATCATATCGCGTTAATTAATATGTTTAGCAGCGATCAAACGGCAAAACAAGCTTAAATGTGCTGCTCGCACCCGTGTCTGAGCTGTGGCATCTTATTACGTGGAAGGCGTTTCTCGCGCGGAAGGCGTTTCCCAAACCTAGAATCTCCTGCTGGCGCTAGGTCTTGTTATAGGCCATCGCCTGTCTGTCCGTTGTCCCAATTTCTCCGCTCCCAAACAGGCAATCAGCTCTCGAACCCTATCAGTTCGTTTATGCTCGGGGAGGATGAGTGATGGATCTGGACGCGTGATTTCTCATTTCTAAAGTGATCGGTTCGAGTCCGATTCTGATGGCTAGTCGGAGGATGATGGTCCTAATTTAGCCTCCAGGAGTGAAGAGAGAAATTTTCGGCCTGAAGTAATTAGCCAGTTTGGGCAAGGTTGTGATTCTCTGCTCTCCACATGGCACCGCTTGGCTGAGCAGCTCGTTATGCGTGAGTTGTGTTAAGTCATTAACAGAATGTAAGTGAGACAGAGAAAGAGAGAGAGAGAGAGAGAGAGAGAGAGAGAGAGCGCGCACCGTATGCCAAATGGGCTTTTTATGATCAACCACAAACAAGCCACGAAAAACAAACTCCGCTGATGACGAGCGCGGGGAGGAAAAGTATTTTAATGTCTTAATCAACCGCTGAAATCCATCACGTTTCATGAGCGCAAATCAGCGCGTTGTTGAACAAACGAAACGCAACTCTGAGAAAAAATGAGTAACAAGATGGAAGAAGACGCACCGAGACGCGCTGTTTGAGAAATGAGACTAATCAAGAATTTGAAAAGGAAATGAGCGCGCGCCGGATGGAGCCCGAAATGAAGCGATCAACTTGGAGCCTTGTTTCCAAGTTGAAGCGTCTTTGCAATGTGATGGAAAGGTGCACGACAGAAGTTGCTCCGGGATGAAGTTTTAATTAATTAGTCACTCGTTGAGGACGTTGAGTGAGTGAGGTTCGTGACGGAATAATTTAGCGATGGATGCTGTGAAGAAGCATTTCTTTGGACATTGAGTCTGTACGGAACAGCAGCAATCATAATATTTGAATTTATATGTTCGTTTTTTTTTACTTTTGATACAAAATCAGAAAATTTTAACGAATCGAATTAGAGGGCGGTTTAAAGCCTGGTCTGGTTCGTTACCGAATATATGGAAAGTTACCTTGCTACAATAGATGGTAGTATTACATCATCATCATCATCAGTTGTAAGTTTTGGCTTATCTTACTCACGTTCTGTGTTTGAAAGTATAGGAGGGTTGTTTACGTTTTTCTAGAAAGGATTATATACAACAAATTATACAGAAAATTGTTTTTTTTTTCATCCAGGGAATTTATTCAAATACTTACATTGTTTATGGCTCTACATCTTCTATTTCACAGACATAGAGAATCATTTATGGGAAACAGCAGTTGTCAAAATATTCGAATTTTCAGACATTTTTAAATTTTATTTTTTTATTATTTTGGATTTATTGAGTTTCCGTTTTATGGACAGTGATCATACTCATATGAAATTTATTTCGCATTGTTGTTTGCTTAAGTTTCCATTGCTGTTCTGCTGGGCTGCCGGGTGATCGACTTTATTTCATAGTACCTCGTTGGAATTTTCGCCATTTCAGAGTTTCAATCATCTAGACAGAAAAAAAAGCGTTCCCAAAAATGTAAATGGACCGTGAACTAGTTCACGTTTTCAGGATTTTTCCCTTTAAACGTTATTTAGTTCATGAATACGTGATTCAGTTCACGGTGTGTTTTTGCTTGTTCTCGAATTCATGGCTGCAGTTCACGGATCTGGGCACGGATTATTTTTCGTGTAGCACCGAGGCGAAAGAGTCATATAGTTGCATTTCATTATTATAAAACACACACCCCCACCCACAACACAACAAAACCCAACAAATTTATTAACGAATTTCCTGAAAATAACTGTACGTTGTTTTGAGTACATACAATTGTTTGCAATTCTTTACAACATCGTGTTATTTTCATCATATCATGACCATCACATTTCAGTATACATTGATCGGTTGAGCTGTATAGGTGTATATAGTTGCATCTTATTATTAGTTACATATCATTATTGTTTTTACTACGAAAAATAGTCATAAATACATGTTATCTGTTTCAAGGTTGTAGGGAGGGTGATTCCTGGTAGGGTAGATGTGTTACTGCTGTCTAAGGTCTAAGCATAAGGTCTTTTTCTATTAACCACCCACACTTGTGAGTGGCCCTAGCGGCATCCTTATTGTTGGTTTAAATCGGTCCTCAAACTCGATGTATTTAACACATATTTTTGTATTCTGCTGAAATAAACCATTCATACTTGAGAGTGGCCCCAACGGCATCCTTACTGTTGGTTTAAATCGGTGCCAACATTTGAATAGCTTGAATGTGCATCTTTGTACAGGGAATAAATCGGAAACTTAGTTAAATTTCTTATTCACTGCCGACGTCAGTTGAATTCAGCACACTGTTTACCAAAACGGATCCCGCTGCCAACCCAACCATTTTATCCAACATCCCAATGATTTCTCGAGGAAGTGCAGAGGTGTTTTTGGCTTCCAATAAAGCGAGTATCACCTAAAAATATTCCTACCCACTCCCTACTTGACCTGCATTCGGGCGGGGCCAGCGCCGGTATTGCCTTAGTTTGAGATCACGAGTTTTTACACATTGAGAATGTATGCTAGTCCCAAGCACCATTTTGTGGTTCTTTGTGTAATAATAGCTGATCGGGCAATAACGGAGTAGCAACCTCGGGCGGTCAATCATGCTCATGCTCATGCTCATGCTGCTGGGCTGGTTCGTTACCGAATACAGCGAAACGTTGATTTGTAGACTGTTCCAGAAAGTATGAGCACACTTTCAAAATAACAAAAAAGTCATGTTCTTTTTTAGTTTTAATAATTTTATTTGGCAAATCATATTTGTCATTGTGTTTTATATGATATTTTACTCTCGTTTAATCAAAATTTTTAATCATAGCCAAGACTCCTAACTTTTCCTAGAACATGACCCATAAGCTTCTGCACAGTGGTACTTCCCACCATTTTGACCACTTTTGGCCAATCTTTTTTAAATTTTTGGATGTCGTCCGCTGGTTTTATGAATTTTCGAAGCTTTGCTTTGGTTAAAGCCCAAAAAGTCTCGATTGGCCGTGCCTCCGGGCAGTTCGGCGGATTTATGTCTTTCGGCCGAAACATACATTTTGACTTTTCTACCATTCTAAAGTGTCCTTTGCGTAATGACATGACGCCAAATCAGGCCAAAACACTACTTGACCTTCGTGCTGCCTGATCATCGGCAATAATCGCTTCTGGAGACATTCCTTAACGTATTTCTGAGTGTTCATCGTCTCCGTTGTGATGTACGGACTAGATGTTTTACCACACTCGCATATTGCCTGCCAAACCATAACCTTTCGGTAAAAATTAGCTTTTCTGCTTCGGGGATGTCTTTGTCTTCGCTTAAAGTTTAGAATTGTGGTCCGGGAAGCGTTTTGTAATCTAGTTTCACATACGTTTCATCGTCCATTATTATACACCCAGAATTTCTACACAACAACGAATCGTAGAGTTTGCGGGCCCGGGGTTTCACGGACGCGGCCTGTTTTGGGTTCCTTTTGGGTTTTTTTCTGCTTCCGGTATGTTTTTAGCCCAAGTCTTTCTTTGGCACGCATGACGTTACTCGACGAGGTCCCTAGTTGTTTCGCAACATCCCGAACGGAAGTCGCTGGTTTTCGTTTGTAGGCATCCCTGATCTTTTTATCGATATCCGGACTAACAGGACCGCATTTCCGACCACTTTTCGACGCATCTTCAAACGTACACTGTTCTCTATATTTTCGAAACGCAGATCGTACCGCTCCGACGCTTACAGCCTCTTCCTTGGCCAATCTTCTCAAGGAGAGTCCGCTCACAGTGCACCATTTGTGCACGATACTTTTTCGTTGTTCCGGAGTAAGACCGCGCATTTTGATAGGTAACACAAAACTGAGAATTTTTTTGATGCTACGTCATTCAGATATGTGCAAACGAAAGGACGCAGCCAAAAAATGTTGAAATATTTCATTATATTCAAAGTGAACGTTAAAATAAGGTGTGCTTATACTTTCTGGAACAGTCGTTATTGAGCGTTTCCAGATGAAATCAGCCGGAAAAAGTCAAAATCTTGCACGACCCTCTCCGATTTGGATGCAACTTTGCACATGTCTTCGGAATTGGTGATGATGGATTTTCCGCGGGTTAAGGGAATTTTTTGACTCAAGACATTTTTCAAAAGGGCGTATGTGTTTTGTCATGCGTATTTTTCAAAAAATCCTAACTCGAAAACCGTTGGTTGTAATAAAATTGTGTCTGAGAAAAAGTTGTAGTGAATTCATTTGACTTTATGAAAAAAATGTGCACACTGAAAAAAAAATTGTTTTCTTCAAAACAATCAAAAATTAAACTTAAAAATCAATTAGCAAATCTGTCCAATTCTGTACGATTTTAATAAAAAAAAATTCAAAAAGATTTTAAGTCATAAGAAACAGAATAAAAGTTGTTCTACGATGGAGCAACTTAAGATAAAAAAGTTCTTAGAAGTAAGAAAAATTTAAGTTTTTTCCAATTTGTTGTTTTTGCATAAATAACCATATTTTAATAATATAGTACGATTTTTCTAGTGATTTTAAACAAAAATGCTCTTCGTAAGAAACATTCTATATTTACCCGTTTTCGAGATAATTTTAAAGTAATGTCGAAAAAATGGCTTTTTCCATGAAAATATCCCTTTTTCAAAAGTTAGTCGTGATTGTCCATCTTCAAAAGTATTTTTTTTAAATTGTGCTTAAAATTTTCAACAACTATCCTTTTGACACCAAGAAGATTGAACATCTTCTTAATTAACGAAATTAACGAATCTTAATTACCAAATAAAAATTGTATTTACATTTTTACAAACACTATTTCCTAACATTCCTTTAAATATTATGAAAACTCAGTATTTCGTCAGTTGAAAATATTTTCGCAGCGATTTTGTTATCTGCAACTGGAATGAAGGAGTGATATTTCTGTGTACCAGGAATCATTTTTGTTTGCTGATAACTACCACCCCATTCTGCAGCTCCCTCTTCATATTTTTCTTGTGAAACATAGCAAAATGATATTTTTGTGACATTTCCTTGATTTCTCTTAATAGCCCAATCATACAAAGTTTTCGCACTTGTTATTGGATGTTCATGTTGTTTGGCCAAGCTTGCTCTTGTTGCCATTCGTTTTAATGTGCCGCCAATTGCATCACATGGTCCCTTACCATGTGAAGTTGCGAAAAAATGCCACTCAGAATCAATGTTGTATTTCTCTTTAAACTTGCAGAGGCTTGCAAATTTTTTTCTATTTTTGTATTGGGAAGCAGCCCCATCAGACATAAAAATGGCATTTTTTATATTCATTAGTTGATTTAAATACGTTAGTTATTTAGAAATAAATACTTGTACCGCAATTGTATCATGTCTTAGAACTTCTGATATTACAACAAAACTTAGATTTATAAGCATTCCTGACTCCATATAATATATAACAAACGGATGAATTGTAGCCTGATCATTGTTCCAATGTTGACTTTGAACAGCATCCTGAAGTACAAATGAGTAATTCTCTGCAAAATCGCAAATAATAACTACTTCTCCTTCTTTTAATGAAGACTTTGTATCTTTTAAAAATTTAGATTGCTTTGTTTTTATATAATCATGAGTTAATAGTTTTTCTAATTTCTCGCTAAAATATTCAACAAATTCATCGACAGGTTTTAATAGCGTTTCTAAATTACATCTATCAGTTGTAATCCATTGTTCGAACGATATCTCAGACAAGTTATGTTTCTCAAGTTCTTTTAAAAATCTTATCTCAAATTCTGACAGCGTGGGACAATTTTCGCATTCACGTAGGTAACAATATTTTGATCTTGATGATGAATTACACAATAACTTCTCAAAATGTTGATTACAATCAGTGTTGAAGGAATATTTGTTTAAACTGTGAAGCATTAAATCAATATTTTCGTGAATTGCGCAAACACAAACGTTGTGAGAACCTGAAGCATTTAGCAATTTACAATGTTTTGGTCGTAATGCTGCAAAAGTACTAAATCCAATTTAATGTTCATTGACTTCTTTATATCGAGTGAAAGTTTCTCTAAGTGATGAAAGTAATAACCGTTTTTGAATTTGTTGACGCTTACCATTAGTGTTTACAGAGACATAATCTCTTTGTCCCGGCATGGCTCTGCTGATGTCGTCCTCGTCAAAAAATTGTATCACTTGATTCTTTATATCCGGATTCAAACGATTCCCCGATCTGTCATTGGGGGTAGCCAATACTACATTTTCGGCTGCCAATTCTTTTGCTTGTAATGCAAGGTATTTGTTTGTTTCAAATTTGCTCGCTATCTGCTGAATCGTCCACGAATTAGGCAAAACTGTTAATATACGTATTTTATCTTTTCTCGAACAATCTGGTTCTATGAATTTTTCTTTCAATTTGGAAATAATTTCATCATATTCCACTACCTTTGTTTTCAATGTAGCTAACTCTTCGACTTCTTCTTGTGGTGGTAAGCTGAATAGATATTTTCTAATACCTGCTACAATTTCGGCAAATTTTTGCCGACGGTATTTATCGTTTTTAAATTCTCTAATGGATATCGGAGACACATTTATTCCTGCAATTCCATTATTGAATAACTCAATGTTGTCTATCCTGGAATAATCCGGTAGGTCACTGTCCTGAGAAGATGCCGAGGTAATTGAAGCTGCCGATGGTATTTCCTCCAAATCGTTCCGTGATGTGGTTGGTGCTTCGTCATGTCCACCGTTTTCTGGTTGCTCCACTCTTTCGACAGGATTACGACGATACGAATATAACCAACATGAATCACAAATTCTTAATGACGTGTCCAAATGGACCGTACACTGCATGGATAAAAGTTTTTCAATTAACTTGTCAGTTAAATTTCTAAGTTTAGGCGAACACCGTCTCCCGATTTCACGAAAAGGTTTACAACAATGCTTTGTTTCGAGATCCATTTCAAATCGTTTTACACTTTACGCTACTTATGAAAGACACTGTTAAACTGATGTCATGACTTTGTAATGTAATCCTTTTTATACGTACTAGGTACGCACTTTAGGTACTTTTTTGAAATATTGGTATGTGCAGGGGTATGCATGTAAATTATATTTTCTGTCAACACCAAAGGGAATGCATGAATAGGTATAAATGGGCGTTACAATTGTAATCTTACTGGTATAAACAGTTTAACTAATTAAATACATTATGTTTCTACCTGAACAAAATACGCTTGTACACTAACATGAATACTAATTATTTTTGTTTCGGGTTAGGTTTTCATAATATACTGTAAGTAAAAGCAGCAAATTTTGTCGTGTTACCTACAGTAAATATCAGGAATCAGTTTGTCTAGTATTCTCGGTAATAAAAAATATATTGTAGAAAATTTTATGTACAATTTGAAAAGAATACTTTTGCAGATGGATAATCACGACTAACATTTGAAAAAGGGATATTTTCATGGAAAAAGCCATTTTTTCGACATTACTTTCAAATTATCTCGAAAACGGATACATTTAGAATGTTGCTCACCAAGAGCATTTTTGTTTAAAATCACTAGAAAAATCGTATTATATTATTAAAATATGGTTATTTATGCAAAAACAACAAATTAGAAAAAAACTGAATTTTTCTTACTTCTAAGAACTTTTTTATCTTAAGTTGCTCTATCGTAGAACAACTTTTATTCTTCTTCTTATGACTCAAACCCTTTTTTAAAAAAAAATTATAAAAATCGTACGTTGGACAGATTTGCTAATTGATTTTTAAGTTTAATTTTTGATTGTTTTTGAAGAAAAAAATTTTTTTTACAGTGTAGGGGAACTGCCCCCATATTAATCTCATTGTTCCTATATTCATCCTACGATGAATCAAACAATTGGGTAGTTGAAGGATTAGTTAGTAATGTTTGTTGTAGTTATTTAACGTAAGCAAACATTATTAGAAAATGAAACTGATCCTTCAAGTGCCCAATTGTTTGATTCATCGTAGGATGAATATAGGAACAATGAGATTAATATGGGGGCAGTTTCTCTACATATTTTTTTCACAAAGTCAAATTAATTAACTACAACTTCTTCTCAGACGCAATTTTATTACAACCAACGGTTTTCGAGTTATGATTTTTTGAAAAGTACGCATGACAAAACACATACGCCCTTTTGAAAAATTTGTCTTGGGTCAAAAAATTCCCTTAACCGGCGGAACATCCATCGTCACCAATTCCAAAGACATGTGCAAAGTTTCATCCAAATCGGAGAGGGTCGAGTTCAGTCATTTGCTCATTTGGCAGAGAAATGCTCTATTAGAAATTTGTTTTCTAATGCTGTTTACCTCGGAAGTTCTGTAGAAGGTTTATGAGTGTCTACCCGCTGACTGGAAAAGCTTTTATTGAAGAAACTTGTCTGCAATTCTTTGCTAGCAATCACTTGTTACAAAACAAATAAGCCCTGGATATTGAAGGTGATAAGTCTATTGCAGATCCAATGACCTATTTGGTCACATACGTATAAATGGTGTTCCGGTCAAAATTTGGTCAACCAGTAATGTGTGTGAGTCGATCAAAGTTTTTATTAATAAGTCAAATTCTTTTTCTTTTTCAGGTTCAGTTAATACAGAATACAGGAGAAATATTCAGCTAAGCTTCCTGTTTACCGAATGAGAATTGCCGGGTCTTTCGTTTAACATCTGCCATAAGGTTTTGTACAGTCTCCTTGTCCACTTTATTCGCCGCAGAACGCCACTTTGCCTTGAACTCGCTCACAACAGCTTTTTGAGTCTTCTTAAGGTTCCGCTCGACGATGGCCCAATATTGTTCGAATGGACGGAGCTCTGGCGTGTTGGGAGGGCTCTTTTCCTTGGGCACCACTTGAACGTTGTTGGCAGCATACCATTCCATGGCCTTTTTTTCCGTAATAGCAAGATGCCAAATCCGGCCAAAATAGAACGGAACAATTGTGTCGCTTCAGGAAAGGCAGTAGAGGTTTTTGTAGGCACTCGCTAAGATAAATTTCCTGGTTGACGGTTCCGGTTGCAATGTAAACGTTGCTCGTTTTTTAGCTCTATCCACGGTTGAATGCACCACTCCCAGCTTATTTGCGACATTTCGGACGGAGAGGTTAGGGTTCCGCTCGAAACAGCGGGTAAATCTTTTTTTTTTCGTCGCTGAAGCCTATAGCTTTCGATTTTCCCCCGATCCAGCTTTCCTGGCTGTCGAAAAACGTTCGAACACTTTAAATTTTACAATAATAAATCTTTAAAAATATTACCGGATTTCGGTAAAAGTTTACATTAAACATTCATAAGGAGATATTCGGGGGAACTGTGAAATCAGAGTTACAACAAATGTCTCCATTGGTAACACTAGTTTACAAAATAAATCAATAATGCCGAACTTTTTTATTCGACTAATGTTTCTTTTGTGAAATTTTATGCAGAATTCCAAAATGCCGTCAAAAAAAATTCAAATAGAACAGTTCTCGAGATATGGATAAAAGTTGATTCTTTAATAAATGAACAAAAACACATTTACTTAAAATGGAATATATCCAACGCGTGTCATTCAATTGCAAATATTTTGTCATCAAATGAAGCAAAATTTAATTTTACACCGATCTTCTGATCATTGCAATATTCTAGGAGTAATAGTTTCGACGGTATTTATAAGTATTTGTAATTTTTTGCGATTTATTTGAAGATTTTTAGAAAAAAAAAAGCATATGATAAATACCAAAATAACGTCAACAAAAAAATATATTGCCGCAGATGGGTGACCACAGCTTGCTGGGCAGGTACAAGTAGCACGGAAACAAAAGGATTATATAACTGGGACACAATGTTAGGGAATTTACTGGAGTTGATGGAAGGGGGATGACGTTACACTCTTAGATCAGACAAACAAAGGAATTCGTAAATGGCTTGTTTGTGAACGTTGTTCAGGTTCCCAGCACTTTTGGCAATAGAATTCAAGACAATATTCAGTTTTTCGAAAAGTTGTAAGGACATGAACAGGCGTGCAGAGAAAAGCAAGCCTGCGACATGAAATGTTTTTGACGAAAAATTTGATTTAGTGGATAAGCTTTTTTCAAAACAAAAAAAAGACAACAATCTATAAAACTGTAAAACTGCAACAGACCTAATTTAAACGAATTAAAAATTCGAATTCACTTTAAATACTCCATAAACTGATGCCAAATTTAGTATTCCATATATGTGCATTAGGTAACATAGAAAATTCCATGTTTCTTTTAAACTGTGTGTCACGTAATTAAAAAAAACTTCATTAGCTCAAGATAATTTTCTCCCCTGTGTGCATATTTGAATGAAGTTAGATTACTTCAATGTCATAACATTTGTACGTAAAAGCCGAAAACTCACCAAGCCTTCTATAATCCACTGGTTCCAGAGCTTCATTTCTCCATATTCTAATTCAGATATTATCTCCATCACGTATCCCTTCAGCAATATGGAAACAAAAATCTGGCCCCCTATCGCAGGGCACACATCAGCAGTACAACCGCCCCACCTCAATTAGCATCATCAGGTTGTGGCGAAGTCACGATTTTGGCATATTTTGTCCCGAGATACCTGCGCGCACGGTTATCCACCGCAAAACCAGGGCTCCAGGGCGATTCCAACCTACCTACAACCGATTAGTATCTGGCCAGGGCAGAGCCAGCAACAATACGGCAATTATGCACCGCAAAACAAGCTCTTAAATCTCAGCCCGAGACCAGGCAAAGGTGTGCGGAATGCCCTGGTCTTGACAAATTTGTACAACTTTATTTTCGTGGAATATTGTGCCTGACTGCAACTGCCGAGTACGAAAGCCAACAAACAAACAAACAAACAAACGATTGCCATATAATAAAGAGGTCTCAAATTACAGAGTTCTCGCGTATCATGGCGGGAGTTTTCAGTTCCCGAGTCATTAAGATCGGTGTATCATGTTGAAGTAATGTTCTGCTGGGGATTATTACTTCGTCACGCGAAGCCGTCCATCCCGGTTGCGCTGTAGAAGGGACCTAGAGGGGTCCCCGAAGACAGGTTCTTGACTTGTTCCAAGAGTCGCCAAATCGCCAACAATCTTGTTCTAAGACCGAGTGACACTTTCCAGTCTCGTTCTTCACGCTTGTTTATGCGAGCTTATCTGATCCGGAGATTAGCGAGAATTTTGTCATGCGCGGGAAATTTGTAGTCTAATTTATTCGAATGAGTCACTGTGCAAAAAAAAAACGAAAGAAAACTTCGCTTGCGGAGACAAATGGTGTGAAGAGCAGTGTTTTCAACCGCATAAACGCATCGTAATTAAGCAACGTGATAATCTTTCTTCATCGACTGAGCTGGACACGAAGACGGTTTATTAGTTTTTTGCGCTGGTCGTCCCATTATGTCTCTGCTCAACTCAGTAGTGGAGAAAAGGTTAATTCATTTTAATTACTACCAGCAATTATCAATTCCAAGTGCGTATGCTGATGCTACTTGGGCATTAGGTAAATCTACGCCAAGACCTTCCAAAGCTAGTCCTACCATTAGACTCGAACTGAATTTCATTTTATTGGAAAAAATAAACATAAACAAACAATTAAGTGATTGTTAACAACGGTTTGAGCACAAGATTTATGACCACATTTTAATGGATTCCTTCATTTTCGTTAGCCGTGAACGCTGAGCACGCACACTCGCCCTCCCCGGTAAGATTTGCCGTCGACGACGGTTCCCCTCCCGCTTGGCACAGTGCTTTCTTCATACGAAAGCTCATAAGTTTAATAACGTATACTCGTGCTGCTTCCAAATGGGCCACGAAAGGTAGGTTTTATGACTTTTTCGTCTGCTCATAAATGAAACCGAAGAATGGGCCTCAGTATGCAATGTTTAACAACCACATCATACGTGTACATTTTAGTTTAATGCAGATATGGACTGTCATAATTGCGATAGGGAATCAATATAGTATTGTAAACATACTTTTTTTTCTCGATAAAGGTATATCATATTAAATGAACCGTTCTTGATTAAAATTAGAAAGGTTCAGTGTCGATTGGAAATAAAAGCTATGTCAAGGGTGACGAGTCATGCTGGACTTTATGGTTCGACAATTGTTTATTGATTCATATGGCTACTGTAAACAGAAGTTGTTTTCACACAACTTGGTAAAAGGCTACATTCACCTGCCTTTCAAAGCAACCATAAGATCAGATTTTACTTACGAACTAAGAAGTTTACATATGGTTTAAATTAAGTTCCGTTAAACAATTTTACTGAGTAAGATAACACAGTGCAAACATCCAGACCGTTATTCTGAATTGATAACATTTAATGTTTGTTTACTGCCTGAAAGTTCATGAAAAGTTCCTTTCTCCTCTTTATTTCTTCTATAAGATTCACAAAAAGTAACTGAAATGCATCGATATTAAAAAAAAACACTTTGTTCTTTTGAAACGAAAACCATTCCTTTAAATAGCGAAAATGTTAACAATTTAGCTAATGTTGAACTTTTTACTACTTTGCAGTTCAAGTAACGCTTCTACAAAGCTTTAGAAGGATCGATTAATAACACACTCATACAACTCCATTATTAGATATACAATTTTGAAACATCTATAATCATATCGTTGCTGGTGGTTTAAAACGTTTCAAATCAACAATTAGGTGTAGTTCAAAAACTATTTGTTTTCCCGAAGAAGTAAACCGTCATCACATATTGTAAGTGGTCTCAACTTTTGATAAAAATTGGTTCAAATCGACTCTCAAATTTTGCTTTCGTAATGATTTAGGCCATCATCGCACTTTGTGAGTGGCCCCAACAGCATCCTTACTGTTCATTTAAATGGGTTCTTAGCGGCCAATAAGCAGCCTGTTTAAAATACAAGTTTGTTTTTCCCATGCATCATACTTTGCAAGTGCCCCCAACAGCATCTGTATTGTTGGTTTTAATCGATCAAAAGCAGCCGATGAGCAGAGATTTCAAAAAATGTTTGTGAAATCACCTCACACTTTGTGAGTGGCCTCAACACCATCCTGACTGATGGTTTTAATCGGTTAAAATTGACTCTCAAGTGTAGTTTCGAATTTTTTTTTGTTTATCCAATGATGTAAATCACACTTTATGAGTGGCCCGGATTGCATCTAACTGTTTGTTAAAATTGGAACTTGTGTTTAAATATATGAAGGATTATCCGAAATTAAAGACAACAAAAATTCAATGTATCATTCACAAAAACGAACCCGACCGCCAACCCAACAATTTTATCCAACGTCCCAGTAATTTTTCGTGAAAGTGCACAAGTAAAGGGTGTTCCGATCAAAATTTGGTCAAACAGTAATATGTGTGAGCCGATCAAAGTTATTATGAATTAGTCAAATTCTTTTTCTTTTTCACGTTCAGTTAATACAGACTACAGGAGAAACATTCAGCTAAGCTTCCTTTTTACAGAATTCGCATTGCCGAGTCTTTCGTTTAACACCTGCCATAAGATTTTGTACAGTCTCCTTGTCCACTTTATTCGCCACAGAACGCCAGTTTGCCTTGAACTGTTTCTCGCTCACAGCAGCGTTTTGAGTCTTCTTAAGGTTCCGCTTGACGATGGCCCAATATTGTTCAATTGGGCGGAGCTCTGGCGTGTTGAGAGGTTTCTTGTCCTTGGGTACCACTTGAACGTTGTTGGCAGCATACCACTCCATGGCCTTTTTGCGGTAATGGCAAGATGAAAAATCCGGCCAAAATAGAACGGAACAATTGTGTCACTTCAGGAAAGGCAGTAGACGTTTTTGTAGGCACTCGCTCAGATAAATTTCCTGGTTGACGGTTCCGGTCGCAATGTAAACGATGCTTTTCAAGCCACAGGTACAGATGGCCTGCCACACCAGATATTTCTTCGCGAACTTTGACAGTTTAATGTGCTTGAAAATATCTGCCACCTTTCCCCGTCCGGTTGCCGTATAAAATTCTTGTCCAGGAAGCTGTTTCAGTCTGCTTTGACGCAAGTTTCATCGTCCTGTACCACGCAATCAAACTTCGTCAGCATCGTCGTGTACAACTTTCGCGATCGTGCTTTAGCCGACGTGTTTTGTTGTTCGTCGCAATTTGGAGTCACCACTTTCTTGTAAGTCGACAGTCCAGCTCGTTTTTTAGCTCTATCCACGGTTGAAGGTGCCACTCCCAGCTTCTTTGTGACATCTCGTACGGAGAGGCTGGGGTTCCACTCGAAACAGCGGGCCACTCTTTTTGTCGCCGCTGTCCGGCTTTCGATTTCCCCCCGATCCAGCCTTTCTGGCTGTCGACAAACGTTCACCGAACACTTTTAATACGTTGTTAACAGTTGATTTAGCCACATTCAACAATTTCGCCAACTTGGCGTGAGAGTAGTTTGGATTTTCGCCATGCACGTGCAAAATTTTGATACGTTGCTTCTCTTCCATCGACGACATTTTGATAACTGAAGTGCTAATCTCAAAATCTAAATAAAGGCATGTTGCTACACGCACACATCTTCTAAATGAGGGGTGTGCAAAATCTTTTTATTGCACGATTAAAGGAAATGCGTCAAGTTTAAGTCGACCAAATTTTGATCGAAACACCTTTTACTCTAGGCTTCCAATAAACACATTTCAACCTTTTCCTTATTGAATTCTAGCTGAACTCGGTGTGAGCATTGCTACGCTTGTAACTACATGAATGAAAATTTAATAGAGCTGGTGCGTTTATGGTTGTTTTTGAGACGGATATTTGTTAAATTATTTTCGTTTGCTAAACTAATAAAAAAAAAATTAGTAAAACTAATTATTGTGGCGCAATAACTGAATTTCGTCCCCTTTGGTGCAATTTGTATCACATTGCCTTCGTTGGTACCGCCTTCTTTTGTGCACTAGCATCCGACCCCTTTACCTAATAGCTCTTAGCAGAACATTTTGATTCAGTCTTACGGCAGTCGTTAAGCTGTGCAGTGTTATTAGGATCGCAGTTGGCGGCGGCGAGCAGTCGTTGCCCAGAGAGGCGTTGGTGCAGTTGGCTGTTGTTGCCGTTGCTCCCGTCAACTTCGCTGTGAGAAACATGGCTGCTGAAGCCTACGAGTTGGCGGGAAACAGCCGCCCGTGACAACGAGACAAGAATCAATCATCCCACGAGATGAACCAAGAAAGAAAACCCAAGTTCAATCGCGAACTGTTTCTCCCCCGTCAACTAAATCCGTCCCTTTCAGGATTACCAAATTAGTTTGCCAACTGAAGAGTTCGTTTGGATGAATTTTTCTCTTGTGCTGTTTGAAATATCCATTGCCGCGCCCCAGCTGAACATGGCATTGCTTTAAACGCCGCGTCCCGGAGTAAATGGCAAAGCGCGTTGAACAACCAATGAACCAACAGATCCATAACTATCTGCTACGCGTTAGATATAGTGGCCATCGCGAACTACAACCGGGGCCGTATCATAATTAAGAGCCACCAAATGCTTTCTAAAGAGTGTACAATAGAATTTTCTTGGCCCTTTTCAGGACTGACTTAAATCAATTAGCGGATGGCCCTGACGTGTATGGGAATTTGATTGCTGCGTAGTCCTACGTCACCTTTGCGCACAACCCAATTGGGCTGTACCTTGTAGTTTTTTATTTTGTTTTTATTTTTGTTTACGTAGCTGCATAATTTTTTGTTGCATAAATTCATCGCACCTACACAGAAAGACAAATTGCGGTAGTTCCTACTATTTTGGCTGGCTGCGCCAGTTTTTAAAACTACTATGGAAATTTACCATAAATTCCGCATAAACTACTGCATTTTCGTGAAAACTATCATGAATTTTGACAGGTCATAATATTTTCTACTGCAATGTTAACATATCAGTGTATTATCACCGTAGAACCATACGAAATTATTTTCTTCAAAAAAAAAAACGTAGGTGTGTGTTTTTAATCCTAGGGTAAGGGATCGTTAGTTCCTACCATGGTTTTTCTTTCTGTGTAGAAGCATTTCATAGACAAACATGTTATCTTCAAACTACGCCGTACCTTGTCAGTTTGAACGTTATATTCTCTTGCATAACCTTAGATTAACTTTTTGTAATAATGTAGCACTGAGAGTAACTCAAACATTCCCCTTTCTCAACTAAGAAGGGGTTCAAACCTCTATCAAAACATGCTTCTAACCCGAGAAATACACATTTTGTGTTGAATTTGCCTGGATCATTCTCATGTTAGGTTGAAATTTGTGTTTCATTTGTATGAGAGACCACCCCCCCCCTCCCTCAGAAGGAAAAAGGGTCTCGAACCATCACAAGAACCTTCTCTGGCCCTAAAAAGCCCTGCATACAAATTTTTACGCCTATCGGTTCAATTTCTGTTTCATTTGTATGAGGCGGGGAGGGGGGGGGGGCTTTCAGAAGGGGAAGAACTCTTGAACCAACATAGAACCACCATAGAAAAAAATCCTTCCTCCAAAAATGTCCACATGCTGAATTTGGTTTCATTTGCTTAATTACTTCTCGAACTATGCAGAAATTTGTGATTTATTTCAATGGGAGCCTCCTTTCCAGAGAGGAGAGGGGTCTCGAACCGCCATAACAACCTTCGCCGGCTCCAAAAACCTCTGCATACAAATTTTCACGCCGATTGGTTCAATTTCTGTTTCATTTGTTTGAGAGCCCACATGTAAAATTTGGTTCCATTTGCTTTATTAATTCTCGAGTTATGCAGAAATTTCAGTATCATTTGTATGAGAGCCCACCCTTCTAGAGACGGGAGAGGTCTCAAACCACCATAGAAACATTTTTTGGCTCCAGAAAACACCACATGGCAAATTTGCTTCCATTTGCTTGATTATTTCTTGAGTTATGAAGAAACTTCTATTTTAGTTGTATGAGAGCCTCCCCTTTTAGAGAGAGGAGGGATCTCAAACCACTATAAAAAAAATTTTTGCTTCCTAAAACTTCTGATGCTAAATTTGTTTTCCTTTGATTCATAAATTTTACAGTTATTCAGATACTTGTGTTTCATTTGTATGGGAGCCCCGCCCCCCCTTTTAGGGAAGAAAGGTATCTCTTACTATCATAAGAACCTTCTCCGGCCCCAAAAACCGTTCCATACAAAATTTCACGCCGATCGGTTCAGTAGTCTCCGAGTCTATAAGGTTAAGACAGACAGACAGACAGACAGACAGACAGACAGACAGACAGACAGACAGACAGACAGACAGACAGACAGACAGACAGACAGACAGACAGACAGACAGACAGACAGACAGACAGACAGACAGACAGACAGACAGACAGACAGACAGACAGACAGACAGACAGACAGACAGACAGACAGACAGACAGACAGACAGACAGACAGACAGACAGACAGACAGACAGACAGACAGACAGACAGACAGACAGACAGACAGACAGACAGACAGACAGACAGACAGACAGACAGACAGACAGACAGACAGACAGACAGACAGACAGACAGACAGACAGACAGACAGACAGACAGACAGACAGACAGACAGACAGACAGACAGACAGACAGACAGACAGACAGACAGACAGACAGACAGACAGACAGACAGACAGACAGACAGACAGACAGACAGACAGACAGACAGACAGACAGACAGACAGACAGACAGACAGACAGACAGACAGACAGACAGACAGACAGACAGACAGACAGACAGACAGACAGACAGACAGACAGACAGACAGACAGACAGACAGACAGACAGACAGACAGACAGACAGGAAGGAGATCCTTTTCCCTAAATTCACGGGTTTCGTGTAAGTGTCTCTGCTTACGGGCACGTCCAAACGTTTTTGGCCCTTCATACAGGAGCTTGATTTTTCTTCTAAAAAATGCCATGTTCAACCTTCTGTTACTTTGTCAATTATCAATATTTCTGGCTGAAAATTTGACAACGCTATAACCAGTCTATAGACCTTATGTGACCAAAATTTCACATTGAAAAGATTTATATATTTTAATTTTTCATAACATATGTGAAAAAAAGTCGTTTTTGGACATACCAATTTCAAAAATCGGTATTTCTGTGATAAATTTAGGTAACATACTCAAAATTTCATCGTAGCCTAAAAAAGTAATGAAAATGATGTGGTTTGGACTACAGCTGGCGTCAAAGTTGACGCACCAACATGAGTATTTCCCTTTTTCACCGGATATTGACCATGCTGAAATATCGGTGCAAAAAAGAGCCGAGGCGAATTCATCTTATTAATACACATGATTTGTTACGCGTGATATATCCCAAATAACTAGTGTAACTAAATAAATATGGCATACAGTATGCATTGGTTTGTGAAAGCTACGTATACAGTACTATACAGTATTATTAGTAGAATTCAGCAGAGCGTGGACAAATTATACATAAGGAAGACATACTGTACGAACTAACCGGCATGTTTACGAGTAATCTGCAAAAACTTATTGACAACTTGAAATCCATCAAACCGACCTCTACAGACAGCGAGCGAGTTTTCTTCAATGTACTTACATTTTTGAAATCATGTTTTTTAGATGAAGTCGTTATTTTTCGCGGTTTTTGCATAATATTTATGTACCCATTGAACGTTTTATCCATTTGCTACTTCTTATTTCATATGACAAATGCTTGAATAAAAAGCAAATAACGATTTTCAACATTGTGTTGAAACTAGATCTGTGCGCCGCCGCGCCGCGCCGTCGCCGCCGACGAATTTATAGCGCCGCCGCCGCCACTATTTTCGACCGGCGCGCCGCTGCATTTTTTTGCCCGCGCCACCGGGCAATTTGAGGCGCGCCGATGAAATGTTTTACCATGTATACCGAAATCTGCTTTAATTACAAATGATGACATTTCGATGCGATGTGCCATCCAGAGGGGGCGTGTGAAACGGTGATCAGCTTTGTCGTTTCGTTCTAGCAATCCCAGTGTACATTTTTGTGTTTCGACTTATAGCAATTTCACGAATAAGTTTGAATTGTAAAATAATAAACTTTCCGCCTTAAATGTCGAGAAAATTTCCATCGCGAGTGTACATATTGATACCACAAATAATGGTTGTCGAACCAGCAATGTGTGGACAAATTTGGTGCACTAAAATATGTCAAAAATGGTTTTACTTGTCATCTGCTTCCTGACAAAGTGTTTTGTAAAACATGTTTAGTCGAAGCAAAACAAAAGACTGGTCTTAATTTGCAGGAAGACCGGGATCGAGATATTAAGAACGATCCTGCAATCGATAGGGCGTTAATATTCAGCAAGTAAGTTTTATTAACAATGAAATTGACGATTTTTTCTTAGAATTTCTTAGGTTAACAAGGTAACGTCAGGTTGCATGGCTATGTATACTTTTTTTTTATTCAAAGCTCCGATTGTCCTGAAATTAGAAATGGTAGCCTACCCCCTCGGGAATCTTGCCCGAGGATTTTGTTCTCTTGTAATTTTAAAGGTGTGAAATTGATGAAATTTCGACACGGAAAATAAAAAATCCGGCCACATTTAACATGCACTAGGATTAAAATTCTGCGAAAAAATATTCCGAGGTATGAGACAACCATTCATTTAGAAATAAACTAAAATTGAAGTGAATACTGGCGAATAAAAGACAACTATCTATCTATGCTGAAATAATGTATTAAATACGGTAGGGCAAAGGTTATCTTCAAACTTTCATATTCTCTTCATGTTTAACGAATCGGTAAATTTGCAGAATAGTATTTCATAATTTTGTCGAAAATAATAGGAAATGTTATGTGCCGTTCAGACTACGAGCTGTATCACTTGATAAAAAGTAGCTTAATATCAATGTTCGTATATTAAGTTTCACTGGAAATAATGAATCTGACGTCTCATATCAAGATTGGTTTTATCAAGTAATATAGCTTGTAGTCTAAACGGGGTCTAAATCAAATAGAGTTTATTTCCACAACTTGATAGCATTTCGTCAGGCGTGAGAAAGTTCAAAAACCATAATGATCAGTGTAAATTAACAGTGATTGGACATACCAGATTTTTGAATTGTAAAGATGAATGTTGTGACCGAGTTTCAACATTCTTCTTTTAGTCTCAGAATTCTGTATTCTCAGATTTCTATATTTCACCATTTTTTTTTTTCAAATTCTAAGATATTTTCCAGATATGTATTTATTTTGATTATTGAATATTAGGATTTTATAATTTTTGGGATTAAGATTTTCAAATTTTAAGATTTTAAGGTTTTAAGGTTTTTTAAGATACAAAGATTTAAAGATTTAGAGATTTAAAGATTTAAGGATTACAAGATTTCAAGATTTCAAGATTTCAAGATTTAGAGATTTAAAGATCTAAAGATTTAAATATTTAAAGATTTAAAGATTTAAAGATTTAAAGATTTAAAGATTTAAAGATTTAAAGATTTAGATTTAAAGATTTAAAGATTTAAAGATTTAAAGATTTAAAGATTTAAAGATTTAAAGATTTAAAGATTTAAAGATTTAAAGATTTAAAGATTTAGAGATTTAAAGATTTAAAGATTTAAAGATTAACAGATTTAAAGATTTAAAGATTTAAAGATTTAAAGATATAAAGATTTAAAGATTTAAAGATTTAAAGATTTAAAGATTTAGAGATTTAAAGATTTAAAGATTTAAAGATTTAAAGATTTAAAGATTTAAAGATTTAAAGATTTAAAGATTTAAAGATTTAAAGATTTAAAGATTTAAAGATTTAAAGATTTAAAGATTTAAAGATTTAAAGATTTAAAGATTTAAAGATTTAAAGATTTAAAGATTTAAAGATTTAAAGATTTAAAGATTTAAAGATTTAAAGATTTAAAGATTTAAAGATTTAAAGATTTAAAGATTTAAAGATTTAAAGATTTAAAGATTTAAAGATTTAAAGATTTAAAGATTTAAAGATTTAAAGATTTAAAGATTTAAAGATTTAAAGATTTAAAGATTTAAAGATTTAAAGATTTAAAGATTTAAAGATTTTTAGATTTTTAGGTATATAGATTTTTAGATTCTTAAATTTTTAGAATCTTAAATTTTTAGATTTTTAGATTTTTAGATTTTTAGATTTTTAGATTTTTAGATTTTTAGATTTTTAGATTTTTAGATTTTTAGACTTTTAGATTTGTAGATTTTTAGATTTTTGGATTTTCAGAATTTTAAGATTTAAAGATTTAAAGAATTAAAGATTTAAAGATATAAAGATTTTTAGATTTTTAGATTTTTAGATTTTTAGATTTTTAGATTTTTAGATTTTTAGATTTTTAGATTTTTAGATTTTTAGATTTTTAGATTTTTAGATTTTTAGATTTTTAGATTTTTAGATTTTTAGATTTTTAGATTTTTAGATTTTTAGATTTTTAGATTTTTAGATTTTTAGATTTTTAGATTTTTAGATTTTTAGATTTTTAGATTTTTAGATTTTTAGATTTTTAGATTTTTAGATTTTTAGATTTTTAGATTTTTAGATTTTTAGATTTTTTTTTAGATTTTTAGATTTTTAGATTTTTAGATTTTTAGATTTTTAGATTTTTTTTTAGATTTTTAGATTTTTAGATTTTTAGATTTTTAGATTTTTAGATTTTTAGATTTTTAGATTTTTAGATTTTTAGATTTTTAGATTTTTAGATTTTTAGATTTTTAGATTTTTAGATTTTTAGATTTTTAGATTTTTAGATTTTTAGATTTTTAGATTTTTAGATTTTTAGATTTTTAGATTTTTAGATTTTTAGATTTTTAGATTTTTAGATTTTTAGATTTTTAGATTTTTAGATTTTTAGATTTTTAGATTTTTAGATTTTTAGATTTTTAGATTTTTAGATTTTTTTAAGATTTTAAGATTTTAAGATTTTTAGATTTTTAGATTTTTAGATTTTTAGATTTTTAGATTTTTAGGTTTTTAGATTTTTAGGTTTTTAGATTTTTAGATTTTTAGATTTTTAAATTTTTAGATTTTTAGATTTTTAGATTTTTAGATTTTTAGATTTTTAGATTTTTAGATTTTTAGATTTTAAGATTTTTAGATTTTTAGATTTTTAGATTTTTAGATTTTTAGATTTTTAGGTTTTTAGATTTTTAGATTTTTAGATTTTTAGATTTTTAGATTTTTAGATTTTTAGATTTTTAGATTTTTAGATTTTTAGATTTTTAGATTTTTAGATTTTTAGATTTTTAGATTTTTGGATTTTTAGATTTTTAGATTTTTAGATTTTTAGATTTTTAGATTTTTAGATTTTTAGATTTTTAGATTTTTAGATTTTTAGATTTTTAGATTTTTAGATTTTTAGATTTTTAGATTTTTAGATTTTTAGATTTTTAGATTTTTAGATTTTTAGATTTTTAGATTTTTAGATTTTTAGATTTTTAGATTTTTAGATTTTTAGATTTTTAGATTTTTAGATTTTTAGATTTTTAGATTTTTAGATTTTTAGATTTTTAGATTTTTAGATTTTTAGATTTTTAGATTTTTAGATTTTTAGATTTTTAGATTTTTAGATTTTTAGATTTTTAGATTTTTAGATTTTTAGATTTTTAGATTTTTAGATTTTTAGATTTTTAGATTTTTAGATTTTTAGATTTTTAGATTTTTAGATTTTTAGATTTTTAGATTTTTAGATTTTTAGATTTTTAGATTTTTAGATTTTTAGATTTTTTAGATTTTTAGATTTTTAGATTTTTAGATTTTTAGATTTTTAGATTTTTAGATTTTTAGATTTTTAGATTTTTAGATTTTTAGATTTTTAGATTTTTAGATTTTTAGATTTTTAGATTTTTAGATTTTTAGATTTTTAGATTTTTAGATTTTTAGATTTTTAGATTTTTAGATTTTTGGTTTTTTAGATTTTTAGATTTTTAGATTTTTAGATTTTTAGATTTTTAGATTTTTAGATTTTTAGATTTTTAGATTTTTAGGTTTTTAGATTTTTAGATTTTTGGTTTTTTAGATTTTTAGATTTTTAGATTTTTAGATTTTTCGGAAGGGAAGTAAAGCCGTTGGTCCCGGCTCATATTCATGAGTCGTTAGGTAGGGTCCAGGTGGTGGAGTCGTCTTCCGGGCGTCGGTGATTGTCACCATGTGAGGAAATAGGCCGACGTAAAATAAGGAAAAAAAAATACGAAATGTGCAGAGCGTCTCTTGGTAATTGAACTCTGAACGCTGAAAAAAGTTTTGTTAAGTTTAGTAATAAAGACATAAGCTGAATTCCACGTCGATTTGTTTTGAACAAATTCTATATTGTTAAGTCTCATATCTTTGTTCACACACATACAGATACACACATACACACGTCAATTCATTAACCTGAGTCATATAACACTATAGAAAAAATATAAGATATGGAGTGATCCTATAGTCTTTACAGTGCACGAGAAAGCCAAACAGTTAAAAGGGATAGGCATAAGGAAATGTTGAGGCGATAATTTATGCCCGCGCCGATCCACGCCGCCGCCGCCGCCGTTTAAAAATACCATACACGCCGCCACCGATTCAAAATAGATCGGCGCACAGGTCTAGTTGAAACATTTTAATTTTCCCGGGGATCCCGGGATTTCCCAAGAAACAGAATTTAAATTTCTCGAATCTCGGGATGCCAAAAACCACCGGGAATTGGAAGCTCTAATCAGCACATTACGCGAAGCGGTCGCTGGAGGAAATGGGGCGTTTGAAGATCCCAGTGTTCCTCAAAAACGCAAACCCTCAACAATATCGTTTATCGGGTTTGTCCCATCCATCCGAAAATATCTCTTATTTTTTAATGCAAGCGTTACACGTATATTGTAGAATCATGTGTGTAGAATAAATTATTATAGATCATAAATGTTATCCGTAAAATTTTTATTCCCACTTATTTTCAAGATCATTGAACAAATGATTTGTTTGAAAAAAAAGTACTATTTAGGGAAGTCAAAAAAATTACAAATTTTGACCTGGCCGGAAAGCCTTCTCCGGATGAGTAATACCATACCTTTTTACACTAAGCTATCTTAAAACCTCCGAAAAATCACATCTTGCGCCAATCTCTTGCCCATTACAATCACGCGTTCTATTTCCTTCAACTAGAGCACCATTTGTAGTTCGCTATCCACCTCTCGGTGACCACAAAAATGCCCATTGAAAACCGCTATTTGTCACTAATCCATGCGGCTTCCACCGACACATTCCAAGGCACTTTTTCCACTGAACTATAAATTTGCATAATGACTCGTAGTCGATCCATCAAACTACAATTTATCTATTACCAGGAACTCGTCACTTCGTCAGTGGCAAGCAATTGAACGCCCCTACAAACCTGCCAGTGTAGGAGAAAACACAATTAGCCAAAGCAAACACCCATCAATCAGTCCTCGTTTCATGCTGAGTGATAGGCGCATCAAAAATGCAACATGCGAATAATGTCACCCTTTGGATGTCCCATCATCACACGGGGCAATCTGCGCGCACTCGCACTCTGCAATAAGGAATAATTAATAACGTTTAATAGCGTCCATCGTTCACTATTAATGTTCGTTAAATACAGACCAAGCAGTTCGATTGCCCCCGCAGGGCGTGATTTCTTTTCTTATGGCGTGTGAAGTTGCTTGTACCTCATCGGTCATCATGATATTGCTGTTTTCAAGTTGCTGCCTCGAGCCTGCTTCCCTTGCCGGGACTCAACAGGTTCGATCGCAGCCTGAGAGCGTGTGACCTTCGAAACGATGCCGCTTCGCTCTTCCTCGGCTCAATAAGAAGCATAACCTGATGATGATGGTACACTCCTCCATTCCCCCATTAGACGACCGAGAAATAATATGGAAATTAATTCTCGAGATGTCACCACTGATTACTCGGTACAGCTCATGAAGTGAGTACCCAACTCGAATAAACAATTGCGGTCGTTTGCCGTGCTGGATTGGATGGAGACTTATCAAAACCGAGCGAAGCGAGACCAGAGCGATGGAAAATAGTTTATTAATTTCTATCGAAACTGGAAACTAGATTCAAGTGCGGTTATTCGACGGACCTGAGCTGGATTTTCAATGAGTCACATATATGGGAAATGATAATGCCCTGAGCCGTGAGAATCGTTGAGGTTTGGCATTTTTTCGCGTTGCCATCATCACGTATGTGTATTCCGCATATTCGAAGGCAGCATTTAAGGTCAAATGGTCGCTAAATGGCCGCGTTCTGCGGGCTCGGGTTCGGCGGTGGGAACATTAGCAGCGTGTGCAGTTTCGCTTTCGCGGTGCTCCATGGGAAACATCGATTTCGATCCCGGCCGGTTTGGTTTGACATTGATGTGAGAAAATTTGACGGGTTGCTTTGTATGTGGTGCTTTGTTTTAGTAATTTGGATGGCGAATAATGATGACATTTAATTTGCCTTTGTGCTGTGCCGAACGTGGCCGAATTTATTAGATGGAGAAATACGACAGGAACGCTGGATCTATATCAGTTTCCAGATAGGGCAATGGATTGTAAATTTGGCACTCTCTACCATTTCCATATATTTTAATATATCTGGAGTAGTAAACAATTTTCAAATGTGCGTTCTATTAAAGCCACATCAGACGAATTTCGCCCTAACTCGACCATGGCTCAGCAATACCACCTCAGCATTGAATGAAACTTTATATGTGTCAATAACGTATCAGTCTAAGCAACTTTTCATACTTCCTTCTTAGAAAATTTATCTGGACTAACATTTTAAATGGCCTGAAGTGTGTCATCACATTTTTTTTCGAGTCGATGTAAAAGGGGAGGTAGCTCATCGTATCTTCCGGTCCGCCTCTAAGCATCTTACTACATGGTGTCCAAATATTATTCGTACAACAAAATTGTGTTAAAACTATCTTTTATTGTTGTGTTAAAAAATCAACATGTATTATTTTTTACAGCAATATGTTTGCAAATTACAAGTTTTATTTGTTCATTTCAAAATAAAGGTCGAACACGAAATTATTGCGACACCGAAAATGTCATGCCAATTTTCCTATAATGTTTAGAATCAAACCAAAATTTTAGTGTGCAGCACGCACTTTCTGAGACGTGTGAACTGAGCCGTGGTGCAAATCAGAAGATTTTTCTGAAGCACCAGAAGCTTGGAAGTGTTGCTGATCGGCCGGGACGTGGACGAAAACGTAAAACGGATCACCGAGAGGACCGCAAAATCATCCGAGAAATGCAAGAGAAGCTGAGCCTACCGATTTCGGAGCCCCTGGAGTTCTGGAAACGTGTTGTGTGGTCAGACGAATCCAAGTTTGAAGAAACGGCGGCAAAGAGTATGGCGCAGAAATTATGAAGGACTGCAGGACAGGCATCTCCAGCCAACCATGAAACACGATTGAGGTAATATTATGGTCTGGGCTGCTTTTCGAGGTTTGGAGTGGGTAATCTGGCCCTAATCAATGGGATTATGTCAGCAGATGGCTATATTGATATTCTGTGCGAACTACACCTTTCAGCAAGATAATGATTCCAAGCAAACGGCCAAGAAAACGCTCGCCTATTTCCGATCCTGTCGCATCCAACTCTTAGAATGGCCGACCCAGTGCCCTGACTTGAACCCAGTCAAGAATATTTGGGCGAAAAAAGTGGAAACTACAGACGTGATCAACAAACAAACGTATGACGCGGCGTTGGAGAAAGCTTGGAACGAACTGGATCCCTGCATCCTCAGAAACCTGGTGGAAAGCATGCCAAAACGGCTAC
>JAHHFK020005443.1:0-10000 GCA_024533555.2 Aedes koreicus | reverse complement strand
TGATTCCCATCAGCAGTTTCCGAGTATATTTCACCGCAGCCGTGATTGCTGGGTACGAAGGTGAAAATTGCCTCAAATTACTCCTAAATAAATTGGCGATTGTGCATTGGAGCCCACGTCGGAAAAAAAGGGGCCATCATTATTGGGGATATTAAAATATAAGCGAATGTTGGGCAACGAACAGGGCATCGAAATCTCATATGATTAAAGTAATGAGCGATTCTACCAGGACGGTAATAAATTAATTGGTTTCTGCGGGCAATTTCGTCCTAATGAGCGCAAAAGGACAAATTTGTTCATTACCTGAAAGAATGGAACCAAGAGGGGGAAGAAAAAAAGAGAAAATAACCGAGAATCCGCTTACCGTTGCCGAAACTGAAAAACAAACCGTGGGAGGAGTCAGCAGATAATCTCCGCTTATTGTCATTTCGATTGTATCTCGATAGCCGAGAAAACCGCCCCGCCAAACGAAACCCGGTAGACAGCAAGAGATGATCTCCCAGGCATTTGTTTTCTTTTCACGGATCAGCTTCCTACGAAAATATTAATGCAATTATGCTAAGCTGCTTTCATCTTTACCCGGGGGTGAACCCTATCGGTTTCAGGGGACCTATGTTGCTGAAGGAGGAGAGGCCCAACCACGATAGGCTGGAGTTTATGACATTTGCTTGAGCAAACAACATGCTGGGACCGAAAGAACACCTCAGCCAGATTAAGGACCCCGAGTATCAGCTTCGGTCGGGAGGCAAAAGTTTCACGGTATTGATTACCAATTTTCCGGAAAATTGGATTTGCTCAGTGTTGATTTATGACTCTTCATCGGTCAGTTGCGAGCGTAGATGGGCTGTGGAAGAGCATGAAAGGGCTTTTTCGAGGTGAAGATCAAACGAAGTAAACAGTTTTGAAAAGTTAAGAACACACATGCTTGCTCCTTTTGACTCAATTTTGGGTTGTTTTCGTTTGTCAGAAGTAGAGTCACTTATATTGGATGAGTCTGGTTGGGATTGACATGTGGACAAATCCAAAACATTTACTTGAGCCACTATTCATTAGGATACCAATAAAGATGTCTGAACAGAATCTGTCATTTTTTCATAGTTCATTTATTTGGGAGGCTCAATTGCATGAGCTTTACGGAGGCGATATTTCATAGTTCTTTTTTAAATGATAAAATGACTTAATACTACAATTTTTAGGACCCGGACCTTTTACTCACGGTTTATCCAACGTTGCACAGTGATTCCATTCCATACAAAAGGCGGAAAAAAGTCTAAAAATGTAATTTACATAGCTAAGTTATGTGTTTCCAAGTAATGTTTTGCCGCTGATTTCAAATATGTCATCTAAATTGTCGTATTAGGCCACAATTTTGAGATATGGCTACTTTATGGCCTCCTGGAGTATCCGGAACATCCGGTAAAATGGTGAATTCATTAGTCTCGTCCTAAAGCAATACGATTCTTTTCAAAACCATTTGTACATGAAATAGAAGAAGCAAAACGATGTGGAGAACAATGTACGGCTCTAAGTGGCCGTGTCATGGTCTTCGGGAAGTTTCGGAACATTCGTAAAATTACATAATTCAGCAATTCGAAACCAAAAAGACGAAGTGGATCTTAGAATTATGCAATACTAGGTAGGTTTGTTCCTTTTCGAAAAATATATGATTCGAATTTTTCATTTTGTCATTAGGGTGATCCATTTAAATAGGGTGGTCCAAAAAACGAAATTTTAGAAAATATATATTTCTCAAAGAATGATAACTTTTGAACCATTGGACCGATTTTTAATTTTTTATGATAAAAGTATATGAAAAATAATAAGTTGTTGTTTTAAGAATTGGTATGAATATAAAAAAAAATCTTTGAAATAATTAAAGAAATGTCCAGTTTTTATTATTTTAGTGTCAAGTACAATTTTTTACTAGTTTATTTCAATTAAGGAAATCAAAAAATAATGATTTATTCCAATATGTGTGTTCATTCTTTTTACCTTTTTTCAAAAGAAGGGTATACAGATCGCTTGGAAAATCGACTTTTGGTCCGAGGCCCGGAGTACCGAGTGATATATAACATTCGACTCAGCTAGTCAAGATTGTATTTTTTGGGTTTTAATTATCAATTTATCAATAACAAAACTTCATCCGCATGCTTTCTACGACGCAGCAAATATGGTAAAATAAGTTTAACGTATGAAATGACAACAATAACTGAAATGTATTACTTTGAAAATGCGAAGTGGCAGTGCATCTTTCCAAGGAGCCAGGATGCAGGATCGTTTCTCTTTAAGAATCCCGGGCATTGCATCAGCAATCGGTTTTCTAAGCAATCTATATTTTTCCTTTGTAAAAATGTATGGTGAAAATCGTGTTACTCTAGAACGAAAGTGATGCACAACTCTTCACATATTCCGGATGATCCGGAAGACTATGCAGTAACCAGTCGAAATCAAAAATTGGTTACAACAGTGAATTCGTTCTCACATTGCATGTAAATTTATTTGAAAATAAACACATAAATGTATCCACCCATCGTGAGATCTGACCATCTTAACACTTTCCTGAGAGTACTAGGAATAAGACCCCGGATGTGGTCATTATGGTCCTGGAAACTTTATATCATCAGCAATGTACTTATTTTCATGTTATTTGATGTGTCACATGATGGGTTTCAATCCAAAACTGAATGTGGCCACTTTCCCGGGAGTAGCCGGAACATCAACCCGGATGAGGCCAATGTAGTTCTGGACTTTTGATATCATGACCATTGGACTTATTTTTGAATTCGCATCTAATTTGAGGTGCCGCATGATGGGTTTTGATCTTAGGCCAAAATTGACCGCTTCCCCGAGGGAATTTCCGGAACCAGTGAACCGATTCAAATAATTAAAAAGCAAAGTATAATACTACAGTATCTTTCATTTGGTGGTTGTTTCATTCAAATCAGTTCAGTAGTTGCTTGGGAAACTGAGTTAGAAGTTTCGTTACACACATACACTATCAACACACATACACACACAGACATTCAGTGCATCGAGCTGAGTGCGTTGTATATCACACTTGGACCTCCAAGCTTTGGATCAAAAGTCGGTTTTCCAAGATATATATACATATATACACTTTCTTGAAAGAAGTTAAGACCGTGGTAATCTGGTATGTGATTTATGTATTTACCAATTTCAAGGGTTTCCCAGACATTCCAGGACTCTGGCCTCCCAGAACCGTAGTTGCGCAAGTTTGCGCAAGATGAAACCCACATTTTCGGAACGCTGGTAAAAAAAACTTCAAAATAAGCCTATTGTGGTGTATGTGCGCATGTGTGCTCACATTTGAAAACTTAGTTAAAGTTTTTTTCCTATTCTCCATACATTTTATATGGGAGTAAAACACCACGACCATGTAGGACCCATGCTTTGAAAAATTGTAGAGAGCACAATTTTCATCCAATCTTCATGAAATTTTGGAAAAAGAAATTTCAAATAGTGTACAAAATTCGAAAAATATATTTAATGTAAAATGACGAAGTTGATTTTTCGACTTTTTTCCGCCTTGGAGGCATACGGATGTTTGGCCGAATAGAAGTTTGGCCGAATGGAAGTTTGGTCGAATGGACGCTTTGCATAAATACGTTTGGCCGAATGGACGTTTGGCCGAATACAAATTTGGGGAGAAGATACTTTACAATGCTAGAGGATTGATTTTTTGTTTTCCCCCAACTCATTCTCAAGAACTTTAGAAATTAAAACAATATAATATTTGGTTAAAAATTTATATTCAATCATATTTAATAATTCAGGTGACTTATATTTTTAACAATGGAAATTTTCAAATATAAGTTCCTCATAAAATTTACCAATCAGTTCAAAATTTCTCAAATTCAAATACAAGTTTCATGAGCGCTACATTACATTGATCAGTAATACTCCAAAGAACTGCTCATGTTTGAAAGAAGGAAAAATCTCACAAAAGAGTAATAAGCCGGGCAAGCTTCTGAACCAAGGAAGTTTGCTTTCGGCTACAGGAATATGTCTCGTCAGAAAAGGCCCATGTGCAAAGAATCAAAAAAAGATATCTATCGAAAGAACTGCATGTTTTTTTCAAGATTATTAAAAATAATGATCCATTCCGTCTAGCTTTTTAACATAATACATTTTTCGACCTAAAATCAGGAGTCTAAGATTTTTTTCAAAACATATTCATACTTCTCATGTTTATGGCCAAATGGCCGGATACAATTTTTTGCCTTTTTGAACAGAAAAATTTCGGTTTTTAGTAAATCAATACGATTGAAACTTAAGCAGAATGCTTATTACTGCAAATGCGCTTACATATGTGATAAACTCTAAGTGTAATAAGTCTAGAATATTTCATAACAACGGAATGCTACCTAATGCGTTCGGGAATATTTTTTTGTTTTCTTATTTTCTTTGTTTTAGATGTATGCGTTTGAGAATATTTTTTTGGTATCTTATTTCCTTTCATTCGGCCAAACACCCATTTGCAAAAGATCCATATGCCAAACTTTCCACCCCCTGCACGAATATGGATTCCCAGAAAAACTGAAGCGGTTGCACGACCAGCCATTTCCACTCAGTTTTGAGTGGTTTTTTATTCATTTTCGTCATGAGTAGAATCACTCAAATTTGAGTAAATATAACTGGAATTGACACGTCGACAAATCAAAAACATTTACTCAAATCAGATGGATGTTTTTTTTTTCGATTTGTCGACTTGTCAATCCCAGTTATATTTACTCAAATTTGAGTGACTCCACTTCTGACGAAATTCAATCAAAAAACGACTCAAACCCGAGTTAAAGTGGCTGGCCGTGTGGTCAAATCACCGATGGATCGAGTGATGTGTGTCGTCCGAATTTCAGGGACACTCTCGAGTCCCTTCGAATCTCGGCAAGGGTGGCGGCAAGGTGATGGATTGTCGTGCTTGCTACTTAACATTGCATTGGAGGGTGTAATTCGAGGAGCAAGGATAGACACGAGTGGCACAATCGCCAGGAAGTTTCACCGACGACGTTGATATCGTAACATGTAACTTTGAGACGATGGCAGAAACGGGCATCAGACTTAAAGCTGAAGCAAATTGGATTGGTCTTGTGATTAATGCGTTGCAAACAAACCACGAATTTGGATCGCCGTTGATGAAATCAAGGTGATAAACGAATTAGTAAATCTGAACTCATTGGTGACCACCGACAACGCCACCAGCAGAGAGATACAAAGGCACATTATGGCTTGCAATCGTGCCTGATTTGGACTCCAAAGGACGTGAGGATTGTACAAATTTCGCTAAGCTACAAAGTTGACCATCTACAAGACATTAATTACACCGGTTGTCCTCTACGGCCACGAAACATGGACATTGTTTGTGGAGGACCAACACATCCTTGGTGTTTGTGAACGAAAGGTGTTGCCTACAATCTACCGTGGAGTGCATATGAAAGATGGGACGTGGAGGATGTGAATGAACCACGAATTGCATCCGTTAAGCTGGAAGAAACCTCCCATCGTACAAAACGCAAAAATCAGTCGACTACGGTGGGCTGAGCATGTCTTTAGAATGTCGGACGACAGCCCGGTTAAAATTATTCTCGAAAACGAAGCGAAAGGCTCAAGAAGAGGAGGCGCACAAAGAGCTAGTTGGAACGATCAAGTAGAAAGTGATCCACGGATCCTGCATATCGCATTCACCGCTGGCGAAATGCAATCATGGACTGAACAGAATGGAGACAACTTGTGTATACAGCAAAGGCCACCCCGCCTTGATCTTTTTTTTTAGACGTGATCTAAAATCTCGTAATCAGACTCCTAAAGAACTCAGGGTGTGGGGATGAAGGTGCCAACTCCTCGACCCACTAAAAAATCCACCCGTGTCTTAAGCCCTGAAACCTCCCTAGAACCACCTCCTTGGTATTACTCTTGGGAGGGGTCTAGTCTGCTTGCATTATAGCAACCACCGTGCCTAACTAATTAGGGCTTCAGTAGTTAGGGTGGTCCCTGCGACCTGCCGTTGGTCGTTTCGCAATATTTGTTGGAGATCGAGGACAATCTGGGAGGCTTTATGCATACCGCGTCCCAGATTCCCTGGTCTTGGCACATCCTCTGGACTAGATTATCCGGAGTCAAGTAGTTGACCGATTACGGCTATCATGCCGGATCTCGCGCCGTCGAAGCGAGGACATGCGAAGAACACATGTTCCTCGGTTTTCTCAACTCTCTCGCAGACTCGGTGCATGCGGAGGACTGTGCATGCCCATATTTGTGCAGATATTGTCTGCAAACAGCCGTGGTCTGACAGAATCTGCGTTGGCGGGTAGTACACTTCACCGTGCGACCTAACTACCCACGCAGATAGTTCCGGGATTAGTCGGTGGATCCACTGACCTTTGGTGGAGTTGTTGCATTCCCTTTGCCACTCAAGCATAGATGCGGCTCTAGTGGTCTTTGGGATACCTCCTGTTTCACGTTGTTCGGAGCTACTCTACATCCTCTTTTATTGACAATGCCTATTGGCATCATCCCCGCTAGGACGCAGACCGCGTCGCGTGATACCGTTCGGTATGCACTAACCACTCTTAGGCACATTGCGTACTCTCTAGCTTACTCATGTAGCTCTTTTACTCAATGCGATGATCCAGGCCAGCCCGCCGTACCTTAGTATGGACAGGGCGACGCTGGCCAGGAATTTACGCTTACTCCCTTGCACCGCCGAGCTATGCGACATCATGCGGGATAATGCTGATATAGCCATAGAGGATTTCTTGCAGGCGTAATTGACGTGGCTGATAAAGGACAGCTTAAGTACCTCAAAGACCTCTTCGATTCAATTGTGCAGTTACCTGCACTGATCGCCACATATTGCTTCGATTTTCGGTTGTTAACAACCGTGACCTCAGTCTTATGATGGAGCTAGCTCCAGTTTCCGGAACTCATCCATCTCTCTACAATGTCACAGGAGTGCGAGGCCGTTAGCTCCACCTCTTTTTCTACCGGGTGATGTCGTCTGCAAACCCGACGATCTTGACCCGTTCTGAAAATTCAAGCCGTAGTGCATAATCGTACATCCCGTGTTCCATAGCATTTCCGGACCCAGGATCGAAACTTATGGGACGCCTGCGATGATCTGGTCACGTTTCTGGCTCTACCTCTGTATGTGGGACGCGATTCTGGAAATACCTTCCCATAAACCTCAGCAGGCGTTGGAGCGAGTCAGAGATAGCCACCCAAATGGCGATATAGAACGCATATCTCACGTCAAGGGTGACCACTGCGCATAGCGGACTCCTCGCCTCTTGCACTGGATTGCCACTTTGGCCGTCTTGATGACGGACAGAATGGCATCCACCGTCAACTTTCCTTTACAAAAGCCAAACTGATTATTAGACATACCGCCTGTACCGTCCGTGTATGTTGTCATTCTTTTGAGGATTACCCTCTCAAGCACCTTTACCCGCTGTATTAAACAGACATATAAGTCTATATGCCGATGGATCCCCTGGTGGTTTCCCTATTTTTGGTAGCAACACTAGGGTCTGAATTTTCCAGGCGTCCGGAAAGACGCCCTCGTTCAGTCACCTTTGCATCACCGTCCTGAACATTTCGGGAGCCGGCAAGATAGCCGCCTTGGTGATCAGGCTCGGAATACCATCCGGTCCTATCGCAATGAGTTCCACGTTCATCACCGCCACCTCATCCCCGGTCCCCGTTTGTGCCGTTATCAATGCCCACGTGGTTACGGATGTTCGGCCTGGCCGCCCATCGCTCCATCGCTATTACAGCGTTATGGTCTGAGGTACTGGAACGCTGGTCATGGGACAAATCAACGGCAGCGGGGCCAGGGATTCGGGTCGTGGGTTTGGCAAGAGTTTCTCAGCGATCTGCTGCAGCAGCTCTGGTGATTGCTCGGTTGGAATTGCCGTTCCTCTGTTTTTGGCCATTACTACCCGATAGGCGTCACCCAATGGATTTGTATTGGCCTTTTGACACAGGCCCTCAAAGCAGGCTCGCTTGCTGGCCTGTATCTCCCTCCCTAATGCGTGGCCTTCGCGGTGGTGACTAGCGACCCTCTACGGTCGATTCTATCGGCGTCGGACCGCGCGAGGATGCAACTATCTTGCTCTGAGGCATAATCTTCGGAGGTCGGCGATCGACTTCGTCCACCAATACACCGGCGATCTACCATTCCTCGGGTTTGACTCTTCCTCGGCATGGTGGTATCGCATCGTTCTTTATAGCCAAATTTTGTACAAAGTGGCCCACCCCCATAAACGGAAGTTAATAAAACCTTTTATAAGACCATGAAGATTTTGAAAATTTTCTAGTGAAAGATATTATGACCACTTCAGGACCTTCAGAAAACCTATTACGCTGCCATGAAAACCAAAGAGCATACGGGCAAATTACCACAGCTGTCCAAACTGCGCTATGATATCGTGGTTGGATTCTATTGTTTTTTTTTGTTCAATTCCCTGCTCTTCTTATTCATTTAACAGTAAATTATATCTATGAAAATTAACATCAGAAATTGTGCAAGTTACCTGCAACTAAAACAAATAAAATAAATATATTTAATAAATTAATCTATGAACTTCCCGAAAATTAATGGAATGAATAAGGTTATCTGAAATAATGCCAAAATTCGTCTTCGATCTACATTGGCATTACATTTAAAATTTGGTGCATTTATTTTTCCACATTTCAATTATCTCTTATATTTCAATAGTGGTGATTGAAAAAAAAATTGAACTAGAAAATGCCACTTTATCTTTGCATTGAGTAAGGCTTAATCGCGACAAAATCTGGGCGGATTAAATTTGGAATAAAACAAATTTACTGTTAGTTCAATCCAAGATGATTTATATATTTATTTATTTGTGCATTATTTATCATCGTAAAACTAATTACAATTACTTCACTAGGCTGCATGAAAAACAACGATTTTTTTTAGTTTACTCCAGCCATTAGGGTCTGTAAAGATTTCTCTGCAACCGATTGAGCTGCTTTTGTCCAAGATTGTCGAAATTTTTCTATAGTTGTAGCTTGTTGTTTATATTGAGAGAGTTCTCTCTTCAAGAGAGCCCAATACCGCTCGTTAGGTCGCAACTCCGGGCAGTTAGGGTGGATTCGCCTCTTTCGGTACAACATGGACTCCATTCGCTTTATTAGTCCGTTCCAAAACATCTTTGGCGTAGTGACAAGACGCCAAATCAGGCCAGAATAGCGAGGGAGCGTCATGGCAGCGTAGGAATGGTATCAATCTCTTCTTTAGGCATTCTTCACGGTATATTTCCTTGTTTACCGTTCCGGAAGTGATGAAGCTTTGGCTCTTGCTCGACCACAGCTGCATATTGCTCTGCCAAACCAAATATTTTTTGGGAAACTTGGTAGTATAATAAGACATTCCGGGAAGCTGCTTAAAGTCTTCCAGCACATAAGTTTCATCGTCCATTACAACTTGTGAGCCCGGGTTTGGCAATCACATTCTGTTTGTAATCATTACGGTTCAGTACAATTTTTTCACCTTGAACGACTTCATATCTTGCCGGTGCTTGGAAGTATGCACGAAAGTTGGGAACATACTAGCCGAAAGATCTGGTCTCTTATGCAATATTTGCTTCACCTTCGCGTCCTTCTGGTGATTCCTGAGATCCGTTTTTGTTCCGCTACCAGCCTTCCTGGCTGTTGTCAAACGTGTATCGCAAGATTTAAGAACGTTATGGACAGTGCTTGCAGCAAACCCAGCTTTTTTTGCGAGTTTTCTTACTGACAGATCCGGATTTTCATTGCGACCGTACACAATTGCTTTTTGCACTTGCTCTTCTTTCGACGCCATCTTCGATCTAAAAGCTTGTAGTATCACCTAAAACGGATTAAACACAATGAACAGACAAACGTTCATCAGTCTGCGAAATACTTCACGCGTTGATGAAGTATTTCCAGAGATATTTAGAGGTATTTAGGGGTGTCCAGATTTTGTCGCGAACAAGCT